>OU611755.1:10168616-10213616 GCA_914767535.2 Dunaliella primolecta | reverse complement strand
ATGCTCACAGCCGCGAGCCATGGGACATCACGCAAGCAAGATAATTGATGCTGCACCACTCGCAATGTATGCCTTCATCTGCACCGAGGGCTTACCCTGCTTGCTTCCAATTACTGCATCACAGCGCTGATGGCCGTGCGCCCCTCAGCTGGTCCCCCTGGCACCCATGTAAACCTGATTGGGGATGCCACATGGAGGATACGAAGGGACTGCGGCAATGAGGCGGCAGGGCCGAATGATGAGAGCTGCGTGGGTGCAGTTGCTTTTGGAGACTACCTGTGTGATACCGGAGCTGGAACAGATGACGCATCCTCAGTCATCGACATCAACAGGAGGATGGATCGCTTCCCTGGGTACTCCTTGTTTGATGTCAGCTGCACTCTGCCTGACCCCAGTGACAGCCAGGGGGACATGGTAGGTGCAAGTTGAGATGGTGGTGAGCAGGTTTCCTTCAGGGGTGAGCAGGCTGTTATGTTGCGTGCTTTGCGAGTGGCCTCAGACTTAATGCTCTGATTCATGTGCTTCCAGAAGACGTGTGCTCATATGCCTGTGCACGCATGCTTGTGCACACATTGAATCTGTGTCTCTCATGAGCTGCCAACCAAGGACTTGGTGGGTAACTTTCTGACTTGGTGGGCAACGTGGTGGGTGTCCTCCAGCTATGGCTGAAAGGCTCTGCCCCAGGTATTCTGATGATGGAGGGTCTGGGGCCCTTGTACTCCATGTGCTTCCTTTCACGCTCACGCAGATGCCCGGCCTGGCAACCGCTGGCAATGTCAATGTGAGCTTGCACTTTGAGGCCAGCCTTAGGGGCGGCGCGACTGTGATTGAGCTGGATGCTTACAAAGGAACACGCAAAGGTGCGCTGAGCGCCAGCCAGCATGCAGTACCACACTGTCAGTTCAGGTGATTGTGACTTTGACGAAGCGCTGAGCCCGCCTAGGTGCGTTGAGCGTCAGCCAACATGCAGTTGCACCCTTGCCTGTGTAGCATGCTTTTGGATTGTAGGGCAGGGTCCCACCTGTTCTTGACTCCTGCCTGTTCTTGACGCGTACTTGTGCAGTGAGTCCCACCTGCTCTGTGATTCCTACCTGCTCCGTGAACGGTGTTTGAGAGTTCACTGCAACTCGCCCTGCCTGTGCAGGTGACTCCTACCTGTTCCAGCTGTACGCGGTGGTGGATTCCGTGTCTCCCAGCAAGGGCTCTGTGGCAGGAGGCACAGAGGTGACCCTGCAAGGGCGTGGCTTCCCTGACCTGTCCCTGGGCCTTGGCGACACAGTGGATGTGGACGTGGCGGGGTCGCGCTGCAATGTGCTCTCATCCAACTTCACCCACTTGACCTGTGAAACAGGGCCACAGCCAGAGGACTATGTGCCACCACCTGCCATCGAGGGCGTCTGGCCAGGTAAGGAGCTGCTCGCTGCTCTGAGTATGCACTAGCAGGAGCAAGGTAGGGATTACAACGAAGCATGAAGGTCTACAGCCTTGTATCTGGGCTAATTAGGAGCATGAGAAAGAGAGGTATATATATATATATATATAGAGAGAGAGAGAGAGAGAGAGAGGGGGAAGGGGGGGAGTGTGTGGTGCACTGAACAAAACATGCAAACCTACGTGCCATTTGGAAGCAAGCCTGGTGAGTGTTTTTTTTGGATCGGTGCTAATATGCAGAGCTGTACCGCATTCCATCTGTTCATGTCCATGGATGCAACGCGCTTGCTTGCCAGAGCTGAGCCGTCACATTTGTTCATGATCCCTGCATGTCCAACTTTATACCTTCAACTCCTTTTTTGGCTGCAGGCATGCGAGGCCTTGAGATGGAAGTATACATGGGCGCAGAGGGGAGTGTCGGGAGCCTCAGTAACCTGGGCTTGCTCAATGACACCATCACTGTGGAGAATTCTGCTGACAAGTCCTTCCGCACCACAGAGACGGCCATCTGGGAAACACCCCTAAATGTGACGGCCAGCAGGGACACGAGAAGGTATGCTCTTGTATGCTCATGGAGGATAGGTTGCAATGCCCCATTCTGTGCACATGCCGCACCAATTTAGTCCAAGCAAGGATGGAAGCCTCGTGACCTCGTTTGAGAATAGTCTTTGTCGAAGGATATAGGATTGCCACAGCCCCCCATTGTTCACTCTTGAACCCAGCCGGCTGCAGGGTTACACCGGTGGTGTGTTTGCTGCCTTGCTTCCAGGTGGTGCTCAAAATCGAAAGCCTTTTTCGTAGCTCCAGTGACAGGCGACTTCCGTTTTTACATGTCTGTCGAAGACTATGGAACACTGCACGGCAGCTGGATCAAGGTGAGACCTCTCGCGCACTGTCATCCACCACCACTGTATCCCCTTTCTGGCTGGTGTCACAGCGCATGCTGAGAAGGCAGGCTGATTGTGCTGTGTGGGTATGGCTACATTTTGTTTGCCTCGCAAAACATCTTCAGAGTAGTTGCGCCACTCTGCAAACCACTTTTTTTTTTCTCATGAAAATGGCTGCGGATTGCTTGCGCAGAATGGGACTCAGGCAGTGGCCAGGGAGCTGCTCATCGATCAGAGTTGGCAGTCGCCGATCAATGACTACTGGAAATATGAGGCGGAGCAGTGGTCCCCCCTGATCTTCCTGGAGGCAAACCAGTCGATCCTGCTGGATGCTGCTCAATGCTGCAATTGGCAGGGTGGCCATCTCCAGGTGCCTTGCTTCTGGTGATGCCTTGCAGTGGGCTGTCGCCAGAACTATTTTGCCAGAACCGTTCTGCAGACTGTGCGGATGTTGCCCTGCCTTCAGTGGTGTCTTGCCAGGCACCTTGCTTTTGATGATGTCTTGCAGTGGGCTGTCGCCAGAACCCTTTCACAACTGTGAAGATGGTGCCTAGGTTAGAGTTGCCAAGACTGCTTCACGTACTGCGAGGAAACATAGACTGTTCAGGTTGCCTCTTGTAGGAAAGGGCATCAAGTTCGGCAGCTGAAAAAGTGCCAGTTGAATCCGAATACATGCATGCAAAGTATTTAAACAACTGAAGCGCTTTAGGTTTTGTGAGGACTTGCGTAAACCTCCTGCCTGAAACCACAATCCTGTATGCTGCAGGTCTGTGTGTAAAGCACACTACTCTCAGTCGCAGCAACTGCTCAAGGCCATCGCACTTTTGCAAGCCTCCACCAAACTTTGGCAAACCTTACACTGGGGTGGGGCATCATAGACTGCAAGAATGTGACCACTTGTAATTACCCGAGGCTGCCAATTCGCTAGGCTCACATTGCTGCCATTCCATGCCTGGCTGAAATCCAATCGTTGTGCATGCTTTGATTGCACTCCAGGTGGCGGTGTTGATTCCGAGTGACGTGGGGACAGCTCAGTCCCTGCCAGAGATCCAAAAGCTGTCTATCCGTGGTGACAGCCAGGCGCGATCCCAGGTGAGCTACAGACTGCGTCTCCCAGGCTAACTCTGTATGAGCTCTACGCCTCCCAAGCAAGCTCTGCGCCTCGCTGGTGAGCTTTGTGTTCACAATGTTGGTGGCTCACCGGTTTGGGGAACTGTTAGCCATTGGCCAGGAGGTGCGTGGCCTCTATGTGTTGTGTGCTTGTGGGAGTCTGCTCCATGGCTGCGATTATAACAATAAAACATGGTGCTTGTGGGAGTGTGCTCCATGGCGTTATTGATTACAATAAGAGAAAAAGAGGGATGTTGTGTGCTTGAGAGAGGTTGCTCCGTGGTTACAATGATAACAACATAAAATAGGGATGCTGTGTGTGCTTGTGGGCGCTGCTCCCACTTCCAGAATTGGTGCACTTGTGGGGTTTTGCTCCTGCATCTGTCAGTGCCTCACTCACTCACTCCCTTGAACCCATTGCCGGACGTCCTAGACCTGCGTGCAAAAATGCGAGGAGAAGCATCGATCGTGAGTTCTGAGTGTCTTCTTGTCTCACCCTATTAACCCGCCATGCAGAGACTGACCTAAAAAAAGGGCCAGCTGGTCTTCTCCCTTTTTGTTGCTTCTGTCATCCAGAGCCTGCTTGGCAATCAAACCTCCTGGTCTGCTCCTGAGCACATGCCACCAGAGCTGCTATGTTCTTTTCCATATGCTGAGTAATCGTATCTGGAACATGCAGGTCATCAGCTACCTGTCGGGCACTGGCACGGACGATATCGTTCTTAACATGACAGTGACGACCGACTTGGAGCATGCATGGATGCTTGTCCAAGAGTATCCTGCTACCCTCACCTTCAAGCCCTCCATCAACGGCACCAACCTGGGCAAGGACTTCAATGTGTCTGTCATCGAGAGCGAGCAATCCGTCAGGCTGCAGCTAGCACAGGTGTGTTTGTGTGTGTGTGTGTCACTTGTGTGGACTGTGTATGTTGTTTGTGTTGATCCAGTAGATCAGCACTTGAGGGAGGGCTCAGGCATGCTGGGGGCCAGTGTTTTTGGCTGCATGCATAGTCGGCAAACAAAGAGGCTCATGGCCTTTGCTCTGTGCAGGCACTGGGTGCAAGTCCATCTGAGGTTGGAATCCTGCGCTGGGCCGATGTCACAACAGTGATCTACCAGATCGGCCTGGAGGCAACCAAGTGAGTGTAAGAGGACGGCTTGCAGTGGATCAGCTGTGATATGAATGCTGCGTGCATCATGGCGGTGCGCTGCCTCAAATGGAACAACTGAGCAACCTTCCTATTTCAGTCATGTCTTTGCATACGAGTGTATCGGCAGCTCTGGAGCGATGCCTCAAAATGCTGGAGGCTCAAACGTTCCATCAACCGCGCTCCCTCTTTCGCAGGTTCCCTGGCTTCTCCCTGGAAGTGGAGGTAACCACGCGTGAGGATCCCAGCGCTCCTTTCCAGCTCCCATCACCCCCAGCTGCATGTGTGACTTCTCCTCCACCCCTGCCTCAATTCCCTCTACCAGCTTATCCCCCTGATTCATACTTGCCGGTGTACCCCTCGATGGACCCTCCTGCCTATCCAGCCACCTATCCAGCCACCTATCCGGCCACCTACCCTCCAGCCTACCCTCCAGCTTACCCTCCGATTGACCCTCCAGTTGACCCTCCCACAGAGGACCCTCGCGACGTGCTGCTTGCAACGGTTGCAGCTGTGACTGTTGACGCTGATGTTGTCCTAGGTGTGGACGTGTTTGCAACCTGGAGGATGGGGATTGCTGCTGCGGGCAGCTTTGAGGAGCTTCCCTACAATGCAACAAACAGTGAGGTGGGCGCAGGGTATTACCAAGGAGATTACAAGGAGGCCTACAGCCAGTATCCTGGCTGATGGATGCGACAAGATATGAGGCGGGCGTAGGCACCCTGGAGTGTTGGTGCTTGCTCGATGGCGGGAAGAATTTGTTTGACCATTGCTGATCCGAGACCTGACCTTATGCAGCACAGTTGTCCTTCTTCCCTCCCTGTGCGTGCAAGCTACCTGACTGCCGGATGTGTGCGTGTGCAGCCGTTGTTCCCTTGACTTTCCACCTCGCGTCACAAGACGCAACTTGGTTTCGTCGCTCTCCTCCTTCCCTGTCCTGCTCAGGTGCAAGAGGCAATCAGGAACTTGGTTGGCTACGCTCCTGGCAGCTTCGCTGGTAGCACAAGGGGCGAGCGCGTGGGGGGCTACATTGCTCACCAGTGGACCTTTGAGTGGCCTTGGGACAAAGGAAACAGCGTACCAGAGCTACTAGTAGGCCCTGGCCCCGAGACCCCTCCCGGTCACAGAGTCACCTCAATGCTGCTGACAAACGCGTCCACGCCCATCACAGGCCTTCTTGAGGTGCGTGTGCTGCTTGGTGTCGCACATGCTGCTGCTGTGCACCCGTGGGCCACTGCCACAGTCAGTAAGAAGTTTACACGCACCGAGGTGTGCCCCTCGGTGCACGACGCCCATGACATGGCATGCGTGACTCAGCACAAAGAGAAGTACAATGAAGGTTGTGCATACATCACACACGTGCACACACGCGCACATCCATTTGCGTGTGTGCATGCATGCTTGCTCTCGCCTGCATGCAGAGCCATGCGCACATATGCCCAACTGTCCCTGCAGGGCATCGTATTATTATGGGCCACTGGATTGCCTGGTTGCATGACCTGGAAGTCCTTGCATGACCGGGAGGTCCTTGCATGACCTGGAGGTCCTTGCATGATTGGGAGGTCCTTGCATGATTGGGAAGTCCTTGCATGACCGGGAGGTCCTTGCATGACCTGGAAGACCTTGCATGACCTGGAGGTCCTTGCATGACCTGGAAGACCTTGCATGACCTGGAGGTCCTTGCATGACCGGGAGGTCCTTGCATGATTGGGAAGTCCTTGCATGACCGGGAGGTCCTTGCTCGCTGTCCTGCTTTTTATGCATCTCTGCCTTGTTCAACCCTGCACATCTTTTTGTCGTTCCCATGCTCCTCCCTCTGCAAAGTGCAAACCAAGACGCATCCACCCTCACTCTCCCTTTGTGCCTCCTTTCCTGCCAACCTCATGCTTGCAAGCATGCCTCGGGAGAAATCGCCTGGACTCCTTTTAAGCCTTCTCCTTTTCTGATTGCTTTCTTTAAGGTTCCTACATCTTCCAGCACTTTCCTTCCTAAGCTTTCTTGAGCGTTTCAACATCCCCTTCCTTCTCTCTCATGCCTTCTTTCTCTCCCCAAATGCAGTGCCCCCACACCCTCGACACCTCCTTTTCAGCATGCCTTTTTCCCTATCCAAATTATGACGTCTCCAGGTCGGCCAGGGTGAGAGTTGTGATACCGTGGAACTGGATCTGACACAGGACACGCCCACCTTCATAGCAGAGAAGCTGGCCAGGCTCCAAGGCCTGTCTGGTCAACCACTCAAGGCAAGAAGGGTCCTGCTAGTCGCTAGTATGCTAAGGGAGGCTCGGGTCAAATGTGAATGAAGAGATGCGTGGCAGGGCTCTTGGGAGGTAAAGGCAGGGTGTCCCCTGATGATTGTGAGATGAGTCTTGTGTGAGCTTGCCTCTTGTGAGCTGGAGCGTGTTCAGAAGGTCAAGGTCAAGCAGCACCAGGTGTCCCTCAGTCGCCCTTCAGCACTCGTGCTTCGAGTTGTTGTTGCTGTTACACTACCAGTTGTAATGAAGAGGCTACCTGTCTGCTTGCTTGCTTGCCAAACAGGTGTGGAAGTCTGGCGACGATCGCGCTGGGTATGACATCACTGTCCATTTCGATCCTGTCGCAACACCAGGCAACCTCCCTATGATGAGGGTTACCAGCCTGGAGGGCGTAACAGGTCAGACTTGCGCCACGCATCGCCAGCAAATGTGTGGCAGCCATTGACTTTTGCACCTGCCTGGAATTGGAGGGAATGCTGAGCTTGGCAGTGTTTAAAATGACGCGTTTACACGCACGCACGCACACACACACACACACACATACAAAAAACAAACAAACAGGTTTTACCAACTGCTGCCGGTGTGGTTGAACTCACTTGTCACTTTGTCTTTTGCTTGCACTTGCAGGCAATAACCTGAGGGCACAATTCACCCTCCAGTCCAACGGCTCCACCAACATCTTCCTGGGCCCCATCCCCACGGAGCTGCTCCGCTTGCCAGTCAGCACGCCCAACACCCTGGGCGTGCAGATCAATAGCATCCCCACGGCCTGCACTTCACCTCAAGGCCCTGGCGGCTGCACTTTTGCCTATGATGAGGGCTCCACACCCAGCATCACCAGCCTCAGCACCACCACACTGCAATTTGAGAGCGCCACCACTGCGGAGCTGACCATCACGGGCGAGGGCTTCAATGCCGACCCCTCCCTGAACCGCGTGATGCTTGACGCCACGCCCTGCAACATCACCGCTGCTTCTACAACCAGCATCACCTGCTTCATCACCGATAAAACACCTGGAGGCACGCGCGAGCTCAGTGTTTACGTGGACAACCTGGGCTTTGCAGCGCCCAACAATCAGGAGGTGCAGGTCAAGACCGCATTCGTCAGTGACGTGAGCCCCAAGGTCCTGCACGCCAATGGAGAGAGCGCCCAGTACTCCACATTCACTATGGTCATGGTTGTGGGCAAGGTGGGTGGAAGAGAAAACCAGCAAGCAGTTGTCTTGTGTACTATTGAGCAACGTGTATGTGTGTATGTGTGTGCATGTGTGCGTGTGTGTGTGCATTGTGTGTAGTTCTCAACAATTGAAATGCGCATGTGTCAGCTTTAGTGGATGCTAATCTTGCCGGAACGCCGTTGCCTGCAGGGCTTTGACCCCAACTGCACACGCAATGTGCTGTCCATTGGAGGCCAAACGTGCGGCATTGTAGCATGCAGCACATCCTCCATCACAGCCCTCTTCCCTGGAAACGGGACGTCCGCAGACAACCTTGACGTCACTGTCATGGTGCGGTGATGCTGCTTTCAGACCCGCATTGGAGTGCTTGCAGTGTGCTGGATTGAAAACTGTGTTGAGAACTGGGAACCTGGAGGTGAGCACCTGCCTGCCAACTCTGACTCACTGCATGGCTCTCTCCAATGCAACCATGTGCACAAGGTCAGGAGTATGATGTACGACGAGCATCAGGGTTGTCAGTTCATTGCCTGATTGGTGAGGTGGACATTTTGAAACGTGTGACGGATCAGGTTCCTTGTTTGCCACCGCTGCGTGCCTCCGACTGTTCGTCCTGACTATGCTCAAACACAGGTCATGGACAAGCGTGGTGAGGTCAGGGACATGTACACCTTGGCAGACAGTGGAGTGCACCAGAGGGAGGATGAGGTGGCATCCATTGCTGCCCTGTTGTCGCCCTCACAGGTGGGGGGCCCTGCTCATGCTCTGGGCTTTGCCATGGGATCTTGAGGGCCCTGCCAGATGCTGCTCTGTGCTAAGTTAATACCTCAGGGCTGCGTCTGCCTTTGAGAATGTGTTTCATGCTTGCAGCTGCGCTGTGACTTCTGCAAAAAGAAGGGTGTTCCTGCTGTTCTGTCACCGGCACTGACAGGTTACTCATCAGGAGCGCTTACCTGCATGTTCACTCTGCACCATGGGAGCCTTGTCCCCTCGCCCTGCTTTGTTGTGGGTTTCCGCTTAAGCATGCTTGAATGTGTGTGAGGGTAATCTTTTGCTGGGCACAGACATTGCTCAGGTCCACAGCTTGGCGGCCTCACACATACTTGTATTTTTTCAACTTGCAGGTGCCAGGGACAGGGACTGAGCTGGTCCTGCAGCTGGGAGCCAACACCAACTCTTCCTCAGTTTCCGGCCTGGCGCTGTGGCCCAGCTTGAACCCCGAAGAGATGGGAGGGAAATACCTAACGTCGTACGAAGACCTGTGAGTAATTTTCAGGATGACGCAGGGCGTCTAGCTTCTTCCACTTGACCCGAATATGTATGAAGTCTGGATTCAGCTGTTTGAAGCCTCGCGCATGTTGGAAGGCTGACAAAAGCACATCCTGTCCGCCTGTGCACATCAGCCCCATTCTGCTATTGTATAGGCATGGATCTGCGGTAGCGGTGGCAGGAATGTGCTTTTCCACATAGCGTTACCTGCTTGCCTGCTTTGCCTTGCCCATGGTGACGCAGGTTTGAATTCAGTGGCAACAACCTGGACACCAGCAGCAGTTCTATCGTAAGCGACATCTCTCCTGCCCTCCCCAACGAGGTGTACTACCCTGTGGTTCACATGGAGGACGGCACTACTCTCGTATACACAGCCCCCATCACTGCAAGAACAGCCATCACCAGACTGAGCCCTGCTGCAGGCTCGATTGGTGGCCGCACCATGCTGACCATCGCTGGAACAGGTGGGGTGTGGGGCGGTGAGGACGGACAGCGTGGTGTGGGAAATGAATTGTTCTTTTTATCCATGGAAAATGGATTTCATTCATTGAAATTAGGCTTCTTGCGACAGATAATGACAGCGTGGTGTGAGAAATGCATTTGCACAGCATGCCTCATGAGCAGTACTCTCAGTGGATGGTAGGCCTGGTCAGTGGTGCGTCATGCTGCGTGCTTTGCTTTGTGCACTGTGTAACTTGGCAAAATGTGAACACGAGGTGGGTGCTTGTACCCTAGGATATGCGCCGCAGGTGCAGGGCTCACAGGTTTTTATGCTTGACTCAATGACAACAAATGAATAAGGACGCTGTGGGCAGGGTGGTTCCCTTTTTCCAGCAGTCTGCCCAGGATGCTGCTCAAGCCTGTGTATCCTGCTGCAGTCATAGCTCTGCTGCACATGCCTTGCCCGCCACCCTTGCACATCCATCACCATCAGCGGCAACACATTTCTGTTGATGATGACAGCTCCCCTCCTGCTTCTCACCAAACAGGCTTCTCTGAGGTGCCTGACGAGAACGTGGTGGTCATCGGCGTGCCTACCTCCACCACCTTCCTGAACGGCCTCATCCTGTGTGATGTGACCGAGGCCTCAGCCACTCAGCTCACGTGTGTCACGCGGCCCCACCTTGCAGCACGTGAGTTTGGCTTGCTTGTGAGCTTGTGCTGTACACTGATTATGCGCTTCAACATCATCACCCCTCCCAAAACCAGGAGTTGGAAAAGCCAGGCATCCGCCTGTCACTCTGTTGTAGCTGCTGTCCATTTCTGTCGGGCGGGTGCTTGCTGGCACGAGCTGCCATGTCCATGGCCACCTTTCCTTTTTCCACCATACCTGCTTGCGAGGCGTGCAGGGCATCTCCTGGAATACTGGAGGCATGCATTGCAGCCTTGCAGTGCAGCTTCCAGTCTTATTTTGCTTGGGAATGGTTCTTGGTGTGTTCTAGGAGCGAATCCGTAAGCAGGGCCCTATTGGGGCCCGGGTCGGTGTGTTCCAGTGGAAGTGTTTTGGTGCCCTGTCTGCATGAGCAGTAAGCTTGCAACACACAGTTGCAGGTAAATGCACTGTGTTGGACATGTTGCAAGCGCTGCCCAGCTCTTACCAAATGCCTGCATGGAGTGCACGAGCCTGTTGGCATGGAAAGATGCAAAGCTCCGCCTAGCTCTCACTGTATGTGTGGAATGCAAGTACCTGCTGACATACACTCCTGAGCACAGTTGCCACCCTCTGTGTGCCCTCTTGCCCACCTTCCAAATTTTCCTGCAGAGGCCAGCGCCAACGACCCTATGGCCAGAAATACAAAGCCCATGTCCACACCACCCGGTGATGTCCAGGTGAGAAGAGTTTTCCTGATAGGCACTCCTTATTACACCAATGCTTACACTGGTTTCTTAAATGGGCACCAGTATGCTATAGCCCTCACGTTTTCGCAAGCTTGTCCTGAGCATGTGAAGTGGGGTAGTTGCAAGATTAAGGAAGAGGTTGATATGATGAAACTGAAATCAAACATCAAGATTGTCAAAGGATGCAAGTGAGCTTGTCAAAGCCGATCACTCTTGGTGATGCCTGCGCAGGTGGTCCTGTGTGATGCTGGCCTCAACGACGTGCTCAAATATGAGTGCTGGAGCGACTTGGAAAACGGACGGTAAGTCCCAGTGATGTACTTTTAGCTAATCCTTTCTATCAGTTTGTATCCAGGCACGGTTCAATGTTGCAATGCATGTGCAAGCTTGTGGTACAACTGCTTGAGCAGAAAGGCTTGAGAAGGTGCCTGAATACATTTTTTGTGCATGAACAAGCAAAGCAATAAGACGTGAGAAATGTTTGTTCACTCCTGATTGGAAAACTCATTTGGCTGCTACTTCAGGTCCGCATGCGAGGCATCAGTGTGCACGTTTGAGTATGCAGACAGCCTAACACCAAAAGTGGGCAGCATCTCTCCAGCACGCGCTTTGGCTGGACAAGAGGTAAGCTGACGAGCGTCTCAGGAGAAACGAGTGCTGCGCTTGCTGTTCCAGAGAAACTCACCAAGTTGGATGCCTCGATAGACATGCAGATCTAACCAACACCTAGTACAACGTAGACTGTCTGCATACACCTAGTAAGACGTGGACAATACAGTACGTACTAGGTGTAGGCGATAGATGCAGACTAGGTGGCGGTTAGATGCCTCAATAGATATGCAGATCATGGCGATGACCTGTCAGCACTTCGTGATTTCTCCCTCTTTTGTTTGTGGGTGCCAACCATTGGATAAGTGGAATGCCTGCAGGTCACAATCAGCGGAGAGAGGTTCGGCCAGGTTGTGGAGGTTCAGCTGCGAGAAAGAACCTCCCACATGGGAGGCACCATGCACAGTGAAATGCATACTGACACCAACAGCAGGAGCAGCACGTCGAGTGACGTATGGGTGAGTCATCTGACGTGGTTGCTGGCATGAGTGATGGAGTACAAGGCAGATGTGCATAGCCTGTGGACTAGCTTGACACATTAAGGACATCGCAGCTTAGGCAATGGTTGTCCCGTGTCTGTGCATGTGTCACAGGGCCACACGGGAGCATCACCACCTGGCAATCCCTACCTTGACTGAACTCCAGGCCTTGTGCAAAAATTGGAGAGGAAATTGGCAGCCTTCCCTCTGCTTGAAGACCCTACCCATGCAGGCCCACTGCCACACATGCCTCTTTCCTCTAAGGCTGGGCAAGTCCACATGCCTCTACCCTGCTTCGCTGCCGATGCACATGCACCAGTCTTGCCATGCACTTGTGCGCATGTGTATAATGCGAGCATACAATCCTCCCTTGGATGCGCGTGTGCCTCTGCAGGCCACGATTCCTATCACGTTCCTTGAGCGGTCTAGGAACTCCATCACCTTTACCGTTCCACAAGTTTCAGCTGGCCAGTACACGGTGACCCTGCGGAAGGTGAGGCCTGTGCTCGAATTTTCTGCCTGCGAGCAGGAGTTGTTTTGCTGCGGTATAAATGCATGTGCAGTAAATATATATGAGTCCTGCCAGCCATTTGGGCCTGACGCATTGCACTGCAGTGTGAGATCTGCAGCAGCTAAATCCCTGCTGCGTACCTGTGTTCTTGTGCAAGGAAGAGTGCAGCCTGATCTATCTGCTGTCCTAAATGATTATTTTGTATGTTGCAAGGCTTTCACTCAAGTTCAGTACGCCTGCCCTTGGGTGGGTGATTTGAAGGTATGCTGCTGTGATGTCATTCTGCAAGCCTGATAATCAGCTGCATAAACATCCATTTGATCAGTCTGATTGGGACGTTCTGATCATTCCCATTTCAGCAAGCACAGCTTCCCTCCTGCCTCTGAGAGTCAATGGCAGACGACCTCCAGTGTTCAGCGCATGGAACCACCTCAATGCTCTTATTCCTTCAATTCTACTTCTCACGCAGTTCAATAACGAGCTGTCAATTGCCAGCTCAGTGGGAGCAGGGGACTTCGAGTTGCCTGTGGTCGTCAGCAGCACGACTGGCTTTATTGGTGAGTGGCATCCTGCCTAAGTCACAGTAGCCGGCGTCGGCCTGCACAGTGTGGCATTCGGCTGCCTTTTCCACCTTTTTCAAACCTCTCCCCTTTTGCTGCCTGCGTGTGAGTATGGCGCAAGGCGCGGAGGCTCATCATGACGCGCGCATGACACTGCTTCCAGCTCTCCTGCCAGAGCTTGTTCCAGCTGTATTCCATCCCAGTTTTTTTCCAGGACTTCCAGCTTGTGTTTCCACTTGTTTCCTGGGCAAGCCAACAAGCTGCAATCCAAACCACTTGTCATCTGCTGTTCCTTTCTTGGTCTCGACGACACCTGGGAAACCATTTGTGCACCTGCCAGAAAAGGTGTTCTCTAGGGCCATGCTCCTCATGTGTGAGTTTGCATTTTGTTGCGCCGTCCTGCAGGCTCCCGGGAGGGCGGCAACCCCCTTATCCTCACAACCCCAGACTCCTCCTTCGGCTTCAATGTCACCCACCCTGAGCAAAATGCTCTGTTCATCAGCACCCTGCCCTGTGAGGTGGTGGATGTGTCCAGCCACCAGCTCACTTGCCTGCCAGGGCCCATGTCCGGGCGTGTGCTGGCAGAATACTGGCAGCTCACCTCAGGCACATACAGCTTCCCCGCCGTTGAGACCTTCAGCAGCCCAGGTGGGTTGTGCACAAACTGGCTGCTTCTGTGAAGGGAATGCGGAGTGCAGAGCATGATTGGCTGCTTGGGCTTGTCTTCTCTCCGCGCACAAATCACCCTTACCGTTTCTCTAGTTGATGTGCTGGCTGCCTGCCAACTCTGGTACTTGCGATTATGAACCCTCGTTAAGCTTATCTTTGATGTCCTGGAGGCATCTCTGACCTAAACCCGGAACACTCTATGAACCCACCCAGAGCTCATCTTGGATGTCCTGCGGGCATCTTTGACGGCTTTGGTGCTTCTGCTTGCCAACCCGCAGACATTGCACGGTTGGAAGACAGCGTGGACATAAACTGGGGCGGCGGTGGCCCCGGTGGGCCTGTGGACAGCGACTTTTTTGCATCCAGGTTCACCTTCTACCTGCAGGTAGGCCTGGTGGACCAACTGAAAGGCATGCCCAGGATGTGACATGCATGAATTTTGACTGTCATGGTCAGGAACCTGCAGCGCTGCACCTCCCCTTTAGAGTGTGTGAAGCCAGTGCTGAGTTTGGTCAGGATGCCTTCCTAGGTACCTGCTTAAAAGCTCGCACTTGTTAGATGAATGTAAACACTGCTGTGCACATGCTGCAATGCTTCTTGATCCCCCTTCCACTTCCTGGCTGCCTGAAGGACTGCCTCAAACAAAATGCCAATCCTTGGCTAACACTGCCAGCACACGTTGTCTTTCCCCTGCCCCTCCGTGCTTAAATCCTTGCAGCTTCCTGCAACCCAAGAGTACACCTTCGAGCTCGATTGCGATGACCGATGTGCTGTGTTTGTGAATGGCATCCTCATCCTTGGGGCGGACTACCCTAACACTAAGACTGTCACGTCAATATTCCCAGAAGGGCAGCACCAGTTTGTGGTGAGTGTTGGTGGATGGCTTGGATCTGAGGAGCCTAATGTGCACCAGCCACCAACTTGACAGCAAGGTTTGTTCTTACCAAGCAATAGACGGCTGCTTACACATGAATGGCACTTTGTTTTTACCAAGTAACAGGAAGCTGCCTACACATGAGCAGCATCTGTCTTGCTGGGCAATGTCCTCTGTGCAAGTCATCAGATTGGTTCCAACCCTACAAATACCCACCACACAGGCATTGCCCAGTTGTGCTGTAGCGAAATGGGCTCATCAATCACACTTGGCCATGGGTGGATATCCTTGATTGCCATTTCTGGGAAGCTCAATGCTACTAGTGCTGGCAGGAGCGCAGTACTGAATGAGGCCTTGCATTGGATCTCCCTGACATTCATTGATGTGAGCTGCCCTTCCCTCAACCTTTGGCCTGTGTGCTTACAGGTGACGCATGTCGAGCATGCTGGTGCAGCAAAGATCCAACTTCGCTGGGCTATTGGCGCATCCTCCATTCAAGACATGCCTTGGCACAGGGTAAGCATGGGCTGGTGTGTGTGTGTGTTGTTGTGGCTCCATACACGTGTGTCAGGATGCATGGCCATTGGCCCATCCTCCATTCAAGACATGCCTTGGCACAGGGTAAGCGTGGGCTGGGGTGTGTTGTTGTGGCTCCATACGCGTGTGTCAGGATGCATGGCCATCGGGACATCCTCCATTCAAGACATGCCTTGGCACAGGGTAAGCATGGGCTAGGGTGTGTTGTGGTGGCTCCATGCGCGTGTGTCAGGATGCATGGCCATTGGCGCATCCTCCATTCAAGACATGCCTTGGCACAGGGTAAGCATGGGCTGGGGTGTGTGTTGTGGTGGCTCCATACGCGTGTGTCAGGAGGCATGGCCATTGGCCCATCCTCCATTCAAGACATGCCTTGGCACAGGGTAAGCATGGGCTGGGGTGTGTTGTGGTGGCTCCATACGCGTGTGTCAGGAGGCATGGCCATTGGCCCATCCTCCATTCAAGACATGCCTTGGCACAGGGTAAGCATGGGCTGGGGTGTGTGGTGGTGGCTTTCAAAAATGCTTGCAAGGATGCACGTCCTTGCGCCTGAGCACATGCTTTGAGGTTAGCGTGCCAGAAGGCGTGTGCTTATATTTCATATGGCTCCTCAGTTTTGGGATCAGGTGTTTGCTTCAGACGAGTGTAGCTCCATGGCACACACGCGTGCCCATATCAGGGTTCTGCACAGTGTTTCTGCTTAGCATGCATGCCTGCATGAAATAAAGTGAGTCAGTCTGTCGAGGTGCCTTGTGTCTTACAGGCAGCACATTCCAGCACACAAGTAGTAAGTGGCCTTTTTAGCCTTAGATTTGCAGATGCACTGTTCCCAGAGGACTCCATGCAATCAAGGCGATTGCCTCACTCCCTGCAAACGTAGCAAACACCACGCCTGATGCTGTCCATTCTGCAGGTCACACCCGTCCGATCAGGCGAACCCATGGCGATCAGCGTGTATGTGAATGGAGCAGAGGCACGACAAGGCTGCCCATCCCTGCAAAGTGTCCAGGTCAAGCTGCCTGCTTCGCCTGACAATGCGTGGGAGGCGGAGACCGTGGATCTGCCGGGGCCCACGTGCTCTTACATTTACTCCGCGTACCGCACGCCTGAGCTTACAGGTGGGCGCAGCTGCTTGTTTGAATCCGTATTCCCTCAACAGACCTGTTCTTCCAATCCCCATCAAGCTGGCTGGCCTGGTGTGTGCGCCCCAGGTCTTGCCGGGTGTTGACAAGCGTTGGTGTCAGTGGCTTTATGTGATAAGCATGGGTGCCCAGCAATCATGCACTGTCCCTGCCACCCATGCATGTCTGCAGTGCCACTGCCAGACATCATCAGCAGTGCGTCACCCTTTGAGGTCACCGGGTTATTTCTGGCAGAGAGCATGAGCGCAATGGACTACGAGTTCAGGGTGGGTGCTCGCTTACAGCTCGTGCAGCACATGCTAGCCTAGCAATCTAGCTAGGCTAGCAAACAAACAATCAGAGTGTCTCAGGAGCCATTGATTTGGGCTCTTACTAAGAGAGTCTTAGCAAGCTTTGAATCCTGGAAGCACAACAGTTTTTGCTTCACTTTGAGCATTTTCTTTCCTTCATACCTTTGGACAGGTGGATGGAGTGCTGGGCAGCATCGACAGCACAGTGCACGGCAACTCCACTTACCCAACCTTGATGTTGACACCTCCTCCCCTGCCAGCCGGCAAGTGGCCTGTGACAATTAGCGTGGCTGGCTTTGGTTACGCTGCTCCTGTGCAGCAGGACACCCAGAGCAGACTGGATGTCAGGTGCGCCGCAGACTGGCCGGCTTTTGAGAGGTCAGATGCAAAAGGAGGCTGGGATGACAAGGAAACTGCAGGCCTGCGTGCCGTGTTCTAGAGCAAGGGCACAGCCTGCTCCTGGGTACCCGCTCTGTGCATTGGAGCCAGCACACTGATTTCTTGTTTTCTTTGAAACCATGGACGAAGGGTACAGCCTGCTCCTGGGTTCCCTTGCTGCACATTGAAGCCAGCACACCGCTTTCTTTGTGACGATGTTTAATGCTGTGGGGCACGCTCCTGCAGGTACTCTCTGACTGTTGGCAGCCCTGTCAAGCCCGCTGGTTCTTACTGGGGTGGCTTTGAGGCAGAGGTGCCAGGCTGGGGCTTCGTGCCCTCAGACAGCGATGAGTATGAGCAGGTGCGTCGTGCAGCGGGTCAATGACAAAAGTTCACAATTTCACAGAGCAGTATCTCACAGCAGTTTTGTAATGCAGCAGCAGTGAGGCTTCGTGCCTCAGGCAGCGATGAGTACGAGCAGGTGAGTCGTGCAGCGGGTCAATGATCAATGACAAAAGGTTGCAGGGTCACAGAGCAGCATCTCACAGCAGTTTTGTAATGCAGCAGCAGCGAACCAGTGGCATGCTCAAGCCTGGCCTTTGCCTGGGCTCGCTTCAAGCATTGCTTTGCCCATGCTTGGCAATTGAGGATCTGTTGCGCACCTTCCAGGCTAGCAGTCATTTTGACTGGAGGCGTTTTGTTTGTGCAGCCTGTAACGTTGCTGCACCAACTCGTGCCTCCAGAAGCCGTCGCTGTCCCAATGCAGCTTCAGAGCTTGTGAGACCTGCAGTGCCTCGTCATATGCCTTGTCATTCTTGTCATACTTCTCCTTGTCACGCCTTGTTGTGCTTGTCATATGCCTTGTTCTCCTTGTCATATGCCTTGTTGTCCTTGTCATATGCCTTGTTGTCCTTGTCATACGCCTCGTTGTGCTTGTCACGCCTCGTTGTGCTTGTCATATGCCTTGTTGTCCTTGTCATATGCCTTGTTGTCCTTGTCATACGCCTTGTTGTCCTTGTCACGCCTTGTTGTCCTTGTCACGCCTTGTTGTGCTTGTCATCCGCCTTGTTGTCCTTGTCACGCTTTGTTGTGCTTGTCATCCGCCTTGTTGTCCTTGTCACGCCTTGTTGTGCTTGTTATCCGCCTTGTTGTCCTTGTCACGCCTTGTTGTGCTTGTCATCCGCCTTGTTGTCATTTGCCTTGTCATACCACACACCTTGGAGGCACCATTTGCTGCCACAACTGCTGTAAAAAGGGTGACTCCAAGCCAAGCTGTTTAGCACTCACCAAAGCTGTTTAGCAAGAAAGTTGGAGCTTTCAGTGGACAGGACCTCCCACCTTGCCCCGCACACTGCCCGCACACTGTTGCAGATCATGAGCTTGGAAGCCACCACCTCAAACCCTGGCTTCGAAGCGACTGTGGTGTCTGCTTCTACTTCTCATCTGACAGTGCGCTTCAGCCGCATTGTGGACCACGACACCGTCATCGCTCAGGCAAGAAAGGGCTGCGGGTATTCTGAATAGGGGTCCAGCTACTGTGCAAACAGTCTGATTCTTACTAGAGAGCAAGGTTCTTCGACCCCTTGTTGGGTGGCAGCAATTATTATTGACAAGGCCTGCCCTCTGTGTTTACTCATTTGGCGGCCATGATCCTGTGTGCAGGACTCCTCGAGCAGAACTGTAGGGTGGAGAGTCAAGGTCGACAACACAGGTTCCTGGGATGCAGGGCAGTTCCAACTGGAGTTTGACCCCACCTACACACCCTTGTGAGTTGAATGGCTCACTGATGACGGCATTGGAGCTTCAGCACACTGCTCTTGCCACGGCATCCCGCCCTCTTTGCATGATCTGAGGCCTTAGTACCCATAGCCTCGACTTCCTCGAGTATGCAAGACCTAAACATGGATGTTTCAGCCTTCCTCAGAAAAGCTTTGCCGAGCAACTTTTGGCCTCCCTGGCTGACCACTCATCTTCAGTTAAAAGCAGCAATTGATTTGATACTCCTACTCAATGCGTCACAACACACCGCAACACAGCTTTTTGAGCTCCCCTACCTCCCAGGCACACACAAACATGTTCACGCATACATACGCACACGCGCGTGCGCACGCACACACACACACATACACACACACACACACACACTACAGCTTCACAAGCTCTCCCAGCTCCCTGGTCAGCCCAGACACCAGTGGCACTTCCATCGAGCTGTCTTGGAATGTGAAGGCACGTACTGAGTTTGAGGCCCTCCCCGCAGGGGCGCCCTCAAACGCAAGCATCGAGCTGCAGTCAGGTGGGTAGCCGGCTGCAAACTTCCCATGCAGCAGAAAGGACAGCTTCATACAGTTGGAGTCAATGATGGACCTGGCATTGGTGTATTATAGTGCTTCCAGATGCCAGCATTAAGCTATGGTCAAGTGCGCCACCATGCTGCAAACTTCTATTATGGAAAATTTCGTGCAAGTGGAGTTAATGATGGGCCAGGCAGTAGTACAATTATCGCTTCTATTTTGTGTGTTTTTTGAATCATCATGCATGATGTTACATTTAGTATGACATACACGTACTTACGTACATACTTTATCACATTTATCCTCTCTCCCCCTGTCCTGTGCTTCGTACTGCAGGTCCCAACCTGTACCCGTGCACAGCCGCCACAGTTCTCAGCAGCGCTGTAGAAGCAGACCAGTACACAGAGAGCACCACCTGTTTGCTCCCCGACTACATGCCAGCATCGGAGTACACGGTGAGGGGTGAAATATTCGCTTGAGGATAATGTGACATTCACTCACCCATATGATTGTGTGTCATCAGAAGTTGTGGTCCCTGCTAGCAAGCCACCTCCTTGCTTGCCTTTTAAGGGGATAGTGCTGTGTGCAAGCTCCTGCAATAGATGCCCTTACTGCTGTTCATTCATAAACCAACAGCAGTAATGAATGAGCAGATTACATCTGTCCAATTGCTTCCTTCCATCGCGTTCGTTCCAGGTATGGCTGACTGCCACCGGTACATCCTACACCCTGGGCTCTGGCTTTGCGAGAGATAAGATGGATGTCCCCCTCAGCGTCAACAGCATCAGCCACACCACCAGCTCTGCTGCTGGTGGCCTGACCATCACCCTTGAGGGTCTTGGCTTCTCTACCAACGCAAGTGACATTGTCGTTACCTTCAGCAACGGCACTCTGTCCTATCAGGGGTTTGTGATGTCCGCCTCAGCGACGAGCATCTCCGTGCGCACGCCCCGTGTGCCAGAAGCACTGGAGGTCCCCACTGTGCTGGACATTACAGTTACCCCAACC
The DNA here is from genome assembly GCA_914767535.2 of Dunaliella primolecta. Taxonomy (NCBI): domain Eukaryota; kingdom Viridiplantae; phylum Chlorophyta; class Chlorophyceae; order Chlamydomonadales; family Dunaliellaceae; genus Dunaliella; species Dunaliella primolecta. The sequence goes on along the minus strand of OU611755.1, from coordinate 10,193,157 downwards.
CAAGGAGCAACGCCCCAGCCTACCGGGTTTGCTGTGACGTTTGACACTGGCATCACCCCTCGCGTGCTCAGCGTCAGCCCCAACCGCGGGTCCACAGCAGGTGGGACTACCATCACAGTCTCCATTGACCCTTATGGTCCACAGCTAGACGGCTCCAGCTCAGAATACAGCGTGACGGTGGGCGATCTTGGCAACAGGCAGACTTGCAGCGATGTGAGCATCAGCAGCGACAAGACCCAGCTGACCTGCGTCACTGCAGCTCCCAGCCCACGGGTGTTTGTGCCCCAAGTGGTGCACGTGCTCAGGTGCGGATGGATGGTGTGTCCTCCAGTTGGTAGACGTGCAACAGGGCAAAAGCGCTCAGAGCCGCCTTCTGGTGCAAATAGAGGGTGGCCATAAGTGTACAGTGTACATAAGCGGTGGTGTCCTGTGGTAGTGGTGGTGGTGGTGTGTGCAACAGGGCATTGGATGCCCGTGCCCTGGGGCATCCATTATTTCCTTTTTGCGCAAATCCAGGGTGGCCATAAGTGGTGGTGCACGCGGCCATTACGGTAGCTTCGAGGAGGAGCGCACACGTGATTGCCCGCCACCCCTCAAAGCTCATGGCTCCTACCCTCTTGACCTGACTGCAGGCAAGACAAGGGCTGGGCAGAGTGTGGAGACGTCTCAGACCCCATGGCCACGCCCTGCCGCTACCAGTACATTGACCTGTGGAGCAGGCGCACCACTTGGGGTGGCAACGCACCCCCACGGGAGGGAGACTCAGTCTTCATCCCTGCAGGCAACACGGTGGGGCCTAAAAGGGGGCATTTGCCAGCAGTTTGCCTGTAAAACAAACAGCAGATGCAAACAAGGAGGCACTTATGGACAGCTTTCTCAGATTGCTGCCCCTCTCCTCCTAAATGGGTCTTGTGCTTTGAGAGAGGTAATGTGCCTATTGGCGCTCTGATGTCCTATGCACTATGCCCGTCACGCCCACCACAGGTGCTGCTGGACGTGTCCCCCCCTGAGCTGAATGCTGTCGTGCTCCAAGGCCACCTAGAGTTTGACAGCAGCGCCACTGCCGAGCTCGTCCTGCGCTGCAAGTTCATCCTGGTGAACGGGGGCTCGCTGAGCATCGGCACTGCAGAGGAGCCATTCCCTGGGAAGGCGCGCATCACGCTGTGAGTGGTGCCCCTCAGGAATGCAGACATTCCGACTGTTTTGAGCTTGGGTTGCAGCGCCTTGCCTCTACGAGTTGGCTCCAAATGACTGGACTGTGTTGAGCATGGTGCTGCTGGGTATACAAGTTGTCCCCAGGAGAATCGTGATCACTAAGCACATTGGTTCAGACACATAGATGCCTGATGTCCTTTTGTTGGAAGCCATGCTTTCACATGGCTAATGCGCCACAACTGCAGCAGCAAACGCTCCTGCTGACAAGCATCCCAGGCTGTGAGGATGGTTGTCTGCATTTTATGTTTGACCGGTCTGCTGGCACTGACGATAACCCTGGAGCATGTGCTGGTAGGTATCATATGTAAGGCATGCAAGTGTAGACAGTCAATTGTGCCTCTGTCGCTGCCTGCCTGCTCTGCAGTGTGAGTACTCCCCCAGCACGCAGCTGCCCCCTGTGTGTTGTAGAATGGGCAACATGAGCATCACGTGTAAATTTGACAGCCATCGCGCCGTGTTTTCCGTTGTTGCTACGCAGCATGGGCACACCCACCAGCACGCAGCTGCCTCTGTGTGGTGCCAAGTTGGCTTCATGTGCAAGTATGACATGTTTCGTGTTTTTCCTGTGCTGCTACGCAGCGTGGGCACGCCCACCAGCACGCAGCTGCCCCTGTGTGGTGCCAAGTTGGCTGCATGTGCAAGTATGACATTTTTCATTTTTTTCTTGTGCTGCTATGCAGCGTGGGCACGCCCACCAGCACGCAGCTGCCCCTGTATGGAGCCAAGGTGCTAGCCCTGCGCAATGGCACAGTTGCGCTGCACGGCAAACACAAGACTCCCACTTGGACTAAGATGGCTCGGACAGCAGATGTGGGTGACCAGAGCATCGAGGTCGTGGGTGACGTGTCAGGCACCTGGGCAGTCGGTGAGTTTCAGGCCACGGTGTCAGGCACCTGGGCAGTCTGTGAGTTTCAGGCCACGGTGTCAGGCACCTGGGCTGTTGGTAATTTTTAGATCACAGTGTCAGGCACCCTGGCAGTTTGTGAGTTTCAGGTCACGGTGTCAGGCACCCGGGCAGTTGGTGAGTTTCAGGCCACGGTGTCAGGCACCTGGGCTGTTGGTAATTTTTAGATCACGGTGTCAGGCACCCGGGCAGTTGGTGACGTTTAGGTCACGGTGTCAGGCACCTGGGCAGTTGGTAAGTTTGGTAGGTTTCAGGTCACGGTGTTAGGCACCCGGGCAGTTGGTGAGTGCCAAGACACGGTGTAGAGGGAGCTTGAGCACCAAGGCCATGGTCCATTTGTCAGGCACCTGTGCTTGAGTGTGTATTGGGTGAGTGTACCTCTCCCTTGCAGCTGCTTAGTGGACAGCTTGCATGCGCAGTAGCAGGTGAAGCGGTTATACAGGATCTTCACAGTATTAAGGCAGTATCTGCACCCCATATTGTTTGCTGAGGCTGTGCTCTGCCCTGATGTCACCGCATAAGTGCTGAGAGAAGTTTCTCTGGAACGCCCAAATTGCGCGCAGGCGACCGCATCGCCATTGGATCGTCATCGGTCTTTGGTGTGGATGCGGAGGAGCGCAATGTGAGCCGGATCGAGTTCAACCCTGACCGTAGCACCACCACCCTCTTCCTGAGCACCGCCCTTGAGTACACACACCTGGGTGAAGTTGTGACGGTGGATGGCGATGACCGGGGCCATGTGTTGGATATGCGGGCAGAGGTGAGTTGCATCTAAGGGCTGGAGCAGGAAGGGTTTGGGGTAACTAGTTTACTCCAGGCAGGACAAGTAAATAGTCCAGCAGACGTAATGACAAGCCTCCTCAGAGCCTAGGGGCTGCGTCCAAGTCAGGAAATTTCCAAATGGAAGCAACCCATCCAACTGGATGTTACGGGATTCCTGCAGCTCCGGGTGGTCCGTCATGGCTCTGAACTTTTTAAATGCTCTTGTTGTGCAAGCAAGCCACGGACATCTTTTGAGTCGGGTGCCGGAGCCTGATTTCTGCTTTCATGCAGGATCATTTGCCCCTACTATTTAAACCCTAAAACCTGATGCTGAATGCACAAGCACCCTTTTCACTTGACTTCTCTGCTTACAGGTAGCAGTTCTGTCACGGAATGTGGTGTTTGAGGGCGATGAGTCCAGCGAGAAATACGCTTTTGGTGCCACCATCATGATCCACACCCACGGCTCACACCCACGTGCAATCTACACCGGGGAACAGGTACGCCTTGTTTTCATCATGTGCTGGCAGCTCAGCTCGGCTCTCTTGCAGGCTATTGAAGGGAGTTGCAGCTGAATCAAATCCTTATTTCACTTCAATTTAGATGAAGGGAAAAATGTCATAGCAGGCATCAGCTGCTCACTTGAAAGCACGGGTTGAGTGTGAAAGTGTTACACAATTGCTCAGGCCAAATCAAGTAAACTGCTTTACCATGCACACAAAGAGCACATCAAAATGCCAGCACTGTGAGCATATTTTCGCTTATACTATGCCGCAAAATGCTCTCTCATTGGTACCTCTCTAGGTCACTCAAGGCCATCAAAGGCTCTTTCCGAGTCGTTTCAAGGTTAATTGTGCAACATCTCTCAATCCCTAATGGGCTTCTCCTTCTGCGCAACCTGTATGTGCACAGCCAATTACCACCAGCGCCTGGTTTGAGCACGTAGCAGCTTCCCTTGTTCCTTTCGACCCAGCAATGCTCTCACCCATCCACTGTGCCGCCGCCTTCTTGCACTTGCCGCGTAGATCGAGATGCGCAGCACGGGGCAGGCCTTCCAGCTGGGCAGGTACTCGCTGCACTGGCACTTGCATGGCGACGCAGAGTACAAGCAGTACATGCGGGGCTGCGCTGTCAGCCAGGCCTGGAACCGTGCAGTCACCATCCACGGCACTCACAACGTCAACCTTACAGACAACGTGGCCTTCAGGATCATGGGTGGGTCGTGATGCATGGTTGGTTCTCCTCTCCTTTTGGTGTGCTGAGCTCTTGACAGTGGCGTCGGCAGCTCTGTTATACAGTGTGGGATGGGCACTCTGAGAAGTGCTTTTCATCCCATGCAAGTGCCTGTTTGAAGAGGGAGCATGCATTTTGCTTGTTCAAGGATTGCTAACTTTCCAATGCAAGTGCCTGTCTGAAAAGGGAACACGCACCTTGCTTTTTTCCTGCTCTGCAGGCCACACCTTCTTCCTGGAGGATGGCATTGAGGAGGGCAACTACATAACAGGCAACCTGGGCATGCTAACCTACCCGTCCAATGCGCTACTCAACACTGACACCACGCCCGCTATTTTCTGGATCACACACCCCAACAACGTAGTTCGCAACAATGTGGGCTCAGGTGCGTTTTGTCACTCGCTTGTGACCCCTCCACCATGTACTGAATGACCTGCCATGCCAGTCCGTGGATACTGTGGTACCACGGCAAGTACAACTGCACACATTTACAACAGAGCTGCATAGTGTGTGTGTGAAGTATGCAATCACACGCTCAAAATCAGGGCAGGTAGGCAAGCAAGTTAGATGGCCTGCTCCAGTGGCCTGATAGCCTTTCCATCTGTTGAGACTCGTGTACAGGCTGGCAAGCAAGTTAGATGGCCTGCCCCATTGGCCTGATAGTCTTTCCACCTGTTAGGCAATGCCCCTTTGGAAACGAGAGGCCAGGAGTTGTGCCATACTGAACTGTTTTTATGTGTGTTAAGCCCTTAAATTTAAAGTGTACCAAGGAGCGTGCTCACCCTTTGTACACTTGCCCGGTACCAATCATTGCTCCTGCAGGCTCAGTACGAGGCTATGGTTTTTGGTATCGCTTCTTGTCCAATCCTGAGGGCCCCTCCTTTACCAGATCAGTGTGCCCTAAGTTCACGCCAATGTGGGAATTCAAGGACAACGTTGCCCACTCCAACATGTTCTACGGCCTCAGGTAGGGCAGGAAGTAAAAAGCTGCCTACCACAAGGGTGCTTGTTGAGGAATCAGAGTGCAAAGCTGCAAGCAGGCTCTTGTGCAGTTAAGTGTGACTGCCATTTCAACACTCCAGAAACAATTGCCTCCAGTTCTCAAAGTGCCCACCTTACCACGCAAGGACTTCTTGAGGTAGAAGGATCCCTCAACTGAACAGTGTGCCTTTCTTTCCACCTTCGCCAGGATCCATCCCGAGTTCTACCCCAAGCTCAACCCTTGTGGCTCGAGCCCGCTTGGAGGCTTCGGGCGTGATTTCCAGCAGGTGATTCTGTTTTTCCAAGAATGTTTCCAAGAAGTGTGCGGTTTTCCAAATCGCTCAGCAGCACCTGCTTGTTCCCAAACCGTCATGGTGTTAAACACAGGCAGTCAGCCACCCCACGGGGCTGAAGCGATTCCTGCAGGCAAAACCGCTTGCAACTCCAAGCAACCCCTTTTGCTTGCCATGCGCTTTCATTTGCCGCAGGTGCCTGCTGTGTTTGATGGCCTGGTGGCTTACAAGAATGGCATGAAGGGAGCCATCGCCACCCAAGTGGGTCTGATCCAATTCAAGAACTTCACCCTGGCAGACAACGGGGGTGGACCTGAGCAGCACGTTGTGAACGGCAAGGACAACGGCGCCAACATGGAGCTGACTTGGATCCTGGACGACCGAAACAGGGATGTGGCTAACAACACATCCCCTGTGCCCAGCATGAGCCTCGACATCATGGCTGGTGGGTCAAGCACTGCATGCATTATAGGCAAGAGTCCGTGGGATGAATGCATGTGAAGCATCCTCTGATGGTATGCAAGACCTGTCTTTGTCAAAGGCTCTGAGTCCCCTTTGGTTTTGGTACTCATGGATGTGGGCAACATTGGGTGTGCTGAGGCTGTGCCACACTCGCCGCCCTTCACGCGTTCCTGGACATGCAGCACCCTCTCACAAGGTTGTTTGTTTTTTTTGGTTGGAGGAGATGCGCCTCCGATCCTCCACCCTCTCTCATGTCCCTGACCTCCTGATGTGCTCACGCAGGTATGACTAACTCCCTTCTCATCACGCGCACCCCTGAGGGTAATCGAGGCACAGCCGGTCGGGGCTGGATCTCATCGCGCAAGATCACAGGGGTCATCATGCACTCCCAGGTCGAGGTGGGTGCTGAAGAAAACAGACGCCAGACACCCGGCCTGCTAGCCTACTTAGTTCTCCTTCCAATGGCCTGGCTGGCTTCTGATGCCAGTGGCCTGGATGCAAGTGTCAGGTCCATGCTTTTCTTTTCCACATGCATGTGGCTTTGAGGATGTCTAACTGACGTAGCCTCCAACTACCAGTCTGCACACACCTGAGGCAGCATTGCAAACGTCTCCCTGCTTTTCACTTGCGCAGTTCAACGGGAAGCACAGTGCACTGGCGTCCCTTCAGAACGTCACATTCGTAGGCTACGACGGCACTGACAGTGTCAACGGCTTCTATGCGCTGGAGGCTTGCGGCAAGTGCAAGACGCACCAGGTGCGCTTGAGCCGTGTGCTGAGCGCTGCACATGGGCAGAGCAAAGCAGTGCAGTTGGGTTTTATTCTCTTGTATCTAAAATGGAGGCTTGTGGCAAGTGGAAGACGCACCAGGTGCGCTTGAGCTGTGTGCTGAGCACTGCACAAGGGCAGAGTAGAGAGGTTGAGTATTGTTCTCTTGTATTTGCGCTGGAGGCTTGCGGCGGCAAGTGCCAGACACACCAGGTAAGCCCTCACGCTCATGCCTTTTCACAATTCAAAGACATGACAAAGTGTATCCTACTTCCCTTCTGTTTCAGTGGCCAGAAAACGGGGTTACATTTATGTTGCTCACAAGCTGCGCTTGCATTGCTTGGCGCGCAGGGCGGTGCCTTCACTTTCACCAAGGGCATCAAGTTCATCCAGGCCGATGCCTTGGGAGGCACCAAGAAGCCTGTCGCCCTGTCAGCATGGTCCTGGCCGCACCAGGTGGGTTATGAGTTGCGAGTGTTGATGAAATGGAAAGACTGTCCGCATGGTCCTGGCCGCACCAGGTGGGTAATGAGTTGTGAGTGTTGATGAAATGAAAAGACAGTCCGCATGGTCCTGGCCGCACCAGGTGTGCGATCAGAGGGCGGGTGTTGTCATGGGTAGGCTGCATCATTTCAGCGTTTTTTAAGGTGAATTAGAGTTGATATAGTGTCATGTGTGTGGTAGTGAATGCGGCGTCTGAGTGGCAGTGGCCTGCGATGATGTCATGTCGAGCCTCAGCATGCGTTAACACGGAATGACTCATGGAAACCCAAGAGGCAACGCTGCTTGGCATGCCATGCGCATTATTGTGTGCATTCCTGTGCACTTTGTGTGACGTCCATCATGAGTGCATTGCTGGGGTCCGACAGCACATTCTTGCACCCCCTGCAGGGCGTGTTCCTGGACACCGATGGCACGCTGCTCAACAGCCAGACCGTGCCGCAGGATCTGGCTGACACCGCTGGCTTTTCCATTGGCGTGCCTGGCACGACGTGGCAGAGCTCAATCGACAACCAGCTGTTTGAGGGCATGCCAGAGGTACTGCTTATTGCTCTGGCGGATTGTGTGATGAATGGTTGAGCATCGCAGCCTCCTCTTTCTGTCACAAGTGTTCTTTGTTGGTCACATTGATCGGAAAGCTTGCCAGAAGTGTGGTTTGCAAAAGATGGGCATGTTGATGGCGGTGTCCTGCCTGCCGCACATGTCAGAGTTGTAGACTGCTTCCAAGCTTGAATCGGCTGGTTAAGGATTGTCTGCAAAACATGCTGATCAAAGGCTTACTGCTCAAACAGGGTGGTGTGGCTCTCCTAATTGACATATTGCTCTGAGCAATTGTTTGCATGGGTGCAGGACTGTGTGTACGCTTCGCCACCCCTCGGGAGTGGCGGCATGCTTTGTGGCCCACACCTTAAGTTCAGGTAGGCAACTCTGGAGGGCTTTATGCATGGGCTATTTTGGACTATCTAGATGAGTTTGACTCTTCAGATACATTCCCTGATGGTCCATCGAGAGGCATTCCCTCTTTCTTGCAAAACCCAGGGTGAGCTGCGTACAGATGCCAACAGGAAAGGGTTAGTTAAAAAAAACTGTTGGAGCTTTGGTGGGGAACCTGTTCACCATGCCAGCTGCTACTCGCTGCAATTCACAAAGCAAACTTGAATGGCATGACAAACTTTCCAAGGCAGGCCATCATTTACACAGAGCTCCCTCAACCTCTCCAGGAGGCAAGTCCCCATTGGTGTGCTCTAGCAACATGTGTGTATGTGTGTATGTTGTCTAGGTTCTTCTCTTTTAATGTACTGCTTGCAGGCGCCTCATGCTCAACAGCCATCAGCCTAACCAGCTCAAATTCGTCCCAGTGCTGGTGACAGACAAAGAGACCAACAAAACATCGAGAGTCCATTTCACACACTACAATGATGATGGGTGAGCTGGGCCTGGTTTTGCTGGGCTTCCTCTTGCATGTCTGCTCAAGGGGCATGCTCATGTCCATTGTTAACTGATCCTATAGGGGCATCGTGCAAGACCGCGAATGCATTGTGTGTGACCATTGTGAGCAATTTTACGGGCGTGCTTCTGACGATACTGACTAGTTACAATTGCATTGCCTGTGACCGATGCGACCAATCAAAAATGTCCTGTACTTGTGACCAATGTTGTGACCAACTCCATGGATACGCATGTGTTCAAGCTGTCTCAGACATTACTGGGCTGAATTGGTTTTCATGGAAGCTCCTTGTGTTCTTAAAGTTCAGAAATCATTCACACACAGTGGTAATGAAGTGCCACCGCAGAGCTTGCAAAATATGTACACGGATGATTTTTGTGTGGTTCTTGGGCAAATGCATCACTGTGCACTCCTCAAGTGGGTGGGGCTGTACATGATTCAATGCGCAGGTACCAATTTGTGGTTCCCACCCAGAAAGACTACTGGCTGCACTGGGATGTGCTTGCCGGCAGCACGCGGGTGAAAGTGGACCCCACCCAAATACGGTAACGATCCATGCATTGCAGCTCTCTTGAAAGTGATCAGTTTCTGGAAGAGACACGCAAATAGATCAAAATTATGAATCAGCCAGCCCCAGGCAGATCATGGCAAGCTCATTGTTGTCAGGGGGTGCAAGCCATTAGGAAGGCACCAGACGAAAGGCACTTGGAAGGCGCCAAAGCAAACCACAAGAAAGGCACCAGAAGAAGGGCATACTGTGTGTGCAAGCCACTTGGAAGGCACCAGAAGGGGGATGCCAAAATGAGCACCATGTTGTTATCATGTGATACCTGCCTTTCCACCTGCTATACGAGCTGACATCAGGGGCCTCAAGGTGCATCCTCCACCTCAATACCAAACCGACAGACTGGATTGTGTGGGCTCACTTGTGCAGGATCCACCGTCCTGACCTTTTGGACGACTCCTCGTGGGTGTACATCACCACCTCCAACATTCAGGAGCAAAGCCACTACGTTGTGAACGGCAGGACGACCATTGCCATGAACTACACTAGCCTGCCCGACCCTGCAGACGAGGACACTAAGTGAGTGCAGCGCACATCTCACTGACAAGTGCTTGCTATGTCTGCACTGACTACATGCTTGCAATGTCTGCTCCGACACAATGCTTGCTGTGTTTGCACTGACCAAGTGCTTGCTATGTCTGCACTGACTCAATGCTTGCCACGCTGCACTGACTGGATTCTTGCTTGCTATGTCTTCACTGACTCAATGCTTGCAGATGGTGCTCTCTTGCATGGGACTGATGTGTTTGCAACCTTGTTTTTGGGACTCCCACGATTCTTCATCTGCATCAGTAAATAATGTGTTAGCAACTATGGTTTTGCTGCAGGCATGGGGACGCGTTCTACAACAAGACCTTTGTGCCCGACACCTGGAACTATGGGGACAATCAGTACAACCACACGCTGTTCACCATGGTTGCTCTGGGGCCTAAAAATGGGTGAGTGCTTTTAAGTGTGCTTTCCTCTCTCCTCTGATTGCAATGTCATTATTGCAATGTGAAACAGGAAAGGCCATGAGGCATGGAATTCATGGCTGACAGAAGTTTTTGCAGGCATTGTTGATAGGGGGGCATGCAACTCAGGGCTGAAAAGCTTTGCAGGCATTCTTAATAGGTGGGCGAGAGGAAGGTGCAGCCATGTGAAGGTTCTTGGAGCTCGTGAAGGACGCCATCAACCCCACTGGCATGCACACAGTATCTAATATGAATGCCAAATGCCTCTTCCAGGATATGGTCTGCACATGTTGGCAGCGTACCCTGCTTCCAGATCACGCCACAAAGGGATTTCCTCGTCTGCTGCACACGCGCGCTAGTGTTTCGTGTGTACTGAACTCTGTCTCTCTGCACAAATGCCTGGTGGTGGACATGTGCTTGTATAGCACACTGCAAGCCCCAGCTTCTGCCCCCTTGGTGGCTGCGCCAGTGAGCCTGATGAATGTGGATGTGTGGTAAATTAGGTGTGCGTTTGCAGTGCACTGCGGGCAAGCCCCAGCTTCTGCCCCCCTGATGGCTGCTCCAGTGAGCCTGATAAATGTGGATGTGTGGTAACGGTGTGATGAATGTGTTGCAACTGGTGTGCGCTTGCAGCGCACTGCAAGCAAGCCCCAGCTTCTGCCCCCCTGATGGGTGTACCAATGAGCCTGGGGAAGCAATCGACGAAAGGGAAGGCATCCTGCTGTGGTCTGAGCCAGAGACATGGAGTGATGAGAGCCGCTTTCCAAATGGCAAGCCCTCTGCGGGAGAGAATGTGAGTGGCCCACGCCTGTTTGTTGTTGCTTGTCTGTGCTTTCCAAATGGCAAGCCCACTGCAGGAAAGAATTTGAGTGGCGTACGCCTTTTCTATGTTGTTTGCCAGTGCTTTCCAATTGGCAAGCCCACTGCAGGAGAGAATGCGAGTGGCGTGTGCCTTTTTTATGTTGTTTGTCAGTGCTTTCCAATTGGCAAGCCCAGTGCAGGAGAGAAAGAATATAAGTGGCCCACGCTTTGTTTGTCTGGGCTTGAGGAGGTTTTTTTAAGCAGCAGGGATGCGTTATGAGCAGCCTCTCGCAAGAATGGCGGTTGCAGCCATGGGAAGGTGCCATGAAGCACATCCCTCTCCTTTGCCCTTGCTTTTGCTTTTGCTTTCGCCATATCATTCCCTCTGCCGGCTTCCAGCCATTCACGTCTCTGTGCTCTCCTACCATATGCCGTTGGCAGGTTACCATTCCATTTGGCTGGAACCTCATCATCGATGAAGACCCCGCACCCATCGAGGTCCTTGACATCCAAGGCAATGTGACTTTCTCAAGCACCAAGGACATCGCGCTTCAGGTTTGTCCCAGCCTGGTTTGTGTACACACTCATGCTTGCCACATGCAGCAGGCAATGGGAACTGCTTTCGCAACGATTTCAATGCGCTCAATTGTGCACCTGCACACACACACACACACACACGTACACACACACACAAACACACACACTCACCTGCACGGCCTTAAGGAGCTTTGAGCGATCCTCAGCAGGGGGAAAGCCCAGTGCATGGCATTGACATCGGCACACTGGCAAGAACTCCAATGCACTTGGTGCTGCACCTGCGCACAGCCTTACAAGTGCCCAGCTCTTGCTCCTGCCGTCCCATGCATCCTGCTGCGCTTCTGCCGCGCCCCTCGTGGCGCCATCAACACCTGCTGCGTCCATTCTCTGATGCCTGCTGTGCAGGCCAAGTACATCCTGGTGACCAGAAATGGCATCTTGTGGGCAGGCACCAAAGACGAGCCTCACCCTGCAGGCGTGTCTTTCAAGCTGGAGGGCACCCGCCAGACCCCGGCATTTGCCATCAGTGAAAGCCTGAACCTGGGATCTAAGGTGTGTACCAGGGCAGACCTTGCAATCTACGGAGGAGGTGCACAGCTCGCATACTATTTGATGTGACACACACACACACACACACACACACATGAGCCTGCATGCTTTGTGTGTGTGCACGCGCAGGTGCTCACTGCTTTCAATGGCGGCCGGATCAGCATGCATGGCAAGCACGTGCCCAAGCGGTGGCTCAAGCTGGAATCCACAGCGGTAAGGATTGCAGCATGCACGGCACGTTTACAGTGTTGGAATGCACTGCATGCATGCACGCACGGCGTTTCTGGCAAGCGCGTGCCCACCGTTCAAGTCAGACTCCAATGTGGAACGTTGAGGTGACAACGTAACAGAGATATGTGTGCAAGGGCCGACTGGTTGTGTTGAGATTGAGGTTGCCCCCCTGTGATTTAGCCTCCTCCTTGGCACCCAACAGCCATACCCATGATTGTGCCCACTTGACCCATGAAGGATGGGGCTGCAGGACAGGCTGACTGTTTCGTGTGCTCTGTACGCGTGCTGGTGTGTTTGCAGGAGGCTGGGAGCAACACACTGGTCGTGTCAGACGGCTGCCACGGCTGGCCTGTGGGAGGCAGGCTGCTGGTGCCATCCTCTACCTTCAATGCTTCACCTGTATGTGTGTGTGCAGGAGGCTGGGAGCAACACACTGGTCGTGTCAGACGGCTGCCACGGCTGGCCTGTGGGAGGCAGGCTGCTGGTGCCATCCTCTACCTTCAATGCTTCACCTGTATGTGTGTGTGCAGGAGGCTGGGAGCAACACACTGGTCCTGTCAGACGGCAACCATGGCTGGCCTGTGGGAGGCAGGCTGCTGGTGGCATCCTCCACCTTTAACCCTCGCCAGGTAAGGACTCTCGTTTGCCTCACACTCTGCAATCAGCAGTGTGTTTTGACCCAAACCTCAAGTCTTTTAGAGGCAGGCTGCTCGTGCCATCCTCCACCTCCAACCCTCGCCAGGGAAGGACCCCTTGTTGGACCTCACATCCTGTGATCAGCTTTATGTCTTTGCCAGCACTCCTCTTTCGTTCCACTGCAAAGTGACGCAGTGAGGTCGCTGTGCTTGTGCAGCTGTGTTCCTTACTTTGGGTGATGGCTCTTTGCGATATCAGTGAGGATCCCACTGACACACAGTGCTGCACCCCGCTCCTCTGTCTGCTTCTGTCGCTGTCAAACGGTGCTGCACCATTTGTGCCTCTGTTACTGGCACACATTGATACACAGTGCCTCTATTACTGACAAACAGTGCCACACAGAGCCTCTATTTCTGACACACAGCGCCACATTGTGATACACAGTGCCTCAAGTACTGACACACAGTGCCTCTAGTAATGACAGACAGTGCCTCAAGTACTGACACACAGTGCCTCAAGTACTGACAGACATTGCCTCAATTACTGACACACAGTGCCTCTAGAACTGACGCACAGTGCCTCTATTACTGACACACAGTGCCTCTATTACTGACATTCAGTGCCACACCCTACACTGCCTCTGTCCTGCAGGCAGAGTTTGGAACCATCAGTGCCATCAGCGGGGACGGCCGCACCATAACTCTGGAAGAGAACCTGCAATTCAGCCATTCTGCAATGATCAAAGAGTACACGGGCACCACCCGCACGCTCGATGCACGCACTGAGGTGTGTGTGAACTGGGAGGCAGGGAAGGCAGGTTCTATTGAGTGCGATCCAGCACTGGCAGAGATGTCTGTCCAACACATTGCCTGCAGCTTCCGTGGTCGCCCTCCTCCAAAAACGCGTGCACTGAAGAAGAAGCCACAGCACCAGTCCTGCTTCTTAACACCCCCTCATCCCAATGGCATTCGATGGAGTGCAGTGTGGGATGCCAGTCTGTGGAAATGTTAGATTTTCTGCTACACTCCTTGATGCTAGATTTAAGGGATTACGCTACTGCATGTGAGCGCGTTCATTCTCATGGGGAGCCCATCGCTCCTTTTGCCTTAAGGTTGCAGGAGTGAAGCTGCTGCATGCTCAGGTGTGCGGCGCTTGTGTACAACCCATGGCTCCTCTTGCGTGCGCAGGTGGCGCTGGTCACCTCCAACATTGAAGTCACAGCAGCAGATGGCAACGTCACGCGTGCAGAGGGGGGCGAGTTATTTGGGTGCCACTTGATTGTGGACGGAGATGGGTACGCCAGCCTGTCCCATGTGACCATCAGGTGAGGAGTCCAGGGTGAGGGTCCTGAACCTGATGTCAATGTCATCATGGCTACAGCATTTGGGTGCCACATGATTGTGGACGGAGATGGGTGTGCCAGCCTGTCCCATGAGGCGATCAGGTGCGCAGGGGAGCCTCTAGGTTAGGAACGCACAGGCATCCTTTTCTGTAGGTAGCATCTACCTGGTACTCAAGCCTCCCAACATTGCCTGTTCATGTTGCAATCGATCATGCTCATGCTAAGAAGGTTCCTTTTCAGCTTCATTTTGCTGACCATTTTCGCACGCGCGCGCCCCTTTCCCCTCCCGCCCCCCCCCCCCCACACACACACATCTACACATGCATGTGTGTGCGCATATGTGCATGCATTATACACACATGTACGCACTTAAGCAGTTGCTGCATGCTGTGATGCTGTGAGATCAAAGCATCAAGGCTGCTGGCCTGCCCCGTCCTGGTGTATGCAGTTACGGCGGGCAATTGGCCACAGGCCCTACCGTGGCATTCCAGAACCTCAAGCCGGTGCCCCAGAGGAGCGTGGAAACCGGGGAGCCGCTCACAGATGTCTCTGGTGAAACCCTGACCCAACCCAACCCAAGGTACGTTGTGTGATTCCAGAACGCAGCACATTCCGCCAAGGTGTTCTCGATGCACAGCACCGCTACTGACAGCCTGCTCCCTGCATTCAAGTCTCTGATTCAGTCTTCGACTTGCACGTCAATTGCTGCACTCTGTGGCTTTCCCCAAGGTGGGGCCATGCATCATTAAGGTGGAACACTTCTCACTTTCAGGGTAGTTACTCATTGCTCATCACGGGCAACACAGTTACCACACCACACAGCCAAGAGGGTGTCCGTAGCTCCTCTCGCACCTGAATACGACATGCCATGGGGCATTGATATTCGCATAGGTGGTGTAGGTTGAAAACTGCAGCATGTTCTGCCGCACTGGCATGTGCCAGAACGTCCTGGTCCATACTTGATCAACCAGCCTTTGCAGCTCTGATCAACCGTTAGCCTGACCCACAGAAATTGAGTCCTCAGTTAACTGCACTTCTCCCAAGCTCTGCATGCACATGCAGCTACACACATGCAGGGGCACGCGTGCAAGCATTCACGCGCGCACACACACATACACAACACACACACACACTCACACACACAACTTTTTTGTGCCCATGCCCGCAATCAACCACCCTTTGCAGCTCTGTGGACTTCTCTGTGCTTCTGTACAACATGCACGGGGCACTGTGGGCAGCAAGTGAGGGCGAGAGCGAGCCTGTCAGCCTGACCAACAACGTGGTGTTTGAGGCCTTTGACAAGAGCGCCGTGAAGGTCACAACGACAGGCAACACAATCCAGGTTAGTTTTGGGGTGCCTGGTTAACAAAATGGTGCTTGAGGTTTTAGACGAGAGCGCGCTGAGGATCACATCAACACAGGCAACACGGGCGACTTAGAGTTGGAGTTTAGAGTGCGATGCTATTTTGATCTGCTGTCATCTTGGAGTGCGTTGCTGCCCATGTGACCATGCTGCTCCTCGCCCGTGGGATCTAATGTCGCCTGACCGCCTAGATGTGTGTGTGTATGTATGTGTGTGTGTGTGTGTGAACTCAATCAATGTGATGCTTGGGACTTGTCATGACTTCCCCCTGAAGAGCTTATTTTCCCTCTCATTCCTTTGCATCATCGCGCTTTCTCTCGTTCCCATGACACCTTTACGCTGCAAAGGTCATTTCAGTTGACTCTTCTTGCCATGATGTGCACAAGGCAGCCTGGTGATGGATGTGATCAAACAGATGGCTTATGTGATGTGACTGTGCACAGGGCAGCCTGGTGATGGATGTGATCAAACAGATGGCTTATGTGATGTGACTGTGCACAGGGCAGCCTGGTGATGGATGTGATCAAACAGATGGCTGTTGTCATGTGACTGTGCACACAGGGCAACCTGGTGATGAATGTGATGAAGCAGATGGCTGGCAAGAGCGGCTTTGACGACCAGATGGTTTCCAACTTTGAGATCATGGCCCAGGTTTGTGACCCTCTAGCTCCAGGAGCAGCCCATGCAATTGCACTTTTTTAAAAAGAAGAATGAAGCAAGCCGTTGGCAGTGGCAATGCAAGAAACGCGGTGGTTGTGACGCGCATCATTCACACTGCAGCGTCGTTGCAAAGCCAAGGCCATGCATGCCCTGTATGCACCTCTTTGCTGTTTCTGCATGCGATTTATGAGGCACACGTGCGCATGATCCCAGGCAGCTGGATAATGACAGTCTTGATACGCAAGTGTGGCGCTCGTAAAAGGCATTTGCATGCCACTTGTGAAGCGCACCTGAGCATGATCCCAGGTCGCTGTGTTCTCTGAAGCAAGGGTGGGCACCTCATGCATCACACAAAGCAAGGACCTTGCCCCCAAGTCAAGGAATATACAGCATCCAATGAAGGTGATGCATGGCATCAAGGCCCACTATGACCTGTGCTCCCCTGCCCCAAATGCAGCCCAACTCCGTGCTTCACAGTGTGTTATGCCTGTTTCTATATTGCAGCCAAATTTTGTGCTTGACAACGTGGCTGCTGGCTCTGAGCGCATGGGCTTCCAGATCAAGGGACCCAGTTGTGACACTGCCAGCGATCTTTTCAGGTAGGGGTTGCGGCTACCAAGAAGCACGAAAAGGCAAAAACAAGAAGCAAACAGAGGACTCATGATCCATGGCTCATGTGCTGCATGAGCATGTTTGCATGGATACTAAAGAACATGAAGAGGCAGATCCATGGCTCATGTGCTGCATGAGCATGTTTGCATGGATACTAAAGAACATGAAGAGGCAAAGAAACAAAGGTTGCACAAAGGACTCGTGATCCATGACACCAAAGGACACTAGGAGGCAAAAAGAGTGTCAATCAGAGGATTCATGATGCATTCCTGAGCAGCATAAGAGCGGTCTTGCAGGGCACTCGTGGCTCGCTGCTGCGTTCATCACTTTCATTCATGATGCATGTCCATGACACTGATCTAAGACGCATGCACCCAGCTGCTACGCAAACAAGCTGCATGTGCGGTGCATCTGTGTTCATTCGCATTCGAGTGCGCCCACTTGCCTTCTAGGATGTTTTGTAATTCACTGAACTATAAATTGTAGTTTTTGCGTGCATTGCCCTGCAAGCCGTGGTACCAAAGCAGCTGGTGTTCATGGCAAGCTCACGTACCTTTTGCTTGCCCTGAGCAGGAACAACACGGCTCACTCAACGTTGGGTGGAATGTGGCTTGAGGCGATCAGCTCACAGGTCGGCTGTACGGGGATCCATAACTTCACGACCTATCTGCACTGGGACTTTGGCATCATCACTGTTGAAGGTGAGCGCTGTGCTCTGCTTCGCAACACTAAGCATGGTGTGCTTCCCGCAAGGTGGAGTAGCAGGGAAGGTGCTCTGCATGTGCGTACGCGCATGTGGGTGTGTGGGTGGGTGTGGGTGTGCACGTGTATGTGTGCATATTTGAGTGCCATGTGATCATGTTGCACTTTCATATGCAAGTACTAATAGGCACGCTCTCAGCTCCTGCCCATGTGCATGCTCCGTGCAGGCATCTCCAGTAGCCTGCACTTTAATGGCCTGGTCATCGCTGACAGCAAGCACCGAGGGCTGCTGCCTCTGGTCAAGGGCACTACACTCCACAGCTACGAGGTGGGGGGGTCAAGGAATTGGATTTGAGGATTTCCGATGGTGCGTCTTGCACTGGTTTTCTGGAAGTGAAATTTCATCCAAGTGCGTCATCCCTGAATGGCCTGGAAAGTGAGCAGCTTAGGTTGTCTTTTAAGAGCTAGGAAAAGGCATAGGCATTGCTTGGTGTTGTTCTGACTGCCAATGCTCCTTCCCTGCACACAGGTGCTCGTGGAGGACTCACTGTTCATTGGGCAGTCCAGGCCTGAGGTGTGCACCATGTGCGCTCAGAGTGGGGACCCCGGCTGTGCACCACAACTGTCCAGGCAGAGCTACAACAGGGTGGGTGAGAGAAGAAACAACCACAGTTTTGTTGATGCGTGTATGTGCATGCTCAGACCTCCCGCTCACCCCTCCCACTCAGGGCGCTGTGCCAACAAGGGCTGTGTACCTCATGCCAAAGCTGTGAAGGCAAACTGTTGATGTCTCGTCTCCAGCAAGCTTACCATCGAAATGCCCCGACCATGCGGACCTCCACTTTCTTGCTTACCCCCCTGCCTTGCTTGCAACCTGGCTTTGCAGGCATCTCCTTTTGGGCCCAGCGTTGGTCTCACACATGGCGTCTTTGCCATGAAGTTCTCTCCAGGGCCTGAGAAAAAGCCGTGGGACACCCTCAAGGGGTATGCAACAGTCAACGGCATCACAAGGGTCCGGAGCACCACCTTTGCTGACTTCAAGGGAGACAGTGGCTGTGGGGTGAGTGTGCTGCACAACTACCAGGCTGTTGACAGGCATTGATCGTGACTGCTCAGGAGGAGTTTGTCCATGCGTCCAGTCAGTGCTGCGTGTGTACACAGAGGTCCTCCCAATTACAGAAAGGAAGCACACAGCCCCTCCAGGCTTGGTGGCAAGTGCATGCAAGGAGCCGAACATTTTCAAGTGCACGCATCAGGCTGCACATTTTTAAGTGCATCTGTCAAGTTACGCATTGTCAGCACCACTGCTTCCAATGGGAAGCCTGGGGCCTGGTCATTGCAACCTCGCCTCGCTCCTGTGCATCTTCTTACATCAAGACAAACTTCCACACCCATGGTATCAAGGCACTGGTTTTGTCCACCACCGGTCCAGCGCTCCAACCAATCTTGCTGGCGACAACCCCCTCACACCCTCCCTCCTGCAGGGTGGCTCATACGCGATGGGCAACCACCACCTCGCCCCTGACGCATCACATCCTGTGTACCTGGAGGACTCAAATGTCGTTGAGGTTGCCACGGGAGGTCTTTTCCACTTGGTTGGCCCAGACCCAGCCTGGAGGAATGAGGCTGACTGCGGGTTCCAGCGCTTCCCCCCGCAAGGCCTGGGCGAGGAGATCCAGATCCCGGGTGTGGACATCGATTACCGGCTGGACCTGAACTGCGCGGGCCCACGCCATGTGTTCTTCAGGGACTCAGACGGCAGCCTAACAGGTGGGCTGAGGGCAGCAGCGCACAAGGAAGTTGTGCAAGGCTATTGCTGTTGCGGAAAAGGGGGGGCATGTCAGGCTGACTTACGGGTAGAGATTTGGCAGACTGACAGTTGGGGTTTGGACAGCAGGGCGCGTGCTTGAATGTTGATTGTTTTGTGATTGGAGTGGGCAGGGATGGGTCATACTTGGCTTTAAGGGTTGCCGCACTCGCATGTACTTACTTTGTACACAGCTTTTGCAGCTCTTGTATGTATGTGTTTCTGCAAAATTTTCATTTTAAGAGATGTCATAAACATATAATTTGCGTCATTATAGCAAGTTTGCTGTACATGTACACATTCCAAACATGTATGACCCATCCCTGGGAATGGGAAGCGCATGCAGTGCTAGAGCATGAGACTGCTGCAGCGTATTTTGGAGGGGTGCATGCAATTACTGAGCATGTGACTGCAACAGCAACGTGTGTTTGGGGAAGGTGCCTGCAGTGGTGAAGTGTATGGCTGCAGCAGCGCAGGCGAGGACATCTGGGCACAGGCCAACTGTTCCTGATGTTCGCCAATGTTTGTGTTTGATGCACACGCTGATACCTGCCTTTTCCTATGCCTGTTTTGTTTGGCAGGCATGATTGGCAGCGTCAATGGGGCATTTGAAGCGGAGCGCAAGTTCCCATACGACCAGGTACGATGTGGGCACTACTCGTCCCTCCATTTTAAATAGCTGCAGCACTATCTGCCTGCACAACAGAGACTGCTTGTAGTTAAGGTGCTTCTCTCCCTTCTTGCCTGCTGCACAGCATGCAACCCCTTACTCGCACCTTCTCTTTCTGAGCCAAGAGCTAGTGAAGCATGCCCCTATTTGGGAACCTAGCATTTCTCTGAGTTCACTGCACTGGTTGACCACGCTTATCCTGAGAGGGCCCTGCACTCACTGGCGGTGACACCTGTCTCATCAAAGCAAGTGCCCTGCATGTATCTGCTTGGCAGGGCACGCCAATCCTCAAGGGCCCCTGCACTTACTCCAGCGGCTTCGAAGCCTACCAGTGCCGCCAGGAGGACGATTACACGTTCCTGCACGACCCCAGGAACCGCCCAGTGCCCCAGCCACCCGGCAGCTACTTCAGTGACCCACAGGTACATGCACCCCACTGCTCCTCTTACTTTTTGCCACCTGCGAACCAGGCCAGTGCAAGGAAAGCCTCCAATCATGACACTGCCATGTCAGACGGCACAACAGTGTGCATGCCATTGCCCAATTGTGATCTGACACCCAACCTGCAACTGTCATGCGCTCTCCACTGTGCTCATGCCACCTTCCAATCGCAGCTGTTTGTGCTGGAGAGCCGTGATGCTGACACGGAGAGCCGCAACTTCGGGCCCGTGCATTTCGGCCTGGCCAACGGCACGTCAGTGGACCTCGTGGTGGCCGCCATGGACCAGGGCTGGTGCTTTGCTTACACCTGCCAGGAGCGCCTGTCCTCCTTCTGGACATACCTGCCCAGTAAGTACTGAGCCTGGAAAGGGATGGGGGATCAATGGTAACCTGTTGCAGGGGATCAAGGGATGAATGGATAAGCAGTGCACTGCTCCCCCAAGTAGTCATCAGAAGGGCAGACACTGAGGACAGGATAACAAGGAATCTCATGAATACAGCATTTTATGTAGCCCAAGTGCCAGACTCACTTGGGTGCTGTTGGTGTGTGGCGCGCCAACGTGGAAAAAGGAGCTCTGCTAGTCCATTGCTAATGGGTAAGCTGTTCAAGGGCACCGACCTCAATCTGCTTTGCCCATGATGTGCTCATGCAGCCTTCCACACCGTGGTCGTGAACTTCACGGGATCACCACCCAAGGTCCTGAGGCTGAACTACCCTTACATCGGGCCTGATGATGAGCTCGTGGTTGTGATTAACATGCGCGGCATTCCAGAGAGGTAGGCGTGGCCCAGCGTAGCGTGTGCTTTTTATTGTGCGCTGGGTATGTGCAGTGTGATGGACTGGATGGGAGACAGATGTTGTTAGCACGCCCTGGCTTTCTAGCTCGTCTTGCTGCATGAGGCCACCAATTGGTGGGCCAAACAGGGAAGAGGTGCGTCCTAGAAGTGTGTGAATGTGACATGCTTGCATTGGTGATGGGTCAAGCAGCAGAGAGGTGGCTCTTTGCGGTGAATAGATTGCATTGCAGCCTTTGCAGCTTGCAATCCAAGATGCAGGTTGAGGCATTGGTGTTAGGATGGCGTACTCTAAGTGGTACTTTTTGCACAGATGGCGTAACGCCTGCCCTGGATCAATGCACGCGGCCTTTGGGCTGGTGTAGACTTGTCTTTCCTTTTTTCCAATTTTTTTCCTGCCTCAGAGGCTGGATGCATTTGAGCCTGTCTGAAGGAAGCCCGCATGGTTAGTTAAACCTTGATAAAGAGTAAACCTTGTGCTAGAAGCTTGCGTAGTGGCAGTCAGCACGATGCTGGACAGTGTTGCTGGGCATGCAGATGTTGAGACGTCTAAGGCTTTGAGGCTCTAAGGCTTTGAGGCAAAGCAAGAGCAAGGCTGGAACAGCTTTGCTTTTGGCAGGCACCTTCAGAGGTTACAGAACCAGAAGGCATCCAGTCAAAAGTACTGACTGCCAGCCACAGTGACTGCTTTCGGCAGGCGCCTGCACGACGCTTGTCCCAATACACCGTCAGGATGCACGTCCAATGCTTTCATTTTCAGGCACGTTGTGTGGCTAGACAAGGCAGTGTCAGCCCCCAATGCAATGTCAGCACCTTATGCACTATGAAGATGCATGTCCAATGCCTTCCCTTGCAGGCGCTTTGTGTGGCTTGACGAGGGGGGGTCAGCCCTCAACTCGTACTCTGCTGGGCGTGTGGCACCCCTGGCCCAGCCTCCCTCCATTGGAGACGGCAACCCGCATGGGGCTTATTACTGGGATCAGGTTGGCATTGATGAGCATCTTTGGTATTGATGGGCCTTGAAGTAGGGTTGGCCAAATCCATTCAAATGTACCATGTGTTTTCCCTGTTTTGCGTGGGACCTGTTAAGTATATGGCGTAAATCTGTGTATGGAATTGGCTTACTTTAATTACAAGCATATCCCTTGTTACACTGCTTTAGTGTGCTCCTGATTGCATTGTTTTGCAGCAGCTGTAGTTGCTCCTTGGCTGCTCATGCTGTTGAGGAGCACATGTGCTGCTTTTTTGTGTGTGCAGCTGTTGTATGCAAACACAAGCGCGCGCACACGCACGCACACACACATACACTCTCTCACACACACACACACACACACACACACACACACAGTTTGCCACGGAGATGTGGGTGAAGATGAAAGGCGGGCTGAACCTGGAAGTGAGGAAAGAGAGGGCCATCCAGATCAACACCAGGCTCGCGGTCAGCGTGAGCGACTTTTATGACAACCTGCAGGGCAAATTCCTGGAGTCCTTTGCCTTTGCCATGGGCATCCCCTTGAGCCGCTTCCAGGTGTGTGCGCACTGCAGCACCTTTGCTAGAGCCTGGTTGGTTGCTGACAAACTCGTTGGAGCTTGTGCACATGGTCTGCGCTGATAAATTCTAACCAGCGCTGCTAAGAATGAGGTGCGTTAATGTTGTTGGGAGGGGAAGTTTGGCTGATAAGGGAATGATGCGCACTCGCGCGGAGACAGATTTCCTGCTGTAACTCCTGAGCAGGCCTGCAACAGGAAATCTGAATGTACTGATTTGATGATTAAATACTTCTTTTGGGCATAGCATTTGCACAGTCTGTCTTCCACGACCCCTATGGGAGGTTGCTTGCTCACAGTAGCTTCAAAAAAAGAGAAAAAGGCTCCCTCCTTGCATGCGCCTTTCTAACCTTCCCTTACCGCAGCTGTTGCAAATGTGTGCCCCCGACACAAAGTAAGGAGGGTTTCATGCGCGCAGCCAGTCATGGCTTGTGCAGCCCTTCCTTTCCTCCTCCTCTTTCTAACCTGCTTGTCCTCACTTTTTGGCCACAGATTGTATCCGTGGTGCCCGGCTCAGCAGTCGTAGACACACGTGCCTATGATGAGGAAGACTCCTACGGCCCCAGCGTAGATCCTCCCCTGAACAGCAACATCACAGAGGGCCTCGACATGGACCCCCCATCGACAAACATCACTGGACCTTCCCCAATCAAACCCTCAGCGTTCTCAAAAATGCTGGCGAGCTTGAGCGAAAGCGTGAAGAGCGGGCAGCTAGAGACGCAGCTGGGCGTGCGGGTGGGTGAAGGAAGAGCAATATCTGAAGTGCGTTATGGTTCCTGCAGCAACTAACTCAGCTGTTCGGGACCGCACAACCTCAGCCCTGACCTGACCTCTTCCTGCTTTGTCAGCTGCTCTCAATCCATCACGCACACAACGCAATCAATCCGTCTGCCTTGTTTCGACTTCTCCCCTTGCTGTTACATAACGTTGCCGCCAGCACATCTGCATCCTCCTTGCCATGGATCTCAAGGACATCTTTAGGCTTGTACCTGTTGGTGGCTCCCCTGCAGGTGGAGAGCATGCAGGTGTCTGCCAACGAGACTGATGTTGAGGGTGAGGAGACCCAGGGCTTAGTGGACGCGATCAACGAGGCGGGCAGCGAGGAAGGGCTGTCATCTAGCCGGTACCCCGGCCAGAAATGGAACCTCATTATAGAAGTCTCGGTAAGGAACAGATGAGGATGAGGATGTAGGTCATGGAAATTTTGGCAGGGAAAAAGAAGGCCTTAAGGTAGCAAGCCACTCTCTACATCACTCTTGTAGTGGGTTTTGATGCAGCAGGCTAGCCCTATCTATACTCATCATGTTTTGCACTTGTTGCTGCACTTGTTGTGCTGCTCCGTAAACAAGATGCCTGACAAAGCCTGCCACATCATTCCTCAAGTGCATGCAAGGCACCAGCCCTGCGCTTGCTGGGCTGCTCTATAAAGAAGCTGCCTCACACAGCCTGCCTCATCACTTCATTCATCCTGCACTTCATCTCCCCAAATTGATGCAAGGGCATTGTGTTCTGTGCATGCTGGGCTGCTACCCACGCCTTCATCACATTTCATGTACAATACCCCATGCACGCACACCTTGGTGCGCTGTGCAGGTGGGTGTTGACCTCGACACCGCTTCACACTTCATGTAAGATGCAGGACGCATGCGCGCTTTGTGTACTGCGCAGGTGGACATCGACTTTGATGACATCACAGGTAACACGACCTCAGAGCTGGAGTTCAGGACCACCATGCGAGAGGCTCTGGCAGCAGGGCTGTACAGC
>OU611755.1:10131116-10163616 GCA_914767535.2 Dunaliella primolecta | reverse complement strand
GCTGCATATGCTGCAGGGCAACCCCACTGCCATCGTATCCCCCGGCCTGCATCCCCACCTGGACCCTCTCTTCCAACGTGGCCGCTTGCCTACCGTGGCTCCGCCCAAGCTCCTTCCGCCCTTCCGTGCCGCCCACCCCACCACGAGGCCTCCAACGATCTACTTAGATTGTGATGACCAGCCCGAGGATTCGGGGGCCCGCTCAAGCCCGCTGGGCCCCGGCACTTTCCCTGCAGGAGCCAATGCCGGCGCTTTCATGGAACCCCGGCCCTCCCGATTCTCCCCCAGGACTGACGCAGCTGGCGCAGCTGGGGGTCCTGATGCAGCAGCAGGGACAGAGGATGAGCATCGCGTGCAGACATCGGATCGCACATTTGGGCTACCAGGATCCCTCGCCACACAGGTATGCGTGGGACGGTGTGGGTGGGGGCGGGGGTGGGGGTGGGGATACCTGAGGGAAGGAGGGGAAGGGCAGCATTGAACGTGCTTGCCTCACCCGTTTCGCTCCACATTATTAATGGGACATGAGTCTGGTGCATGCCAGGAAGCTCGCATTAAAGCTGCTGGATATCAGCATATCAGCATCTGCACAGTGGGGTGGAATTGCTTTGGATCCATTGTTTGTGGGTGTGCAAATTCATGCCAAAGCTGGCTTAATCGCAGCATCTCTGCCCATGAGCGTGCAGGGTAAGCTGCGCCCTGATGCTTGGCTGCAAGTGATAAGCATCTTCCTTGATCTGCTGCCCTGCTCTCAGACACTGCTTCCTTACCAGCAGACATGTGCCTGAAGAGCATGGCTGCAGCATGGCATGGTCTGTACGGAGGAATCCACACCTCACATTGCCCGTCCATGCCGTCACCTAGTTTCTCCTAGCAGGCGTGTGTCAAAAAGCATGGCTGCAGCATGGCATGATCCGTACAGAGGAACGCACACCTCACATCGTCCACCTGTGCCGTCACCTAGTTTCTCCTAGCAGGCGTGTGTCAAAAAGCATGGCTGCAGCATGGCATGATCTACAGAGGAACGCACACCTCGCATTCTTTTCCTTTGTTGTTACCTTTGCCAGGCGCACACTGCCCTGCCTGCATGTTGGCTCCCGTTGCTCTGCTTGCACGTTGAATCCCACTGTTCTGCTATGATGTTATCATGCTTTGATGAACTGGGTGAGTGCCATGAAGGAGCCTTGCAAGGGAAATCTGTGTTCCTGCGCGATGGTATGCGTGTTCCAAAGTGTGCTCACTCGCAACCTCGATGCATGCGTATCCCGCTGCTTGCAGTTGAGCAGGCGCACGGCAGAGAACCTCGCAGGAGGTGCCTACCTTGGCAGCAGCGGCTCAGTGCTGCCCGATAACAGAGCAAGCAGCTCTGTTCGCCCGTCCAGGGCTACGCCAGCAGCAGCAGAGGGCGGCAGCAACCCCCCTGCACAGGATGCCCCCCCAAGTCACTTGCTGGACTGAGATTGGGATTGTTGTTGATCGCGAGTGAGGGACCTAGGCCCGTTGAGCAAGCTGGCCAACCTGGAACTTGGTGCAGCAGCCCCCCGAGACACTTGCTGGACTAAGGGTGGTGCTACATTCCCATGGAATGGCATGGCTTGGATTGATACATGCCATGACATTGCCATGGTTTTGCATGGCTTGCATTTACATTAGTGCCATGACATTGCCATGGATCGGCGTGGCTTTGTAAATCCCTGCATTGCCCAGCACGCAGGCACTTTCGAGGTCTGCGTCGTCTTTTATTCTGCTTTTACCCCAAGGAACCCCATTTATAAGCCTGCTGGCATGCAGGGCTCGTCATGGGCAGCATTTGCAGCCCTGGATTGATTTTGCTGTGCAACTTAGTGGCCCTGATCTTTGCACACTGAGCGCTGGTGCGTTCGTTTTGTGCCCATGATTGATTGCGAGTGTGTGTGCCTTTGTGCTTATTTAAAATGGCTTCCGTGAGGCTAACAACCATGTTACAAAACCAGTGTGCGTGTGTGTGTGTGTCTCGCCGGGGGATTATGCTCGCGGGGTATTTCCATGTGTGTGAACATTGTGCATGTATGCGATCTTGGCCTGGCAGGAAAGGAGATGACGGTCTAATCTATTTTAAGGTTGGAGGAGTATCGACCTCTGGTGTGAAGGTATGCCCTGACCATAAATGTCTTCTGGTATATTAACATTATTTGTCTGCATGCGTCGAAAAGTTGAGGAAGAAGTTTGGCATGATTTGGCATGCACAAGAGGATTGGAAGAATTTTCTTTGGACTTGCAAGATTTTGTACAGAGGTGCCTTCTGCCGACTGTCCCATCCTTTCCGGACTCTTTGTTGTAGGATGCAGGTAGAGATTGCCAGCATGTACAAAGCAGTGTGGCTGAAGCTGGAGGTGACCATGGCCACTTTTTAATGCATGACAGGATACTGAATGTGCCATGAATGTATTTCTCCACCATTCATCCCCACAGACCTTATATATGCTGCTCGTGCTGGACCTAGTGTATCGTAATTCCCTCCCTTTTGTTTGGGATAAGCGTCCTTATTTTGCTAGCCAAGTTCCATCTCCCCTTTCTGGGTTTTCTAATTATTCTATGCTCATATAATTCATCCTGTGTTTGTGTCCACCTCCTGTGCAAGTCTGGAGCAGGTGGTTTTTTAGGGTTCCAGTGTCCGCGGCAATGCTGATCCCTCCCCTTGAAAACACGTTGAGGCATACATACCGTTGCATCATTAGTCTTTCTTTTTGCTTCCTTTGCGCCCTGGTGATTCACCTCGCTGCAACTATTGATTTACATTAGTAAGTGCATCAGACTTGTTTTTTGCTCCTTTTTTTTCAAGTCTTTTTGACCCTTTTTTATCAGCTGAGTAAGGAGATGACGACTCCTGTCTTGAAGCATTACATTAAGAACATTAGCCAGGTTAATGCCTTAAGAAGACCCTTACAGGCAGCTTAATGCCTTCAGAGGCAGCTGAGCTAGGTGAGAAAGAAGGAGAGGAAAAGAAAAACTGTAGGCATTGAAAATACTCCCCACATCGATTAAGACGGGTTACGAGGGGTTTACGGTCCGAGATCCTGGCTCATCGGCTGCTGGTGATTTACAGATTTATAGAATGGACCGGCTGCTGGTGAAACTTCATCAACCAGCATCAATGAAACCAACTCTGACAAAAACTTTAAAAACTATACAAGTCGTGTTCTAGGAAAGCATCGATCTCAAAATCAGTTATAGACTGAAAGCTCACCAAGAAGGGAATGTAGTCAGTGCTTTGAAGCCGGGCGAAATGTATGCAAAGGCTTGAAAGAGTCAATAGATATGTCTTTGTATCTTCTGTGCGACTCACACACCTCAAGGCAATCGCAATAGAAGAGAGCATGTTTCTTGTCTTGGACTTCAGCACTCTCACACTGTTCACAAACATTTGAACCACCCAGCCATTTAAAAGGTCCAACAGGGTTACAGGGTTTTACATTGGTTAACCTACAGCCCGAATATCTGGCTGATCAGGCGCTGGTGAAACATTCTCAACCAGCTATCGCAAGGTTAACAAGCTTCCACAGGAAGTTTAAAAAGAAAGCTGCCATATGCCATGCTGTACTTGTTTCCGTTTTGTTCAAGTGCTGTGTTTTGCATATGCAAGATATGTGTGGCTGTGCTCATTCAAAGTGCTCAACGTAACGTTCCACACACAAATCCAATACAAAATGGGCAATGTCAAGCTGGAGAACCATGAAGTACATTTTGGCCTACACTCAAAACACTCTGGAACCACAAAGTCTGTGTTGGCATTAAAGGCCCAACCTTCAAGCAGTGGGCACAACTAAACCAACCCTCATTTCTCATGTCTTCTTTATTTCAAAGATTTGTCCTTTAATGGATATCATGATGTTGGGGTACAAAAGGGAGTGTGTGCTGTTTGGTCCAATGGTTTTCCGCTCAATGATGTTAAGTCGCTGCTTTCCTGTTCATCTCTCGGGGACTTGGGGCATACGCTTCCCTCCAAACCTCACGCTGTTTGTACCTCAAATCCCTCATGAAATCTTGCATAGGAATCTCGGAAATACTTAGCATCCTCTGCTTGACATATCCTCATTGCGCATGCCATTGAGGGTTACAAGGCCCGGGGGCTGGCCTACAGCCCGAGAATCTGGCTGATCGGCTGCTGGTGAAACATTCTCATCCAGCATCAAAAATTGAAATCAATTCTGACAAAAATTGTGAAAACCTGTATGAGTCTTGATTTAGGAAAGCATTGACCTCAAAATCAGTCAAATTGTGAAAGCTCGCCAAGAAAGGAATAAAGTCCGTGTTTAGAAGCTGGGCAAAAGTATGTAATGATTTAAAAAGACCAATGAAGAGGTCCTTGCATTTTCTGTGCAGCTCACACAACTCACAGCAATAGAAAAGAACATGTTTCTCGTCCTGGATTTTAGCACATCCACACTTATCACACATATTTGGACCACCCAACCATTTACAGGACTCGACCTTCAAGCAGTGGGCACGAAGCCTGAACCAACTCACATTCCTCATGGCTCCTTTATACAGACCCTTAAATAGATATGATGGGGTACAGAAGGGTGTGCGTGCTGCTTGATTTTAAGGTTTTCCGCACCAATGATGGTAAGTAACTGCTCTCCTGTTCACCTCTTGGGGACTTAAGGTGTCCGCCTCCCTCCAAACCTTTTGCTGTCTGTACCTCAAATCTCCTTCACTGTTAAAAACAAGCATATTGTTGAAATATTTAACAGTAGCCCTAAACCAATAAAACTGTAAGGGCTCTTGGCTACACTCTCTCAATACTGGCCAGTTTGTGGCAGAGCTCTTCGCATATAGAAAACGCCTCAAGAAGCATTAGTGCCTTTTCTGCAATTGGCTTTTGAACTCACTGCCTTCTTATAAATGTTCTGTACCCCACACTTGGCACACATACATCCCAGTTAGAATGCCATACACTTCAGAAAGCCAAAGCAAAGCGAGTGGCGTATTCTTCAAATCATGCTCATGCACAGACTTCTTTATCCTTCGTTGAGCAGCCGTATAAGGCTGCACAGCATGCTCCCTCTAACACCTTCGAATTATTGTGCCTATCAACAAGCATACCAAGGTATTTGAACTGTTTTTTGGGGAGAAAAGCCGCATTTCTACACATGAAAGTAGGCAGGGAAGAACACGACCTATTATTTAAATGCATGACCCCTGGTTCTAATGTATCCCAGGTCTTGTGCAAGTGCTAGCCAAATTCCCCGCTGGCAACATCCAATTTCAGACACCCCAACACTGGTTCAATACCATACCTAACCCTGCCCAACCTTCTTACCCCATGCAACTCATTGTCGTCTGGAACCTACATGCAACGAGACGGTTGCGCTAGGCCATAAGCCATCTTAGCTGGTACCAAACTTGTACCATTACATTCTCCCACAGCCACTAAGCTTCGTCCCGAAGCTTGGCGGGGCCTTAGACATTTACTCTTTATGGCGTCATAATGCACACAAACTAACTTGTGTCATCGGTGTGGACCAGGATTGCTCTCAGGAGGATTCTCCAGGAGGATTTGAACCGGGGACCTCCTGCCTAACTCGCTACCAAATGCAACGAGACGGTTGCGCTAGGCCATAAGGACCAGGCCAAGACTGGTGGCCGGATGCCACTTTGGCACCTTCCTATTCCTTAATCGCGGAACGTGGGGACTTGCACCCCATCCTTATGGCTTCCTGCGCACTCCGTCCGTGCTCACACCGGTTATCTATCTTAGCTGGTACCAAACTTGTACCATTACACTACATGCCAGAGAGGCGCTGGATCATGCACAAAGACTGGCTTCAACTTCTCAAGACATACCAGAAGCTCATTGGCTACCCCTGCAACCTCCAAATTCTGCCATACCACTGCATACTCATCAACGGCAAGCGCCACACCACTAACAGAAACATTTTCAATCATTTGCATCGTCAGGCGTCATCACTTGCAGTGCACCAGCCCAGTAACCATGCACATAGCATTCTAAGCCCAGCCTCATTGCCAATGGCATTGTCCTAGCCAAGCAAGCAAGAGTCTGGCCGGCACTCTATGACCTGCATCATCTGTCAGTAACCTGCGAGCTCCAGCCAAACCCGCTTGTTGCTGTGCGCCACAGCACCAACACACCCACTTCATCATCACCTTCTGGTCATGGGATGTCAAGAGACTGTCATGGCTGCGTCACTTTCTCAGCCTGACAGATGGAAGGCTGCCCTTGCCTGAGGGCACCTGTGTGAGCAAGTATGGGGGGTGTTATGGGGAGGGCATCATGTCACACAAGTGGCACTTAAGTGACGTGGCACTGCTGACTTCCTCCTCCAAGGGCTTGGTGAGCTTACTCTCGCATGGGCTTCTTTATCAAGGGCTTAACTGGGCTTACAAAGGATATACGAACAACTTGTCTTGGAGATGTGTGACTACAAGTCCTAACGTGAGGTACAGTTTTCTCAACACAGCCTCAGCTGTGTTGCCACAAGGATGAATACCACTGTCCAACTAACTCAACTAACTTGCAGCACACTCTCGTCACAGCAGACACTCGTCCTGACAGCTGTCAGGCTCAGAAAGTGACGCAGCCATAACAGTGTCTTAACACCCCATGACCAGAACCCCCCTACTAGGGGGGTAGTATAGTATCACAAGTATGAAGCCTCTGCATGCAAAGTGATACAAAAGAAAGTGGATGTGAAAACAACTTCAAAATGAAAGCTAGAAACAAGGCATAAAGAAGGACAGAAATCCTTAGACAGCAAGATACCATGGTAAACCATCAAATAGAAGTCTGGATTTTGCTCAATCCCCCTACTGCAGAATGTAAGGCAAAATTTTATGGCCAACTTCATTCACATAATTGGGTTATTACTCGAATCTGGCAAAGGCCTACCACATGGCCAGGTCCTTCATTCAAGTACAAGGAATAGCACAGAAAAATGCATGCACTCTGTTTGAACGTGGCATATATATTTAAATGGCAAATTTCACTAGACATTCACTGGGTCTTCACTACGCAAGAATTAGCACTAGACAGCACAAAATGAGCACACATAACATGCAATACAATCAACAAGTAAAAAGATGTAAGAAGATAATCTACCACACCTAGAGGCTGGCAGGGCAGATTGCATGCATATTCTGATGCAACAGCAAAGCAAACGCAGCATCTTATCAGGCAGGCCTAATCTACGCTAGCCTCTCTTGCTCTTCCATGCCTGCCATCTGGATCCGTTAGTTGTCGTAGGCATGCCTACTAGGCAGGCAGGCTCGCCCGCATGTAATAGCTGATGCACTGGGTGCAGGTTTTTGTCAGAATGGGCCGACGGGGGCCCCAAATGGTGATACCTTCAAATCTCCCCAGAGCAAGGTGCCCCATGTTTGCATTTAACAAGCTTAGCACCAAAATGTGCTATCAACGCACTCAAGCTTGAATTCTGCAAGCTGGGAACAACCTGCCTAATCGGCCGTGGCATAAGCTTTGACCACCAAGTATCCATTCCGGACCACCCAGAGCACCAAATTGGAAGGTTTTTTGTGATCTGGTGAGCCAGCATGAGGATTTTCAATGGGAGAATTTTGTTTCCAAATTAGATGAGCATTGATAAGGCTGCTTACATGTGTGCTTTTGGTTAGACAGCAAGTTGCAACAGTGTTTGCTTCAGTGTCTTTCTAAGCAATGTTTTCTTTTAGACAGAAGGTGTACTCACTCAATTCTCCTCCAGGGGGAAGGTTGACGAGAGCTGCTAGTCTGTAAGCACAGTTTTCCATTTGGCATTGACCTTGGGGTGTTTAAGCTTGGAGCTAAGCTACTGTGATGATATGGGTCTTGCACGGGGATGTAAATTTATAGATCATCATGAATGATTCCAGAACCCATCAGGGGCTGCATCATGCAGGTTATCAGGGGGGAGAGGTTGTGGGGAGGTGGTATATGCAGGGAGAGGGCTTTATGGATGATGTTTAAGTCCTCATTGAACACATTTCCTCATGTTTCATGCGGTGGAGCTTACTAGAGTGGGTACTGATCAATTGTCAGGCGCAAGCAGAAGTGGAGCTGGCATCTTATGTGCAGGTTGGTTCCTTCTCGTTCGGTTATGTAGGCTGTAAATAAGTTTGTAAGGTCCGCAATGTGCTTTATGAGGAGATTGAGGCTTATGGTGTGATGTCTAGCTAAAGAATCTTCTAGGCTGGAAATGAGTCCAAGAGCCAGGCCTCTTGTTATTCCACACAAATTGAGGTGCGTCCTAGTCCAGAGTTATCAGAACCTTCACGAATCATTGCTACTGCTGTGCTGTTTCAGAGTTTATATTTATGTTTGATAATCCTGTCTATCATAGCGTCCAAATGATGTCCCAGAGTCTGCTGGTGTGCAGGGGGTAACTGCAAAAGCATAGGCTAGGCTAAGGATTATGGTGTTAAATACTCGTCCTCGTCCAGGCGGCGGGGGGTTCCGAGTTCAAGCCCTTGTGGCGGTGGAAGTTGGCCCTTCCTTAATACGACGCTTGAGGTGTGAGCTACTTGCGTAGCTTTCCCTTTTCCTTTATGGTCGTACGGACAATGTCTTGCGTCTGGGACGGGGAAGCATTGGAGGAGTAAAGATGATCAAGCCCCAACTTAAGCCTACGGGTCATGTGTTGAGTTGGTGCCTCCATTTTGAATCCATGGTGATTTAATTGAAGGTAAAGGAAGGGCTCATGTGATGTGAGGAACAAGCCTTTCTGTCTTTGGGCTTCAATTCTTCCTTTGAGTTGTTGGCAGAGGGCTTGAGAGGGCACCACCCCATCATTACCTTTCCGGGACGACTGTAAATTTCAAGCTGCACTAGTGTAAAGCCAGAGATAACAAGTGCTGCCCAGTCAGAGTAAAGTGTGAGCATTCTGGCTTGTAGTTTAACTCTCGGAGGCCCTGGATTGTGCTGGTGGTGGTTTGTACGGCACAAAGGAGGCCACTTGCAAAGGCAGTGCTTTTTAGGATGTTTGCAAGGTGGGTGTCAGTGATGTTTGTCAGGGATGCAGCCGTGCTGTTATCACGTCCCCCTACATGTAGCCATTATAAAAGGGGTTCGACATTGAGGAGAAAAAGGAAGGGCGAGAGTGTATCTCCTTTGATTATGCCTCTTTCAACAGGAACGTACATAATGCTACCCCCTGAGGGCAGTCTGGCTGGGTGGTGGTGGCACTATCATAGAGATTTTTAACAGCATCGATAGCGTCAGTTGGAAAGCCCAAGTCACACATTATCTAGAGCATCCTGTCGTGGTCAGTAGTGTTAAAAGCAGAGGTGAACTCTACAATGTGGATGTATATACCTTTCCCAAAAGGTTAAGCGTCATCGAGACCCTTGATGACATTCTGGAGCTGGTGGATGGTGCCTTTTTGATTACGGAAGCCAGCTTGAGTTGAACTTAGTGCCTCTGCAAATTCATAGAATGTCATTGTGACCATACGGTTCCACATTTCATAAAGTGTGTTGGCAAGCCCTTCAAACCTGTCAATGACTCATTGGGGGTTTGTATCACTGGTCTCCCAGATAACCAGAGCAAGGCGGGTGGCCCACATGATAATTAATGGTTTGTGGATGATATCTTGGATTTAAGGGGAGAGCATCCTAAGTTACTCATTCATTGCGCCATCTGGGCCTGGTGACTTGCTGATGCAGTGAGTGTTCTGACGCATTCCTTGAAAGCACTTCCATCCATTATTTTGGAGTAAACAACTTCCTCTAATTGTTTGCTATGAACTCTTATTTTGTGCAGTGAATGAAGATTTTAAGGATCAGGCACAGCTCCAGATTTACCAAGGATAATTGCATGGTGATTTTTCTGGAAAATATTTGTCATGCTTGATAATTACTGCCTTCATCGCTTCTGTGTGGTATTTTTCAACAATTTGGGCCTGCTTGGTAAGCTTGGTTTCAATGTTGCCAGTCTCTGGATCTTGCAGCGCTTGGAGCCCTGCTCTTGATTGTGCATTCTTATCTTTCAAGACATCCTCGTGTGTTTTTTTTACAGCTATTTGCAAGCCATGACGTTGTTTTTCCTGTTGCGTTATCTTAAGTCATGAGCCTCTTCTGTTTGGGTAGCACTCACCAGCAAAACAGCAGCCAAACCTGTTTGGCTACAAAGTGGGTACGAGGAACATCCACCTCAGGACGTCCATCACATAGGCCCTGCTCAGTTCAGGGGCAAGGAACTGAAAGTACACCAGTGGGGCTAGGGTACAGCTGAGAGCTATTGCAACCAAAGATCTTGGTTCAATGTTTCGATCAGACGCTGCTTTATAACATGAAACTCGCTCAATGGTACCTTCCCTGGTGGTATCTCATTGATACCATGCAATGAAAGTGCATGATGCTGGAATGAATTGGCACTCCAATTTTTGGTCCGAGCTTTGCTCCTTCTCAGCAAAGAAAAAAATGGAAAATAAAAGGCTACTTACTTTTCTTTTCTTCAAGAAAGTTAAGTTAGAAAAGATAAAAGAATAGACTACGCCAACCAAAGAAAGAATGCGTGCATCAAGAAAAGGTTCTCTGACTAGTGTGTACAAATTACAAAGAGCCCTCAAAACAAAACTAAACTAGACACAGCTAGCCAAGGTGAGAGCCAGAAACAGAGCTAATGGGGCCCCGGGATCTTGAGGGTTGTCCGCCATGCTCCTGGGCGTCCAGGCCCTCCTTCTCCCATTCTCTACTGCCCCGCGCCCAGCAAACTCCACCCCAAAAAGCCCCTTGAAAATGAAGAGCATGGTTAATCATGGTTATCAATTTTTTGATAGCATGGTAAGTAAGCCCGAATGCTAGTGATTTAGCTTCTTGTTTGGTTAGGCCCAAATTGACAAGAGGTTTGATCGTGTACTCATTGTAAATGGTGCCAGCCATACCAATTAAGATGATGTGCAGAATCACCTTTTTATTCCTGTTTGGAATTCTTGAGCTGCAGGATTTGATTCTGGTTATTGTATGAGCATGTTGAGCTGTTGCAGTTTCTAAAGTGGTGAAGGGGTTGGTGTCTGGACAGAATTTCAGTTCAACAAGGTGAACGTCCCTGTATTGAGGAGGGATCTTGGAGGGATCAAAGGGGATACACAGCGCCTCGACCCTAGGTATCCTCTTTTTCTCAATTGATGTGGGGAGCGTTTTCACTGCCTGCATATTTCCTCTGTTCTATTCCATTCCATTCCATTCCATTCTTTCCTTTTCTTTTCTTTCCGTTTCTTTCCTTTTCCTCTTCTTTTCTTTTCTTTCCTCCTATTTTCTTTTCTAGCAAGCTTGCCAAGGTCTCCTCACCACCAAGGGACCCTGCCAAAGTGGGCAACATTCAGGCTGCCTTTCCTCGGGCCTTCAAATCCCCCCCCCTCCCGGAAGTTGCTCCTGCCAGGTATCAGTGATTAACTGCCCAACCTATTGCTGCTGGTGATCCAAGCTGAGGGACAGCTTCCTGAGTTTATGCTTTTAGGCGGGAAACTGAGTGGCTCAGCTATAAGCCAAATACTCCAAGGTCAACGTAAAATGTAAAATAGCACCCACAAAATGGCAGCACTGGTTAACTTCCCTTAAAAAGAAGAGTTAAGTACATCCTCCACCCAAAAAATAATTGCCTACAAAAGTACCAAAACAAACACTCTTGCACGTTACCGCCTTATCAAAAACACACATGTGAGTGGCCTCAATGTGGAACCAGATACCCCGATTCATACCTACCCTCTTGCAGGCTCCCAACCCAACAGCAACCCTTCCACACAAGCTGTGCCATCACCACAACCTCGCTCCACATCCCACAACAGACACAAACATACTGGACGCCGCCTCAGACGTGACCAAGCCACCTTGTCCACCCCTACAGTTAACATCCCTACACAAGAAATTTGCCCTATTACTCAGGAAGTAATGACTGCCAAAAAACATAACCCACAGAAGAGCCACCCAATAAAAGAGCTCGCTCCAATTGTAGGCCGAGCATCACTCCTACACAAATAATTCATACCTCAACACAAATCACTGCTAGCTCTATGTTATGACGCCCACTCAACAAGATTCACCTATGGAAGGGCCACCCAGCAAGTGCACACGCTCAACATAAAAATACACACCCACTCCCATGCCTCATCCTTTTTGCCACAATAGTCCAGGAGCTAATGCCAGCCAAAGCACTGCTAACTACATCTCAGCACAGCCCAACTCCCCATGCACAACAGATACTGGCCATACAGGCAAATTCCGCAATCCTCCTTCCTGTCCAAACACTCTACACAGCCTAGATACACAAATTAATAACCACAAAAACAAGAAGACAAAATTACTTCACATAGATGCAGAACTGATTCCTCCTGTCATCAACCCCCTCAGCTCTCTATGCCAAGCCTCTGAGGTCTGGCATTATAAGAAAACCTCAGCCCACGATCTTACAAAAGCAAAAACAGCTAGCCATGCCATCAATGCTATATACAACCATGATTTTGACAAGCCCATATAGATGGTTGGAGAAACTGCACAGTTAATGAAAAAGACGGAAGGAGAAACCTCATCCACCACAAAGTGCAATACCACATCCATTTTGCCCCAATGGCTATTGAGAAGTGGGCCCTGCCTTTCTTCAAGAAAGCTGGCCTTCAGCCTGCGACTGCCTCAACTGCTGCTTGCACTGATATTCAGTGTGCTTGCTGCCAAATATGCAATTAACCTGGTGGTTTTGAGCCTATTCGTTCTGAACCTACGTATTTTGATATGTATTTGTGTAATGTCTGTCAATGAACCTACCATTGGAAATGCATGGAAGAACTTAAATGCTAGACTGATGGGCAAAGGCAACAGATAGATGCAGCTGACACATGGGCTTGTCTCGCCTGCGCAGGCTTTAACAATGCACAGAAAATTGACAGAGAATGTCAGTCTAGAGAAGAGCTCACAAAGGTCACTTGGGTGCCCTCCTGGGAGCCTGAAGAAACTAAAGAGATCTGGCCTAAATTTCAACAGCGTTTGCTTGAAGTTGAAGCCAAGCAGAGCAAACCAGACCTATCCCGACCCACAGCAGACTCTGCCCTTTCTAACCTTGAAAGACAAGGCTTTGAAGAGCCTCATGATACTAACACTTGGAGGCAAAAACTTGACACAGAACTACGCAATAAAATCACCTTAGATATGCACCCCACTAATCCACAAGTAGATATTGGACCCACTGGTTGCAAGGAATTCTGGCTGCATGTCGTTGACCTTGTCAAGTGCAAAAATTAACAACATCCTAATCAAACATTACTAGACACTGAATCATGCAGCCCCCACCTTCGTGCTCTGCCTCCTCTTATCCTCCCTGAAATGTACAAATCACGCATGGCCTGCATTTACAACACACGATGTATTGGGATGGCAACCCCCGGCCGTTTTCAAATCCTTTACAAGGCATTCTATAGGGCCAAGCTTGCTGGCCTGCATGAAGCCATAACACCTGCTCCTACCAACTTTTCATCAGAGCTGCAGGGGCTCCTTGCTATTTTAGAAAACAAATGTGTCACACCCAGAGTGTGCTGCAACGAGAATCTGCTGCAAGTTAGTTGAGTCGGTTATGTAGCATATAAACCAAGGGGCAGGCACAGGCACTGGCACAAGGGAGGTTGTGGTTCATTTTGTAAGCGCATGAAAGCAAGATCATCCAAGTTAACACCATCTTTGATCTGTTATGTAGCATGGTCAATTTAGAGACTGTTTTGGCTGCGTCAGTTTTCCAGCCTGACATACGCTAGCAGAAAAGAAGAACTACGTACTACGTGCCTAGTAGGCAGAGGAAACTCTCCCTACATCAATTAAGGAAAAGGAGACACATTGGCTCAAAAGAGCCGTGAGTCCCCTCCACCACAAAGCTACAAAAAGAAGACCCTAATGGGGATCTGGAGGGTTATTGGAAATGGAATGGAATGTGCGAGATGTTATTGCTATTGCAAAATATCAAGCAAGCCAAGTCAATAATAATTTGGCTGATACCGGGATCCCTAGCGCAGGCCCTGGCGGAAATCCTTTTTCTCAAATATTTTGGTTAGCCAAGGGGGGAAAAATAGCACAATGCTGGAACATCCACAGCTCCTACACCCAATCCTAAAATCACCTACCTCCCCAATCTTCAAAATGCTCTCAAGTCTCATATGCATACAAAACACAGACTTGGATATGCCAACCCCAAAACAGGCTACTACTCATATTATCAGAGTTTGTTACCACATGCAGATAAGAAAATCAGCAATGCCTTTAGGAACATACCCTGTATATCCACACCCATGAAGCGCACCATCTTACAATATCGCACTGGCACCCTCTATAACCAAAAACATGCGGTTCGCTTCAAAAGGTCTACTGACCCACTATGCCCTCTCCCAAGGCTGTGATCAATTAGACGACGCACTCCACATGCTTTCAGGCTGCCAAAATCATATCACCTCCAACATTAAAACTGAACGCCACAATGTTGCTGGAAGAATGATGATCAAAGCTCTTAGCAAGAGCCCTTTGGGAGCAGGCTTGATTAACACGGGCATAGGAAGTGATGACAGGTTGGCACAGAACAACCTTCAACTCCCTCCACATGCATCAAACAGAGTTATACCCCTTACCTCTCTCCACGCATTGTTTTTTAGGTCTTGAATCACATAAATCGGCCTGATGCTATACTGATTACTCCCCATCAAGCCATACCCACTTCTTCTTCTCCTCATTCTCCCTGCTCACAACGTGTGTTACGTAGCAGGCATGGCACCCCACAGAGGTCCAGCGTAGCTAACGGTGTGAGACAGCCTCACCAACTGGATGCTAACCAGTGACATGTCCATTTAATTGAAATCAAGTACTGTGAGGACACGAGGCCTGGACGGCAGTTGGAGGCGGCAAAGTGGCAGCATGCAGACCTGAGCAAACTCATTAGTGCAAAAACTGTGACTTTTCATACTCATCCTTCTGGGTGTTAGCAGGACCTGTTACATTGAACGCACCCTTAATTAGTTCAAACAACTTGGACTTGACCATCAACATGCCATTAAACGTGCTCAAAAGCTTCATGCTCATTCTGTTATGTACGCCAGCAAGCTTGTTACCGATAAGAAAATGAAAAAAGAATAAGCTACGCAGGCAGTGAGAACACTTTCTACATCAATTAAGGGAAAGGAGACACATTGGCTCAAAGAGCCGTGAGTCTCCCTCACCAGAGGGTAAGAGGGAAGCTAATGTGGGTCTGGTGGGTTTCTGGAAACATGCAGTCCCAGTGTACCTGAGTTATGATGAGTAAAAAACAAACAGGGTTAAAGATTTGCTCGGTAATGTGCATGTCATGCTGAGCCAGACGGTCTGCGCTGCCTACAAGGGTTACAAGGGTCACAAGGGAAAAAAGGCCTCAGTCAAGACGTTTGACTGCTAGTTTGTTCATAAATACACATTAGGCCACGAAGAAGAAAAGGAAGTTTGTTGTTATCCTGGTTTGGCAAGTTGTTATCCTGCGCTGCCTACATCCATTTGTAAGAGGTTTGACTACGCAGGCCAAAGGCCGCGTGCATTAAGGGAAGTTCCCCAAACTGGAAAGCTAAAGGCCTCACCAGAAGGCCCTCTAAACCTACACTAGTTACAGCCAGCCTAGGAGAGAGCCAGAAAAAGATCTGATGGGGTACTGGAGATTGACCCATAAGAGCCTTCGCCGACCACTTTCAACATCATTCTGCTGGCAACCACTAGGCGTGCTATTGAAAAATATCATCGTTTTGTATGATGATCATACTTATCATGGCCACATTTTGGAGCCGCGTGCTTCCATGAACCCTTCAGATTCCCACTAGCACTCTTTATTTTACAGCTTTGTGGTGAAGGGGACTCACGGCTCTTCTGAGCCAATGTGTCTCTTTTCATTTAATTGATGTAGAGAGTTTATCTGCCAACGTAATTTTTCTTTTCTTGCCTAAACCTGCCAGTGGACCTGATCTAAGCATGTTGTATGCAGCATGGCCCGATTTCGCTTTTGTGTCCATACTCTCAAACTTGAGCAAGCACACCACATGGCATAACACCGTTTCTCCCACCTGTGATCTTTGTGATGCCCAAGATGATGTGCAGGATGAAGAGCATCACGAAATAACATGATGTGTTTTTCAAACATACTCACCCCCAGGTCTGTTCTCTTTGGCTCAAGTATGCTGCCTTGTTCTCTGGTCCTCTCCTCCCTCTCTCCCACCCTTCTCCTCAGATGGCTCCTTACCTGCCCACCATTCACCATGAACAGTCTTAGGATATATATTCCTGCACGTATCACAACAACAAGCTTTGTCCTTTCTTGCAGAAGCTTACTCTTTTTTACAAACAGGCTAACAGTCAGTCGGTTTGAGTGGAGGCCTTCCTTTTCCTATAACCTGTAACCTGTGGTTGGTCAGATACAGAATCTCAGTCATTTTCCTGAGAATAAAAATCCCATGCTGGAAAAATCCAGCACAAGGCGTGCCAAAAGGGTAGAAAAAAGAAAAAAGAAAAACTACGTAGGCAGAGGAAACTCTCCCTACATCAAGGAAAAGGAGACACATTGGCTCAGAAGAGCCGTGAGTCCCCTCCACCACAAAGCTACAAAAAGAAGACCCTAATGGGGATCTGGAGGGTTATTGGAAGCACCCGGCTCCATAACCTGGCTGCAAGAAGTATTCTTGTTTTCAATAGCACGCCTAGTGGTAACAAGCCTGTTGGCATACATGACAGAATGGGCATGAAGTTTGCGAGCAAGTTTATTGGCGCGTTGGTGGTCAAGTCCCAATTGTTTAAACTGGTTAAGGGTGTGCTCAGTGTAGCAGGTCCCACCAACACCCAAAAGGATGGTGTGGAGAGTCACAACTTTTGCATTAATGAGTTTGCAGAGGTCTGCATGCTGCCGCTGTGCCGCCTCCAACTGCTGTCCAGGCCTCGTGTCTTCACAGTACTTGATTTCAATCAAGTGCACATGCCACTGGTTTACACTCAGTTGGTGGGGTTGCCTCACGCGGTTGGCTGTTGAGGTCCTCAGTGTGGAGTTGTGTCTGCTGCGTAACACATGATGGTGTGAGCAGGAGGTAGAAGGAGAAGAAGGAGTGGGTTTGGCTTTATAGGGAGTAATCAGTATAGCATCAGGACGGCTGGAGGTGAGTCTAGATCTCTTAGAAATTTTTCTTGGAAAGAGGTAAGGGGGTATAATTCTGTTTGATGCATGTGCAGGGATTTGAAGGTTGTGCTGCGCCAACCTATCACCACTCCCTATGTCCATGTTAACCAAGCCTGCCCCCAAAGGGCTTTTGCTGAGAGCTTTGATGATCATTCTTCCAGCAACATTGTGGCGTTCAGTTTTCATGCTGGAGATAAAAAATGATTTTGGCAGCCTGAAAGCATGTGAAGTGCGCTGTCTAATTGATGACAGCCTGTGAGAGGGCAGAGTGGGTTAGTGGACCTTTTAAAACGAACCGCATGTTTTTGGTTATAGAGGGTGCCAGTGCGGTATTGTAAGATGGTGCGCTTCATGGGTGTGGATATACAGGACATGTTCCTAAAGGCATTGCTGATTTTCTTACCTACATGTGGTATTAAACTCTGATAATAAGAGTAGTAGCCTGTTTTGGGGTTGGCATATCCAAGTCTGTGTTTTGTATGCATGAGACTTGAGAGCATTTTGAAGATTGGGGAGGTAGGTGATTTTAGGATTGGGTGTAGGAGCTGTGGATGTGCCAGTATTGTGTTCTTTTTTTCCTCTTTGGCTAACCAAAATAAATGAGAAAAAGGATTTCCGCTAGGGCCTGCGCTAGGGATCCTGGTATCAGCCACATTATTATTGGCTTGGCTTGCTTGATATTCTGCAATAGCATCTGCACGTTCGTTACCAGCAATGCCAGCATGAGATTTTACTTTGTAGATACAAATATTGGTTTGCGATTTGCTAATGAGAGAAGATATGATTTAAAGAACATCCCTTTGAATATGTTGTTTGTGCTTCTCAGGTTAGATAAGCTGTTTACGTATTTGATGAAGAGAGGTAAGACTGTCTGATGCAATGTGTGAATAAGAGTGCGTCATGGCAGCAGCAATTGCTGCCAGCAGTGCTAATTCAGCTCGACATAGTATGGTGTTGGTAATTCCAGCACCGTTGGGCTTGACAAAACTTCTGCTGTCAGTGAGAGGGCAGTAGACGCCTGCTCCAATTTCTTGTATGCCATTCTGGATTTGACAACTACCATCAGTGTACGCCCATGTCCTCCAGTCAGGGACTTTGAGCTTGAGGGTTGGACTAGATTGGTTAGGTACAAAAATTTCTTCCTAATTACCAACGTGTGGAGAGGTAAGATATCTAGATATTTGTTGTTTGTCAGAGGGGAGGCGTTGGCATTTATTGAATCCAGGCATATCAGCATGCATTGTATTGAGAGTAGAATGGGTGCCTATACTGCGTTGCTTCCAGTTAACTTCTGGTACAGCCGAAGCCAGGCCTTGTAGCCAAGCTGGGTTATGATTGTTTAGATGAATCCTTGCAGCTGTGTTCCAGACTGCAATAATTTGTAGGTCCCAGGTGTGCTGAGAAAGGGGTATTTCCTGGTTGATGGAGGATCGTGGATCGTTGTAGCAAAGGTTAGTACGAGCGATGGTTCCAAGTTCACAACAGAGATGTGGATAGGCAGTGATGAGTTTGGAATAGGGGTTAGTTATCATGTGTTGTCCCCATACAGGGAGGAACATGAAAGTAGCAGTGACCTCTGTGTTGAGAATGGCTGAGTGGATAGCATGGCATAAGGCCTGAGTCATAGCTTCCTCGATGTAAATGGGATGGCAGACAGAAAAACCGGAATATCTGGATGAGAGGGAGTTATGATGGGCACCAAAGAGAGTGTCTCGGGGGTCAGTGCTCCAGTAGTGTTGGTATTGTGGGTTGTGGTCCAGTGGGGAGGCCGTTTTTTCTTGAGTTACCAGGGCCCATTTTTTAAGGGCAGCGTGGATGGGGGTTGGCAGGGCACGCAAAAAGGAGTCTTTAATTTTTTTGCTAGTGTACTTGTTTTCTAGCATAGTCTTGCGAGCAAGGAGCCCCTGCAGCTCAGATGCAAAGCTAGTAGGAGCAGGTGTTATGGCTTCATGCAAGCCTGCAAGCTTAACCCTATAGAAAGCCTTGTAAAGGGTTTAAAATCGGCTAGGGGTTATCATCCCAACACATTTACCTTGTGTGTTGTAAATGCATGCCATGTATGCTTTGTAAATTCCTGGGAGGAGAAGGGGAGGTGGAGCACGAGAGTTGGGGCTTTGTGATTCAGTGTCTAGTGATGTTAGATTGGGGTTTTGTTTTACTTTGTACTTGACAAGGTCAATGTCATGCAGCCAAATTTCACTGCAACCAGTGGGTTTAATGTCTTTTTGTGGGTTGGTGGGGTGTATGTCTAAGGAAACTTTATTGCGGAGTTCTGTGTCTAGTTTTTGCCTCCAAGTATTGATAGCGTGAGGCTTATCAAAGCCTTGTCTTTCAAGGTTAGAAAGGGCAGAGTCTGCTGTGGGTTTGGAAAGGTCTGGTTGACTTAGCTTGGCTTCAAATTCGAGCAGACGCTGTTGGAATTTAGGCCAGGTCTCTTTAGTTTCTTCAGGTTTCCAGGAGGGCATCCAAGTGACCTTATTGAGCTCCTCTCTAGACTGACATTCTCTGTCAATTTTCTGTGCATTGTTAAAGCCTGCGCAGGCGAGACAAGCCCATGTGTCAGCTGCATCTATCTCTTGTCTTTGCCCATCAGTATAGCAACCAAGTTCTTTCATGTATTTCCAGTGGTACGGGCAGATTTTGACCTCCTCTTTTCTTCTTTTCACTTTAGGATGTTAGCATAATAATTGGA
Organism: Dunaliella primolecta; assembly: GCA_914767535.2. Classification (NCBI taxonomy): domain Eukaryota; kingdom Viridiplantae; phylum Chlorophyta; class Chlorophyceae; order Chlamydomonadales; family Dunaliellaceae; genus Dunaliella; species Dunaliella primolecta. Next base: position 10,143,781 of record OU611755.1, on the reverse strand, counting down.
AGTAAAAACCCCAAGTTTTTGAAATAGAAATGGTCCCAGGGTGGAGCTGTGGGTTGCTTTGGGGGGATCTGAGGCCAGGAGAGTGATCTGGGTTCCTCCGATTTTCATCTTTCTTTGGTGATGTAACATTTTGTGGAAAAAATATAGGTTGGCATGCTTACATTTGAGAAAGGAAACCGGTAAAGAGCAGCAATGTAAGAGAGTTGTCCACCTCTGGTGAAAATTGTTTGCATACAGTACAGAACAAGTATGGAGCTTTTGTGCGAGAATGGTAGAACTTTGCTTCAAGGAGACAGCAACTCATCTCTATACAGAGGATTAAAAAATACAGGGATGTGGGCACAGCTGTTCTGGCATACTCCAGCAAGATTACACAGCATGCTAAGGTGCAACACTATGCCTTGGAAGAGGCCGATGTCGTAGATGAGGAGGCCATCATGTCCCGGAAGCGTTTTAGGTCTGAAGCGATGATGCCCTCAACCAATGGCGTGAGCGCACTCGCAAAGGGTACCTGCTTGCAAAAAGAGGAGGCAGGTTCGTAAAGAGCATGTGCTATCAGTGCTGGGTACTGATAGCATGACAAATTTTGGCGCAAATTACATTCCAGTCTGTACTTACGACTATACCGTAAAAACAATCTTTAGGGTGAATGACTGTAACATTAATCTTGACGGCCAAAGGTCCGCTTACTATGGGTCAAAGTCGGTAGCTTGACGCCTCCCGCTTCTGGACCTGGTCGAGCACTCTTAACCAATCCTATCCCATGGACACCCTTTGTTGTATTAGGCACCATGGAGGTAAGCGCACAAGCAGATGCCTTCTGCACTGTTTGTGACGCTTTTGCACCGTCTGAGAAAACACACTATTATCTATGATGATTTGAGGTTGACGTCATGAACCCATCATCTTTTTTTTGGTGCCACAGTCAAATGACCGGTCGCATTTGCACAGCACTTGCGTGCGATACACTCAAAGGCATTGATCAATCTTGCTGGTCTACAGCAAGTATTTGAAAGGGCCACGGCCCGACAAGAGCAAAGCCTGGAAAGTTTGCAGGCATTCCGTAAGGGCATTTGAACAGGCAGAGGCCCTTTATTCTAACACTTGTCAGGTCAGCCAAGTAGGTTTTGACTTAATGCCCCACTGCAACCAGCCACTTCTGAATATGCAGGACCTTTGTTTGGATCCCCCTGAGCAACTCTGCAAATTTAGTTTGTGCCGGGGGGTGCCCAGGGTGTAGGGCCAGAAAACAGGCACAATGCCTGCCAAAATGGGGTCCTCAGGAGGCTGTCACCCGGCTTGCCTGACCAGCAGCGATGGCTGGGCACTTCATCAGGAGCAATGTTTGGGGGGTCCGGGGTGCTGGAGCGAGGGTCCAGAAAATCGCTCCCCGGACCTCAATTTTGGCAGGATAATGGCAAGAAACCAAGGCTCAGCAATGGGTTAATGGATTGGGGAGCCAATGCATGCGACCATTTTTATGTCTGATTTTGATGAAAAGCCATCGACGAGGCTTTCTGGAATGCAGCCACCAAGGGAGGTCTCATCCAGCAGGATTTGAGTTTGTAAGCAGAAAGGCAAGCTTATGCTGTCGGAGTGCTGAGTGGAGCACTGTGCCGGTATCCTTGTTTTGAGTTGCTCCTAGCTTTGACCGGGCCCCATGAACGCGCACACTCACGCCTGGCCCCTCAACTTGGCATGGCATACCCAGGAAATATGCTGAGCAAGTCCTCATACCCAGCTTGTGGCCAAACACGGCGCTCGCCTGGTTCAGTTTTGCACCAGTTTTGCCTGGCAAATGCGCTCACATTAAAATTTGCCCCCCCAGTTTTTTCAGTCCGACAGATCAGGTTTGCTTCAAAATCTAGGAGAGCCCAAAATGGGACAAATTTGGGTCAGAGCAGGCATTTTGGGACCCATCTTTCTGTAAGTGGCCAAAAATGGCTTAAAATGCCTCAAAAAGTGCCCTTGACTCACTCCCAGGGCCCCATCCTCACTTTTGTACATGTAGAAGTACCAAATTAATCACCCTCAGCTATTCTGCATACTCAGTCTGCTCAAATTATCTTGGAGCATTAACTCTCCAATTTTACGCGCAGCTTGGCTGACCTGACTTACAGCAATAAAAATAGGGATGCTGCTCACCAGGATGTCTGGGACCTCATAGGAGATGGTAAGGGTTATGCCTGTAACATCCGGCCCCCTCTTGACAAACCGAATCTGGCCTCGATTAGCTATCTCCACACCTGCACAATGCCGCGACAGCACCAAAGTTGAGGTTGTCATTCATTTTTAGCATCGCACTTCAGATCCGAGCCACTTTAGTTTTCCCCTTTGAACATGAAATGACCTTCAGGTGGCTTGCAAGAAGCACACTCTTTCCACAAATTTCAGTGCCTTGATGTGAGGTGTGATGATTAGGGATCGGCATTGGCCTAAAGCGCTATAGAGGACCCTCATGTAACGCTATATGCCGATCTATAGGGAACAGAATTGGTAAATATCGCTATCATAATATAATGCTACATAGCGCAGGGAAATGTGGCGTATAGCGCTACATGCTGATCCCTAGTGATTATGCAGTCAGCCTGTGAGTCACCGCCTAGGCAGTGCTCTTTACTTTTTATTTCCAGTCTTTCCCTGGGGTTGAAAGTCCCCAGCAAGGAAAGCGCACGAGTGGGCAAGGCTGAAGAGTAGCCAGAGAGGTACATTATTAACACATGCCGTTCCTTGCTTTGACTGCATGAAAGTGACGGTTCGTGGTGGCCTGGCTTCTTCTCCGTTCATGCTCCATGACTATGATGCAAGTGTGCAGGCTCTGTGCCCCTACAGGCCACATTTAGTTGAGCTCCATGCATGTCCTGCTAGTATGCTCCTCCTGCTGACGAGATCTGACTGGCATTTGCAGCTCATATGTGAGTCACAGGAAACACACTTCCCCACTCTTTCTCAGTACAAGGATCGTCCTAGGCTATGATAGCCATCCAATCACCTGGCATGGACCCCGAGCCTGGCTCAGACACCCAATGGATCTTCTGCCCCTTCAAGGGCGTCAGGTTGCGTGCGAGCCAGGAGAACTCCCAATCTCTTCCAAACTGCGAGAGCAGGTTGCACGCAAGTTAGTGCAGGTTGTATGCGAGCAAGAGCAGGTTGCGCATGCAGGTTGCTTGCAAGTTAATGCACGTTACATGCTATCCAGGAGGACTCCCAAACCCTTTGGACTGCAAGAGCAGGCTGCGTGCAAGCTAGTGCAGGTCGCATGCGAGAGAGAGCAGGCTGCATGTGAGCCAGTGCAGGATGCATGCAAGCTAGGAGAGCTTCCAGTCCCTTTCGAAGTGCAAGGGCAAACTAGCAGAAGAGGACATATGTTTTGGCAGGCAGCGTTAAAGCTACAGCTATGAATTTAGGCAAGTGTTGTGCTGCTGCAGGGTGCACGCGCACGCGCACATACACAAGTATGCCCAAAACGCACCTGGTGAGTTGCCAGAGTCCACCGGCTCAACCTTGAGTCGTCTTTCTGGACCTACATCATGCAGTGCAACAGCTCTTGGGCGTTGAATGAAGATAGTAAGGAGCTTCTTGTTTCACTAGGGGATGCACAGACTCCTATACTTTCCTGGCAATTCATGCCACCTTGAAGATGGGATAGGAAACGGCAGGGGCTTGTGTTCAGAAAAGCATTGTGGTACTTGGTACTCAAACTGCTCATGTCTCATTTCCATCCATCACATCCCTGTCCAGGGCGTAAATGGGAATTGTACACAAGTAGCTAGTTGCTATGTACGGCACCCAGCGCACACTGCTTCACCCCTTGACACTGACCAACCATCCCAAAATGAGACGTAATGATGCAGTAATGATGAAGGATGATGCAGTAATAATGAAGGATGTAGTCAAACCATGTTGGCACCAAAAGGATGTTTGTGCTTGCGTTTATGAGTGCATCCGATGCGTGTTTGTCTGGAAAGGGTGGAAAAGGCGTTGCACACCTTGCAGATGACCCTTGCTTGTACAGGTACTGCATGCACACTTAATGCTTCAGCATGTTTAAACCACCACTCTGCAGCGCCCGTTCAAAGTCAATGACCAATGATGTCAAACAATGCAGCTCACTAATACAAAAAAGAGAGAGAGACCTTGTGATTTGCAAAAAGCCCTAAATTTACCTCTATGAAAAGCGCACAACAGGACGTGCGCACACAGTCCATATGTCCCGCGTGAGTGATAACAGATTACAGAAGCAGGAAGCTTCCAATCACGACTCCAGTCATGGATGACAACAGAGAATATGCGTATGCGACGCAGTAAGTGCCACATGACTGAAGTCTTGAACAAAGCCTAGGCTACCTAGCTCTGCAGTTTGTAAGTTTTCATACGTTTCAGTCTTATGACAAGCAACACTCATCACCTCGACGCTCTTGATCCAGGGCATCCATTCAGGAATGCGCTCCCTGTCCTCCCACAACACCCAGCAAGACTCCAAGGGCGCTGGCACATCCACACTGGCCCTGCACAGTTTGGAATGCCATTACATATCACGGTTTGGGACGCCATCATAGCAGCAGCATGAGCAGGAGTGTGAAGGCTGAAATTGCGGGATGCAAACATCCTTTTTGCACGTCTGATAACACTCAATGAACCCCATCCCAACCTCCTATCCAGCCTCAGGTTGCTCCACCACAACAATCGTACTTGCGCAGGCAGCTGTGAATGGTTGAATTTCCCGGAGCGTGAATGGCTCCACCTCATTAACCACACTTATGCAGATCCAGCTGTGAATGATTGAATGGTCCAGAACGTGGGTGATCCATAATGTGTTCTGCTAGAACACCATGACAGCAAACTTGAGTGGCAAATCGGAGCCTGCTCTGGATTTTGAGCATCGACTGAAGAGGAGCGCGCATAAACATGCTCCCATGGTCCCCATGGCATCCGTTCTCAACGGAAACCCACATCACAATGGACACTGCCCAAACCAGCTCAACAATCGCTTCAACCACAATCAGTGGACACCCACATCTCACTGACACACATCCATGACATCCCCATGGCATCCATTCTCAATGGACAACCACCCACATCCCCACCCACAGCAATGCACATCCACACCCACACTCACACAGCCACACACTCGCCCACACCCACACCCAGACACACACGAGGCCTACTTGTTCTCAAGCCAGCGTGCCATGGTAGCCCGCCCTATGGATCCATTACTGCTGCCTCCTCTAGCTAGCTGAGTGCCCACGAAAGAAGACTTGGCTGTGCATTGCCTCCTACTGCACCCTGCAAAGAGGCAGTCAGGGTGGTGTGCATGCCGTGCTTACAGATCCAGTGGGCAAAGGTGTTTGCTGGTGGTTGCTCAAATACATGTCAATTTGTGTCGATGCATCTGAGCCTATCTATCACCATGGACTGAGGTGTATGTGCGTGTGCGTGTGCATGTGCGTGTGCGCGCGTGTGTGTGCGTGTGCGTGTGTGTGTGTGTGTGTGTGTGTGTGTGTGTGTGTGTGTGTGTGTGTGTGTGTGTGTGTGTGTGTGCGCGCGCGCGTGCGCTCGCGTGAGAAATCGTTGAGTGAAATTGTTTGCAGATGCAAGCCTGGCGCTTTGAATTCTGGCTGTGACTCCTTGAGGAAGAAGTTTCTCACCCACCAGCTCTCAAGTTCACAGATGCCTGGGGAGCTACTTTTGAGGTCCTCCCACTGGTGCTTGGCGCAGGAAAGCCACTAAGCTTCATCTGCTCGACCGAGGCCTGTCCTGTGACTAAAGCTGCTTACAAAATTGCTACAGAAACTCAATTAATCAAGTGTCAAACTTATTCACTGTCAACCATTCACTGGTGATCGATCATATCTCCTCGAACCTCTTATTTTTCCCTCTGCGTGTGATCCCTCGTGCACATCTTCCCGTTTGTGATTTTATATAGCATACGATATGTGTTCACTGGGATATCACATCACAATAGATTGATGGCCTGGTTTAGAATCATTGTAAGCGACTAAGCTGCCCTCGAAGCCCGTACTTCGGCTGGTGATTAGCAACCTCTCTATAAAGAAAAAATTTAGCTTAGTAGCTATGCCCGGCGACAATTGTTGCACATCTAACCCTCTGCTGACCTCTTAACTGGGTCTGACTAGTTTTGGTAATTGATGACCTTAAGGTGCACCAAAGTTTGGGAGTAAAGGCCCCATGAATTTTATTCTTTCTTATCACATCTTATGACACCTGCATGCGGGACCAGCTTTTGCCTTTACAATCTTTGATCAGCATATTTTTTTGTGAATGCCAGGGGCCTGAGGGATCCTGTCCAATCTGTGTTGCAGTTCACCTAATGGTCCAGACCATACCTTGATGCTGAGCTGGTTTGCACAAGTCCATTTACTACCTAATCTATGCTCAAACGATGGTGTGCCACATCAGTGATGTGCACCTGAGATGCGAGCAGCTTTTGTTAATACAGTGCGGAACAGGGCCTGCTCCCCTGCCCTGTTGTTTGGTTTGGAAGATTCTAGTCCGCTTGCTCTGCTGTTGACTGTCTTTAATGGGTAATGAATGACAGAAACAACTTGCAAGGCCTCCATTCCATACATGCATGCATGCATGTTCTTTCACAGACTCTTTTGCTGCTAAAATATCTTGCCTCTTAAGACGTGCTGTTGCCATCGTCATCATCATGATGATGATCTTTAAATTGATGAACGGTGGCATGTCTGGAAGGTTTGGATATTTCAATTTCGTAGCGTTGCTTGTGATGCAGCCCTTACTTGGTTTGTAAGGGAAATGGCCATACGTCAGTGAATTTCACCAACCATGGGTGTTACAGATTTTGGTAAACAGTAGACCCACATGCACATATCAGAAGGTACCACCAGTGTGTGCACTTACCTGAAGAGAAATGAAAAAACTGCAGGCTGTAAAAACACTCCCCACATCAATACAGGAAAACAGGACCTGAAATGGATTTCCAGAAATACCTAAATTTAGGGTTTAGTTTAGGGTTAGTTGCTCTTTTTTTTGACTGGTACAGGCACTTAATGTGCTTCAGCAAAGCTATCCTCGGAGTAGGTACAGATATGTAATCTTGGGTTTATCTGACAAATTGATTTTCCTCTTTCTTTTGTCTTGCTTTGTCATACAAACACCAGTGGAAATTTTTTCCCTTGTTCTTGGCAAGGGTTTTTTTGTACACTTACATGCATGGGCTACACAAACACTCCTTAACATTTTATAATACAGTCTTTCACACGAGCAGCCTAGCAGTCGCACTTCTTGACTGATGGCTTAATTTGTAAAACCTTGTAAAACCTTTTGTCTTGGCTTGCCTGAGAGGATTAGGAAGGGAGCAGTCAAAACGCACGAGCTTAGTTCTCAGTTGCAATTTAAGCTGAAGAAGGTGACTTAGTCATTTGTTGAAACGTTTGGATAATGGCCCTTTCTTTAGGATTTGTACAGCACTTACAGCGTTGATATGACATTTTTTCCTCCTCCCGAAGTTTAGTCACTGTCTTACAGCCTCGGAAGGAACCCTTCTCCAAAACCAGCAATGCCCTTGTCCTTTGAAGGAAAGGTGAGCCCATAATAAGAGCATGGATTTGAAGACTATTCTCAGCTTCAAACCCATTCATTAAATGCTTTACAACCATAAGGATTTACAGTCCTCAACATGGCATACATTGACACACAGGTGTTTCTGTCCTTCGAGGTGTAATGACTAGCTCCGGGCGTGCGACTCCTGATCCCTTGCTCCCTCGGCAGGTGGCGCTGAAGAGGACGCTATACATGTCTCAGGTTTAATAGGTACTGCTGGGGTCATGGAAGACTTCATGTGCGCCGCACGTATGTACCCTGCAGAGTGGGAGCCGTTTGATATCTTATCTTGCCATCTTTCAATGCATGCACAAGCACTCAAGCTGAGTTGCTTGACTATCAAAGCTAGTGGCATGCATTCTTAAGGGGCGAGAATGCTGACATCAAGCAAGTCATGCATTCCTAGTTGGCTAATACAGCATGTCCAAACCCTGAAGGAGCAAGATCTAGCCTAAAAAGTCACAAAACTTGGCTTGATTTAAACCAAACAGCTTAATGACAATGTCCACAATTTAGGAACAGAAGCATAACCTTAGAAAATGCTTCATCTCACTTGCCCAAGTCAAACCAGCTTTCGATCACATCTCAAGCGCTTACCTTCAGTGCCCTGTCCGGGCAGTCCCTTGGGTCGGGCTTCGACAACAGCCGTCACAAATGCTTGCACATTTTCTACCAACTTCTGCTGCGGAAATGATGCCTGGAGCGTGGAGGCAATGGCAAGCGAGCTGCTGTCAGCACTAGCGATGGTATCTCCAACGTAGCATCAACAAAGAAAAGCAGCTGCATTGAGCAGGTACGGTGCTGTCAGCAGCTGCCAGCACGGGCAATGGTATCTCCAATGCAGCTTCTATGATGACAAGCAGCTGCATTCAGGGGATGTGCAGGTGGCGGTGGCTAACACGCCTTGCGGCAGTATCGTGCATTATAGTGGACAGGAAAACGAAATATGCAAGCCTGTGACCCAAGATGGCAGCACCATGGGGGAAACTATTGGACTCGTTCCAGTAAAAGGAGGCGATAAATGATGCTGTCAGTTCCTTGCATGGAGCGGCAGCTCCTTTGATCTCAGCGCTGAAAGCGAGCCCCTTAGAGCATAGACAACAAAACAGCATGAAAAACATAAGCCAAGAGCGTGACTGCCTACCTTGCCAACGAAAGTCATGACCTGGCTGTCACGCAATATGCCGAACGTACATCACGCATACACACATATAATCTACAACATTTCACAATATACCGTACCTCCACGACCAGTTCGAATGGTTCCCAAGAAATAATTAATAAAAATTTCGATTATAGTTCGAATGGGGGTCCCGTAATTAATTTCTCAATTCGAATACCCAGTTCGAACACTTGCTGCTGCTGCTGCTGGGCGCTGCTGATGCTGATGCTTGGAAGCTGCTGGATTGTTGCTGCTATTGGAGGGGACTGGAGGAGCTATGTTCAGCAAGAGAGGGAGCCCAGGAGGAGAGGTGTAGGGCTCCCGCTTCCTCTTATGTCCCTGCTGCTGCTGCTGATGTTGCTGCTGTCCCTGCTGCTGCTGCTGCTGCTGCTGCTCAGGGGCAGGGGGCTGGAGAGGCTTGGGTGCATCCACAAGCTGTTGCTGTCAAACGGTGCTAAACACGCACTGGAGCTGATTCAACACCAACCGAGCTGTCACCTGGAGGGCGCCCTACTGGGTTCTTCTGCTTTGCTGGCTGCCCCGTCTTGGATGCCTGGGCCCTGGCAAGCTTGGCTTGGTCCGCTAAGAGCTGCTGGGTGGGGGATACAGGCTTAAGCCACCTAGCTAGGGGGTTGGAGCTTGAGCTGGGGGCCTGGGAGGCAATTTTCCGCACAAGCCCTTTCGAGCCCCAAAATTAATTAATTTCCAATTCGAATGGGTTCAAACGCCCTGGCAATAATTAATAAAAAAATTCAAAATTTGGCTCCATTTTTTATTAATTTTCGAACTGGTCGTGGAGGTACGGTATATTAAAGCCCATACATTAACTATATCATGTAATATTGCACACACACTCACACATATACATGTATAAGGCTCTTACGGAACACGCACTGCCTACCTTGCCGACCACAGTCATGATCTGGCTATCACGCGCCATACGGAACTCACACCGCCCAGCCCTCAGCTCCCGCACAGCCTTTGCCACCTCTGAGGTCAGTGTGCCGACCTAGAGGGTGCAAATGCGACGGTTTGTAGATGTGACACTTATATCGTTGCATGGACACAGAGGACCATGGAGTGTGCAAGTTACATTCTGATGCTTGCTTTAATTGATCATTGACAGATAGTCTTGTGCTTGCGGACCCAACACACACACACTCAGTCACACATCACAAATGTTACCGTATTCAGGCCATGCGTTGAGAAGCACAGACTGATGTTCTAAACCTGCGCACCTTAGGGTTGGGCATGAGCCCCAGAGGTCCAAGAATTCTGCCTGCACGTGCCAAGGGCTTCATGAAGGCCGGTGTGGCCACCTGCAGTTAGCAATGAGTCCAGCCAGTATTAAGTAATAAAATAAGGCTGTTGTGGGCACCTACAACTTGCACATAACCCAGCATTGTAATTTTACAAGTGCTTTTGACAAGCCATGTGACTACATTAGCGTCGTAAGGGCTGGTGTGGCCACCTGCAATTTGCACTTTGTCCAGCTAGCTTAGAATGACGAGCAGTTTGACGCATCACGCAATTGTGTGTGCTCCATGAGGGCTGGCGTGGCCACCTGCACTTTGCAACTTGTCCAGCCAGTATGGAACAACAACAAAACAACACACGGTTTGACAAACCACAACCATGTGTGAGGCTGTGCGGCGACTAGCAGGACAGAAGCAGGACAGCAGATGAGCACACAGGGAGAGGCTGATGAAGGACGAGGTGGGGATGTGCAAAGGGGTCAATTGGGAAAGAGATGAAGATGTGCGGGAAAAATGCCAGAAACGATGAAACAATGAGTCGGGAAATTCTCCTGGCTGTTACCCTGCTTGCCCCCTTGTCTCCCTCTTGTCTTTCCACCTTGTATGATTGGCAGAGGCACAAAGTCCAAGCGCCCTTACATAGCAATTTACAAGCCCTTACAGAAAGAATGCTCCCAAAACTTTCATGGACATCCTGCTTCCACCCTTCTTCCACCCACCAGGCGATCGAACTGGACAGCTGATTCTCCTTTCTCTATTATTTCTTGGATGAGCTGCTCATCACCCAGTACTTCCACACCTGCAAGGAACAACATTGGCAAACAGGCTGAAAACCTTGCCACGTATGTGGCACAAATTGAGGTTCCCCCATCTAAGCTATTGTAAATCCCTGAGAAAATACACCTGTGCTTCATCAATGCTGATGCAGCCCAAAGACAATTACAGCACCTGAAAAGGGAACCTCTCTGGCTCCCAATCGGAGCATCCCAAGGACATCCAGATTCCGGCTGTTTGAGGTGGAACCAGCCACTTTTAGAGCCAACACGGATAGCGCAATAACACAAATGCCCATTGTCCTCTTGCTCTTGCACGCCCACACCTTAGCTCGAGCACCCACCTTCCTGGAGCGCCTCTTCAGCCTCAGCACCTTTGGCAAACACCGCCACACGCACTTTCTTGCCAGTGCCGTGGGGAAGCAGCGCAATGCCACGCACTACCTGATCAGCCTGTCATGCAACAGTGAACCATTCCAATTGAATGAGGCATAAACTTGCATGCATTTTCCTGTGTGCTCTGTCCACACACCACCTAATCAGCCTGTCAAGCAGCGTCAGGTCAGCCATTCCATCCAAATGAGGCATTTAGTTGCACACATTGTCAAGGTTCCCTATTGCTGCTCAAAGTCAAGAGCGTGCACAACCTGGGTGTACAAGTCAGGATGTGCAACCATATAGATTTATCATTATTTATAGATTTTTGCCCTCAAGTAGCCAATGGGTATCAGGGACTCATCGTCTGGTGTGCAACAGCGCAAGGGCTGTCATGCAACAATGGGACGCATTGTCTAGTGTGCAACAGCGCAAGTGAAACCATGCATGGGCAGCCAGCATCCTGATTCCCCAGTGCCTGCAAGTATTCAGGTGCTGACGTTGCAGGGTGAGGATGCAGCAGTCACACAGGCAACCTGTTCATCTTGGGAGGAAAGAAATGCCCCAGGCCTGCGTACACATGCTTGCACGTGTGAATGTCAAGGTTGACGCGCGGAGACACTGTAAAGTTGAATATACGCATTGAGGGAGGCTAACATACGTGCCTCACAGGGCAGCCTGACCAGCTTGTTGTGTTAACAGGCGGCATCTTGGAAGGTGCTGTGTGCATTCAAAGGACAAGGAAAGGAGCGAGGCGAGACTGTATGCCCCTCCCAAGCCAGCTGGCAAGCATGTACCCAGGCATCAATCAGGCACACTGGCAAAGAGGCAGAGGCGTTTGTGTCTCAAGAAAGTTCAGTTTGGACACACCTGCTGCTAGATCACATTGACGCCTCCTGGTGTACCTAGTCACGAGTGCCTTAGGGTAAGATCAGCTTCAGGCCTCCTGGCGCGTTTGGCACTCCTAGCCTAGCAGTTGAGCACTTCTACTGTTGGCTTTCTTGTTAACTTTTAACCGTTGCTCAATGCATCATCTGTCTCCCTTCAGAGGAGGAAGGTTCAGCGCGGAACCAACAGTGAGGGTGGTACACACAAGAAAAGGCGAGGAAGGACTGTCATTTAAAGCCAATGCCTTTGCCATCCACGGAGGGATGAAGGCCATTGCCACCCATCCATCCATCCTTTTGCCATCCACGGAGGAAAGACTGTCATTTGGAGCCAATGCTTTTGCCATCCACTGCACCGGAGTGGAAGGCACAGTGGCTCCAAAAGAGACAAAAGTTTGGAATGGAAGGCGTGATGGCTTCCAAGAAGACACAAAAGTTGCGACAAAAGGTGTAATGGCTGTTTTTGCCAGGCTGAAAGCGCTTAAGACTGATAGTTCCTATTTAATGAGGCACAAGCAGGTGTTGTAAGGAGCAGGTGTAATGTCATAAACATATACACACATAAGCGAGCAGGCACCTTGCGTGGGTCTGCGGCAAAGCGCAGCGTCAGCTCGATGGACTCATC
>OU611755.1:10121116-10126116 GCA_914767535.2 Dunaliella primolecta | reverse complement strand
AATATCTCCACAGTAAAGTTGCTGATTTCTATATTTTTACTAGGAAAGACAGGAAAACCATGCAGGAAGTGAAATATCACGTATCGAAATCAATGAAAGCAACAGAAAAAATGGGCCTAAATCTCTGCAAGTCCAATAAGGAAACTGGTGGGGATCTGGCGGGTGGCTAGCAGCATGCAGCTTTAGGGTATTTGCAGAGCTTGCTCTGGTCTATTGTCAGAGCTAAATGTTTGTCCAATTAAACACATGCCTATTTAGTGGCTTACCGTATCTGCACTCTGGTCAGTGTCTCTCTCCTCCAGAGGAATGACCATGTCTCCATCTAGGGGCTTTGCTGTATTCCATGGCATTGCCCTGTAGTGATCAGGCAAGTCAGTATATGTCTCTTTGAATGCAACCCAGGACCTCTATGCCTAGGCACCGGGTTACCCATGTGGTTTTTTACGCGTCTATTTGCATAATAGATCTAAGGGCTCCTTTGCTGACTGCTTTTGCTGTAGAGTCTCATGGCTAGATGATGGCGCTTGATCAGCATCTTGTTGATGTGGGTGTGCGCAAGTGAGCAGTAAATTAGGCGGTTTTATGACCAAGTTTTAATGGTAAGGCAAGCAGAGGACAATGCAGGTGTGGATATGGATAAAATGTTGGGGATGCGTATTAATTCTATGGTGTTACATACAAAGCTCCAAGGTGTGCGGTTGAGAAAACTACGGAAACCTCCTTGGCTTCCTTGATGGCATTTGCGGCATGCTGGAATCTCTTTTTGGATTTCCTTTTTGGATCCCCTTTTTGTGTTCCCTTTTTGGATTCCCTCCTGGGTTTTCTGGGTGCAGCATACTTTTATCAGGCTATAGGGAGAGGATGAGTGCGGCAGAGCTGTAAAACTGCAAAAAGGAAAAGAGAGCTAGTAGCTCAACCATGCTGTGCTTTTATTTTTGCTGCAGATACTCATGCAGCTGGGCAGGCTTCTCAAAGATGCAGGTCGGCCACACAGAGCAGTGGAGGTGTACCGATCTGTCACATTGCTAGAGGTAATTGTTTTTTTTTTCATAATGAATAAGGATGAAGCAATAAGGAACCTTGAGATTGCATTTGCTCATGCTGCCCAAACTGTGGACCTCACCAAGACTGTGATTAAAACGGTGGCACCTGTTGACGCTCAGGGGTTTATCTTCTGTTGTGGTTGTTTGTTTCAGCAAGAGCTTGTACTTGGTCTCTGCCTTTTCATGGCTCCTCAAATAGCTAGTACACTAGTATAGCTAGTAGTAGCTAGTTTGGCCCCAACCTGGTATAATTTGTGTTTGTATGGCCTCGTATGGCCTTGTATAGCCTTGCATAGCTTGTACTTGGCCTCTGCCTGGTATGTTTTGCATTTGTATGGCCTTGTATAGCCTTGCACAGCTTGAACATAGGCCTTGCCTTCTATTGCTTGTACTTGTCTTACCTTGCATTGCCTTTTAAAGCTTGTAGAACTGTTATCTCGACCCCTGCCTTGCCGTGGGCTTCTTTGCAACAACAGGCAGTGAGGTATATTGAACTCTTCTTGACTTTCCTTTTTGGCAGCCTGACCATCCGATGGCCCACTATCGTGCGGCTGCACTGTTGAGGACCCTGGGGAAATATGAGCAATCCCTTGTGCATTTCCGGTGAGTGGCGGTTTCACGCATGCATCAGAGGGGGATTTTATTCCCAGGACATCAATTTGCAACGTACAAGATTTCAGGCCTTGTGCATCACATACAAGCAATTCCTTGCGCACTTCCGGCAAGCTGTGGCTGGACACACTCATTTCGGATGGATGTGTGTCAGAGAATTGTTTTGCACCACTTGCTTGTGCGCGCATGCCTGCATGCTCTTTAGATTCAGCAAGCCTTGTAGGGGCTCCAGGCTTGTGATAGTTGAGTCCATGGAGTCATTTCATGGATTGTTTGCATTGTACCCTGTGCCTGCAAACAACATCTGACAAGTATCAATCAAGGTGTATATTTGACTTCTCTGCTTTCACATTGTTGATTAAAAAAGCAGGTAGTAGATCACATGGACTATGATGAAAGCTGTACCCTGTTCCTTTTCCCATTGTTGTGCCAAAGACAGCACCTGCGTTTGCCCCCAGGTTGCACAAAAAAACAGCTCTAGATTGCTGCCCTAAATTTTTATTGCGCTTCTTTTTCTTCAGCGGTCTAGCCACTGAGCAAATTGCCTATTCGGAATTCGGGCTTCTTGTTATGAAAATCTTGCTACCTGTTGCGCTTGAAGGCAGAAAGTGCATCTATTCCTAGATTATGTTCAGACTGTACAAAGAATGGCTTTGGATTGCTGCCCTGTGTTTTTTGCACTTGAAGGCAGCACCTGCGCCTGTTCCCAGATCACGCGGAAGCAAAGTTCTGGATTGCTGCCCTTTCTGGCGACCCTCGCGCAGCAGAAGCACCTCCCCCCCGATGTATCGCAAGCTTGTTTGATCAATGTGGGTTCAAGGTCATGGCTGCTTTATATTGGCTCTGTTCCCTCACAAAAGCAGCACATCCAGGCTCACTCTTTGGCTGCTGCTGCTGCTGCTGCTGCTACTGGCTGATGTGCTATGTTAGCTTTGCCCTGTTGCGCAGCATTTGGAGCAATTTAGGCATTACAGTGTTGTGCATTTTGGTCTGATGCTCCATCCCCATTCATTTTTTGTATGATCCTGCAGATTCAGACTATTTTGACCAGCATTTGGTGACTCAGTTGGAATACCGCACCCCCCAGCTCCTTATGTGAGTGTGCAATGTTCTTGCTGGCAGTATCATCCTCTTGCCTGTGCCTCAGATATATAATATGTGCACAGGAAACCTAGCATCTATGTAAAACACGGATGTATGTGCCTCTTTACTGACAAGACTGTCCATGTGTTTGCAGCAGTGCAAGAATAGCCCATGATCAGTCTTGCAAGCACAAATTTAGCGCTCGAAAATTACTCAATGAAGCTTCCAAGACAGCACCCTTTGATATCCCTTTCTGAGATGCTCGGCTCATCTCGGTTGCAAGGTGTTCCTCAATCCTTGTCGTTCCATGATATGGCGCCCGTCCTTTTCCTCTCGCATATCTATTTATTGTCCTTTCCCTCGCAAATATATTGCTGCAATTGTCTTGTTAATGCCCTGTACCTGTCAGCATCTGATCTTTTTCCACTTCATCTTGGAATTGTTTTGCTGCTGCAGGGATGCTCTGCTTTCTGTTGCCTCAGCTGAGGCCTTGTCGCCTCCATGGACACGCTGTGTAGATTTAGGTGTGTTGCTGACGGCTTGCATGCGGCGGCTTGCACAAATTCATGGAAATATCTGCTGGTGGCGCATAGTTTGTTAGGCATTAAGACTCAATGGCGGCAAGTGTGCATAGTAGTTGTGTTGCTCTTTTGGCTGTCTTAGCACCAAGCAAGCTTACGTCCACTAAGCCCAGTGGCTGTCACTTGGTGTCAAGCTGCCTGCATGGCCTTATCTGCTTCCGCATGCAGGTGTGGGAACTGGCTTGATGGGCCCGCTTCTTCGACCACACGTGAAGGCCCATGGGTTAGAGGGTGTCGACCTGTCCGCTGGAATGATAGCCAAAGCCAAAGCCAAAGCCAAAACAGAGGGGCGAATCATTTATGATAGACTGGAGGTAAGCAAACAAGGATTCAAGGGAAAAAGCAATATGCCTTGGTCGGAGTGCCGAGGATGCATCTTTCTAGGTTGGTTGTGAAGGGTCCAAGAAGAGGTATGTGGCAGCAACAGCAAGCACAGCATGCCACTGCCAGCGAATCAAAGAGAATTCAAAGAGTGCTCTTCAGGTTCATTGCAGGCATTAATCATTAGATATTGGTGATTGTGCAAGTGATGCGCGGGAAGGTACGGAAAGAATGACATAAGCAGAGGAAACTCTTTTATGCCAATTAAGGAAAAGGAGACACACTGGCTAAAAAGAGCCGCAAATCCCCTCCGCCACAAAGCATGAGCAGAAAGGACTAAAGGGGATTTGGAGGGTTGCTGCACATTCGCACAGTGGTAAAACTGTTTCATTGCGCACCCACGTTTCAACTTCCCTACTTTTGTCCCTGGGCTCCTTTTCAGTCACAATAGTTCTTTTAGCCTTTGTCAGATCTGGTCGTCCACGCCACCAGACCCCCCAGAACAGTTTCAATAAGCCAACTTTTTGGTGCACCACTGTATGCCCTGAGCTTACCAAAAAATTTGATATGTCCCAAGCATTGAGGATCACTGAAAAGTTGGCATGTGAGGGTACTCTATGTGCGCAGAAGCTGTTTTACACGTATTTTGGCAGAGAATAGCGTGTTTTCAAACTGGCACCAAACGTCCAGCGCTCCAGGACTTAAGCTGATCTTGGGTCTTCTTATGATTTTGCAATGTCATATAGCACAGGGGGAGGACACCAGAATAGCATATTGGGGGGGGGGGGGGGGGGGGGACCCGTTGGAAAGGTGCAGGCGTGGAATGAAAAACTCCGCAGCTTGCCCACGCGGCAAGCTCCCCATCCCAACCCATTTTGTACGGAGGTTGAGGGGACAATAATGCTTCTAATCAAATTTTAAATGAGGTCAATCGGTGGTCTGGCTGGAAATTGGCCCTCGGATTTGTAGGGTTCCTCCTGCATTTTTTGCTCGTTTTCGCTTTTTTTTGCTCTTCATTATAGCCCTGCGGGACTGATCCTAGCCAGCATTACGACAAAGGCTGGGGTGATTATAATGCTTCTAACAAAATTCGAATGAGGTTATTCGGTGGTGTGGCTGGAAGTCAGCACACTGATTTGTGGGGTTCCTCCTGCATTTTTTTGCTCATTTGCGCTTTTGTCCTGGTCTAGCTCACCCCTGCCGGCTTGCAGGCCGGCCAAATTTGCGCCAGAGGTTAAGAAGGCACAGATTTTTTCCTGGTTGATAGGTCACGGATCGGTGGAGCAGCTGAGGAAGGGCATCTGTTTTGGTTCCTTTATCACTTTCTCCTGAATTCCATTCCTGCCGGCCACACAGTCCA
>OU611755.1:9871116-10116116 GCA_914767535.2 Dunaliella primolecta | reverse complement strand
CTTTCACGCCCTCTGGCCGCGCATTTCTACCCTTCAGAGCCCACGTGTTCTCAGAGCTGTGCCACTTCTTAAATGAAGTGTGGGGCTTTTGTGCGCCTTGTGCAAGCTCAAGCTCTCACGAGGGTGGCAAGGAGGCTCATGTTGCAGAGCGGCAGCCTCTGAGTCAGCAAGCCATTGAAGATCAAGATTCGCACACACATCAGCAGCCGCAGGCAGGGGATGAAGGGGTTCTAGGATTGTGCCGAGAGGGCCTGTATGCAGCAGTTGCCTCCCCTGTTGATCGGGCATACATGATGAGGCTTGCAAGGCAATTAGGTGTAGACATGCTTGTGGACTTGTGGAGTAGTGATAAGGCACCATGTTTAGACTGGCTGCGAGCTCAACCATGTGACCAGCAGCGAGTGCAACCATGCAATCAGCTGCAACAGGACGGAGCTCTGCTGCGAGAGGGGACGGCAACACCTCCCTCAGGCTCCCTGAACATGTATACATGGATGCAGAAGCTCCGAGAGCAAGACGACCAGTGACATTACATACAACATGTGAGACCTTCTCCTTATAATGCATCGTGGGCCCTGGTGCATGAGGTCCAAGTGCTTAGACATTGTTGTTGCTCCCTTCTGACTCAATTCACTCACTTTCACTTTGACGCTTGGTAACTTCTAGTAGTAAGTGACGTGCTCAATGGGAGGAAAAGAAATGTCCCTCATTGGCAGTGCTTGGGCTAGAGTGCCTGAACCAATGTGTCTTTTTTTCCTTAGTTGATGCGGGGAGAGTTTTCTCTGCCTACATATTTTTTCTAGATCTTATCTTTTTTAGAGTGCTTGGGCTAGAGTGCCCTGCTCCTTGACTTTAGGCACGAGGTTTGGGCGCTTGACTCTTTCTTTCATTTTTGCAAAGGCTCTTGGGCTTTGGTGCCATCAGACCAGTTATACTGACACTCCAGATTCTGCCACGCAAGGTCACCTGTCAAAGGAGTAGAGGGCTTTGCAAAGGAAGGCGTACAGCTCAGTGCTGTGGTTGATCGGTTGCTGGTGAAGCAAGCTTGACCAGCAAAAAATACCAAAATTTAACACTACACAAATCAGGTTTTTGAGACAAGCCCTGACGAATGAGAATGCTGGTCTTAAATCAGAGATCCTTTACTTTATGCACGCGGCCACTTGGCTGCCATAGTCTTATCATCAGTCTGAACTTCGTGGTGGGGTGGTCACACGGTCTGTGCACCAACGTGGCACCCTTTCCTTAACTGATGTGGGGAGTGTTTCACAGCCAAAGCAATTTTTCTTGTTTTCTTGTTCTTCCCAGAGTCAGGATAGGTTAGGGTTACATAGCTGTACCTGCCTACAAGGGCAGCTTAGCTGAAGCAAAAGGTGCCTGTAACCAAATCAAACCAAACTGTGTAAGTTCCCAGAGTCAGGATGCTTTGATGAGAGTTGAGGAAAGGCAACAAGAAAAGAAACTACGTAGGCAGAGGAAACTCTCCCTACATCAATTAAGGAAAAGGAGACACATTGGCTCAGAAGAGCCGTGATTCCCCTTCACCATGAAGCTACAAAAAGAAGACCCTAATGGGGATCTGGAGGGTTATTGGAAGCACCTGGCTCCATTACCTGGCTGCAAGAAGTATTCTTGTTAGCACGCCTAGTGGTAACAAGCTTGTTGGCATACATGACAGAATGGGCATGAAGTTTGCGAGCAAGTTTATTGGCGAGTTGGTGGTCAAGTCCCAGTTGTTTAAACTGGTTAAGGGTGAGCTCAGTGTAGCAGGTCCCACCAACACCCAAAAGGATGGTGTGGAGAGTCACAACTTTTGCATTAATGAGTTTGCAGAGGTCTGCATACTGCCGCTGTGCCGCCTCTAACTGCTGCCCAGGCCTCGTGTCTTCACAATACTTGATTTCAATCAAGTGCACATGCCGCTGGTTTGCATTCAGTTGGTGAAATTGCCTCACACGGTTCGCTGTTGTGGCCCTCAGTGTGGGGTTGTGTCTGCTGCGTAACACATGATGGTGTGAGCAGGAGGTAGAAGGACAAGAAGGAGTGGGTTTGGCTTTATAGGGAGTAATCAGTATAGCATCAGGACGGCTGGAGGTGAGTCTAGATCTCTTTGGAAATTTTCTTGGAAAGAGGTAAGGGGGTATAATTCTGTTTGATGCATGTGCAGGGATTTGAAGGTTGTGCTGCGCCAACCTATCACCACTCCCTATGTCCATGTTAACCAAGCCTGCTCCCCAAGGGCTTTTGCTAAGAGCTTTGATGATCATTCTTCCTGCAACATTTTGGCGTTCAGTTTTCATGCTGGAGATAATATGATTTTGGCAGCCTGAAAGCATGTGGAGTGCGCTGTCTAATTGATGACAGCCTGTGAGAGGGCAGAGTGGGTTAGTGGACCTTTTAAAACGAACCAACATAGCTGTACCTGTCTACAAGGGCAGCTTGCTTGCTGAAGCAAAAAAGGTGCCTGTGACCACACCGTTCTGATCAGGAGGACAGCTTGAAATGCAAAAAAACATGGAACTCAGTCACAGCATTTCAGGCAGGCTGATACAAACTTGACATTTCCTCCAAGCTTGCACGAATGCTCCATGCCCACTCTGTGCAATATGCACTCAAACTTACCTCTACCAGACGTGCCATCGAAATCAAAAATACTCAACATGACTCTGGTGCCCTGGGGCAGCATACTTTCGGAAACCCACCAGACCCGCACTAGCTTCCCTCTTACCCTCTTGTGAGGGAGACTCACGGCTCTTTGAGCCAACGTGTCTCCTTTTCCTTAATTGATGTAGGGAGTGTTCTCGCTGCCTATGCAATCTTTCTTTTTCCTAGGACTTGTGCCTGATCCGTGAAGTCTCTAAAACGTGGTGCGCTACTTGGGGTTGTAGAGTCAGGTGCTTCAGTCAGGTCCCAGGATATCAATACTTTTCTAAACCAGGATAACAACAAACTTCCTTTTTTTCTTCATGATCTCATGTGTATTTATGAACAGGCTAGCAGTCAAACGTCTTGACTGAGGCCTTTTTTCCCTTGTAACCCCTTGTAACCCCTTGTAGAGTCAGGTGCTTCTAACAACCTTGCAGCTCCCTACTATCCCTTTTGATCCATGGCTTTGTGGTGGAGGGGATTTACTGCTCTTTTGTGTCCTTGACTGGTGTAGGGAGAGTTCCGTCTGCCTATGTGTTTTAAACACAAGTTTAGTTTGGCTTGGTTACAGACACCTTTTGCTTCAGCTAAGCTGCCCTTGTAGGCAGGTACAGCTATGTAACCCTATCCTATCCTATCCTATCCTATCCTATCCTATGTTTTTTTTCGTTCTTTCCCACTTCAGCAACATGCTTTTCAGTAAATAGGCCTAGTAGTTGGAATCCAGTTCTCCTAAGGCTTAAAAGCTGAGCTCAAGCCAGTCTTAACAACTTGTTACCATTGAATGAAAGTTGAACTTGTACTTTTCAGCCTTAATCTTGCTCACCCACAGAGCCGGCATGCTTGGTTTCAGCGTGATGCTCTTTCTGCTTGGTGTGAAAGTAATATAGAACGGAAGACTTCGCAATCTTAGTGCTCATACACTTCCAGCACCTATGGTGCTCTTTAAACGACTTTTTTTATAACTCTCATGCAGGGTCGACAATTCTCATGCAGATGCAGACCCTTGCAACAATCTGAGAGGGAGAGCAGTAACTAGACACATTGCCCTGCTGGGTGTTGGTGAGACTTACTATAAGCATACTGACGTGCTCTCTCAATCTTTCTGCACGTGATGCCAACACACCATACCGCAAAAAAGAAATCATTTGTTATCTTTCCTTTCCAAGTTTTGCGAGTCGAGCGTTTTTGGGCCAGGTCTGGTTACAGGCCTCAGTGCTTCTGCTCAGCTGCCCTACAAGTTGTAGGCAGATATAGCGATGTAACCTTACCTTAGCAACACTTCTTTCCTGTTCTTTCCCACCAAGATCAGATCCCAATTGAACTCTGTCTTTCCTCTTTTCTCTTGATGGAAGGAATGAACAGCGCTTCAGCCCTTGGTTTGCCCTTTTCTCCTTCATTTCTCCTTAATTAGGGAGTAACCCTGCTGCATGCATAAACCCTGAGTCTTTAACCCGCATGTTCTGGTTTTCATATACTTTGAGGTTGCTTTTTGACACGTCGTAAATTGGCAAGTTGTCTGCACCAGAATGTTTAAACATGGACCTTGCATGCAGGTTTAATAGGACTCCGAGGTTCAGATCCTAGGTGGCTGGGTGGATTCTGAATGACCCGGCTGAGCAAGTGTGATGTTATGTCAAAAACCATTCAAGGTCAGATGATAGATCCTACCGTGACAATAAAGCATTGAATTAAGCATGCTAAATCATCATCACTGCACATCATAAAAGCCAAGCTGAAGCACCTCCTGGCTTACAGTACTGAATTGTACTCCATTCAAGTGCTATTCGTTGACATAAGCTAGAAAAAGCAAACAAATGGCACGAAGCCTTCGGGCAATAAGTCCACTAATGTACATAAAAATGTGTGCCACAAAAGCTGTGGTACAAATTAAGTTCGGACCTGCTGTACTGATATGCTCATGTGACCTATCAGTAGACGAGCACAGCTACAGCTAAGACAGGAGGTGAAGGTGGCTGATGAGGCCTTCAGAGGATGGCACAGGTAGTTGGTTTGCAGACTCCTCTATGCTCTTCAGCCTTCTCCCCTAATAAAGCATCTCAAAAATGCACAGTCCTTCTCGGAGGCACCCAGATGAGGCATAAACCCTGGCGTGGAAAACCCTCTCAGTGACTCTCAATCAAATGCATCAGCTCAGTGCGATCCTGAGTGTCTCACTCCAAGGCAACAGCTCAGCACGGCCGACTCACAGGCGGCAGCTCCCCCCTCCGAAGGCAGGGAAGCACCCAGGGCCCTTATGTCTTGCGCCTCACTCCAAAGGTAAAGAAGCACCCAAGGCCCCTATGTCTTGCGCCTCCACCTGCATCACAGGTCATAGGTTGCAGGTTGCATAAGCAGAAGGCTGAACTATCACGCCTGTGTCATAATGACTGCGAGCCACCACTTGCATTGGTAATCAGAAGGAGTGCGAATGGGGGGGGCCCAAAAATGCATCCATTCTTGCCTACACCGTGTTTCATTCCATGACATCAGGCAGCTTAATGGAACCCATGGAAGAGCCAATTTGAAGGCGAGGGTGGAGAGAACACACAGACACACACACACAAATGTTCAGTGGGATGAAAGAAGAAGCGCGAAGTCCTGGGGGGCAAGACCCGCAGCCTGCAATCTTGCATGGAACAGCTGAGCCTAACCCCTGGCCTTCCAAAAACTCACTTGAGTTGCCCAATGCAAGAGAACAAACACCATCTAAGCTTTTGTCCACTTGAGCCCACAGAAAGTGCTCCAGTTTCCAAAATTTCAATTGCAAGCATGCATTTATTTAATGTCAAAAATACAAACCTGAGGCATGAAGTCCAGCAGCCCTGCGCACGATAAGGAGGTGCGCAGGTAGCCCCACAGGTGGGGTGCCGAGGGATTGAGCTGCAGGGCCCTTACATAGAAGCGTGCAGACCTGCGCATGTTAAATATGGTGTACAAGTGGTAAACGTGAGGTGCAGAGGGGTCCAGCAGCAGGGCCCTTACAAAGAAGCGTGCAGACCTGCACATGGAAGCACATGGTTGCACAGGCACCATGCATGTGGCATAGAGGCGTGCAGACCTGCACATGGAAGCACATGGTTGCACAGGCACCATGCATGTGGCATAGAAGTGTGCAGACCTGCACATGGAAGCACATGGTTGCACAGGTACCATGCATGTGGCATAGAAGCGTGCAGACCTGCACATGGAAGCACATGGTTGCACAGGCACCATGCATGTGGCATAGAAGCGTGCAGACCTGCACATGGAAGCACATGGTTGCACAGGCACCATGCATGTGGCATAGAAACGTGCAGACCTGCACAGCGTAGCACATCCACGCTTTGCTTTCATCAGGCTGAGGGGCTTTGTTGTGGGGGAGCCAAGGCACATGACTGGGCAAGCAGCATAGAGCAGCTTCCTATGTCCTTGCATGTAGCTCAACAGTAAGCTGAGTGCCCAGGCAGCAATTTGTCCAAGCCAGGAAGCCAGATGCACTGGGCACAAAGGGCTGGGCGTGCACTGGGCACACAGAAACCTGGTGCACTGGGCAGAGAGAGCCGGGTGCTCTGGGCACACAGAAGCCAGATGCACTGGGCACAAAGAGCCGAGCGTGCACTGGGCACACAGAAGCCAGATGCACTGTGCAGAGTCAGCAAGCAGGAAGCCAGATGCACTTCACACACTTTAATATCAAGTTTGTGTAATCAGGTCTGCGAGCAAATGAAGCTGCAGAGGCTCAGAGGCTACAGGGAGAGGACTTGCAACGCGTGGGTTGAGGGGTGTCACTCCTGCTGTCCTGATCTGTGCTCCAACTGGTCCTAGGGAGAATACTTCAATCGCAATGTCAGGGTTTCGCTGCTTCAAGCCACTCATTTGCTTTTGATGGATGCGCATTTGGGGGCAAATCAAAAATTTACAGTGTTTCGTACAGATGGCCACAGAGGATGCAAGAGAAGGCAGACTGGCACACACACGCACACACATACAAACGCACATGCACGCGCACACCACACACACACACACACACAGATGGCCACAGAGGATGCAAGAGAAGGCAGACTGGCACACACACGCACACACATACAAACGCACATGCACGAGCACACCACACACACACACACACACACAGATGGCCACAGAGGATGCAAGAGAAGGCAGACTGGCACACACACGCACACATACAAACACACATGCACGCGCACCACACACACACACACACACACACACACACACACAAGCACACACGTATATACACACTTGCACAAGGAAGGACAAGGATTGCTAGAGCAGCTCACTTTTCATACTCGCCGACATTTGCAAAGCTGATGCCCATATTGGTCCATGCCCGCATGTAGTTGGGTTTGAGGTCCAGGGCGCGCTGGTAGGCATGGATGGCTTCAGAGCTGCATCCAGGAAGCATATGAACAGTGGTTTTTTGTACCCATTTTGGTAATCAGAACTCTCCCTCTGGGTCAAAAGCTCTAAAATATTGTTGGGTTTGAGGTCCAGGGCGCGCTGGTAGGCATGGATGGCTTCAGAGCTGTAGCCAGGAAGCATTAGATCAGTGACTTCCTCGGAAGATCTATGTAAGCAATCAGAGCTGTCCCCCTAAGGATTCAGACTGTCTTCACAACTGGCAAATGCTCAAGCAATGTTGGGAACACGTACGTTGTTTTCTCGAACAAAGCCAATTAAGAAGCGTTTAAACCTTAAACATTCGACACATGTGCAGCACAGACTTGCAGACCTCAATCCCAAGCCCTGCAAGCTACTCAATCCGGAATGGACATTGCCAGCGACGACCTCACCACCGCCAATAACCTTCCCAATACCCTTACCACTGCCCTTTTGACTATCCTCAGTGCATGAGCTTCAAACCCTCAACACTTTTGCAAGCTGTCAAGAACACATACATTGCACACATATAAAAAAACATAGGATTGCCTTGCATGCCAATGCATACAAGCATGCCAAACCTGAGCACACAAGCATGGGTTACCTATGGGTAGCTGCAGGCATATGCCCCACCCATGCAGGCACACCCTGCACCTGAAAAGCTTCTGTATACCCCCTCCCCCTCCCCTAAGTTTTTGCCGGTGCACAGCTGAGTGCGCTGTTGGCAGCAATGCCCACTTTGTACTAAGTGCTCCTGTCAAGGCAGGCATCTTGATTAAGTTTGAACTCTGGATGAAGGACTCCCCCTGAGAGAAATATTCCCCCTCTTTGAAGCTGACGTACGCCTGGGTATGCTGTTGGCAAGTCTGGCGAGCACAAAGACAAACGGTGCGCACCTGCGTGCGTTGTTGGCGAGCGTGGCGCCCAGCTTGTTCCACAGGCTGTAGTCCTGTGGCTGTAGCTTCAAAGCGCCCTCAAAGGCAGCAATCGCGGCATCGTACTGTGAAAAGGAAAGGGAAGGGAAGGAAATGGGCTACATAGCTGTACCTGCCAATGCATCATGCTGAGGCACACATGAACTCATGGAGAATGGGTGCATCATGCTGAGGCACACATGAACTCATGGAGAATGGGTGAGCGCCAGCTTTGCGATGACACAGCAATATATTGTGGCAGTGCCAGCGCAGAGGGTTTCTTACAATGGGGTGATGCAGGGATGACCCTGGTTCAAACTCAGATATAATTAGACAGGCAGGTTGAGAGTGGGCATGCTTTGTTGGATGGCAGCTCAGAAAGGATTAGGGTTTTGGAGGACACAGAGTTTCTCCCAAAAGAGTTCCTTTCCAACCCCAGAGCAAGATCCAATCGTGCTTGTAGGATGTGCTCCCCTCCTGCTGTCCAGGAGAAAAGAGGTGATCATGACTGAGAATTAGCTCATACAGGTTGTGCTCCCCTCCTGCTGTCCAGAAAAAAAGGGGTGACCAAGACTGTGAGGGTTAGCGCCTCACGCATACATGTAGCTCATACATGTCTTACCTAGCACATGGAGCGCATATGAAGAAGGTGAGCATGTTAAGCCTGGGTATCAGAGGCCTGACACCTCTCTCTCTCTCTCTCTCTCTCTCTCTCTCTCTCTCTCTCTCTCTCTCTCTCTCTCTCTCTCTCATACACACACGCACACATGCGCACACACACGCCCACACACTCGCCCACACAAACCCACACACACAGGCATGCTTCTTACCTGGCGTGCAAGGTGGTGCAAAACACCCATGGCCACTTGCAGCTCTGCATCCCCGGGCGCCACATCTGCAGCTGCCCTAAAGAGCCGCATCTGCGCGCATGCATGAGCATCCCAGGTTGAGTATCGCATGCGTGAGTGTTGCAGCTGCAATAAAGAGCCGCACCTGCACGCATACGTGAGTATCGCATGCATGAATACCTATGTGTGTGAGCATCGCATGCGTGAGTGTTGCAGCTGCAATAAAGAGCTGCACCTGCACGCATACGTGAGCTCATGTTGCATCACATGTTGCACCACAAGCGATGAAGAAGTTGTGCGTGTGGAGGCAAAGCAGAAAGGAGAGGCTGGTCACGCACCCATAGGGTCAGCGGCCAACCGTTCCATACATATACACCACGTATTCCACACTTTCCCTCCAAAAGCTTGAAATGTACAGCGTATTAATACAGAATCGGCCAACCCTTTGCACTTGGTGCCAGGTACCTTTGCAGCCAATACTCAAATGAAGACCTTGACTCCCATGAAACACTCAAATAGAGATGTTGACTTTTAACAAAACAGGCCTTATCAATGCACAGGATGTTTATGCCGCCTCATGAGAAAGGCCTTGGCTGCTTAGGGTGGCACAGGCCCTCCCTTCTCCTCAGCAGTCTGCCCAAGGGGCAGGGCGCGCTGTGCAATGCTTTATCGACTCATGCAATAGCGACAACGGCATACACCTATTTTACCGGCACACACCACTTGAGAGAGGCCTTGGCTGCAGTCAGGAAGGCCAGGCCCTCCCCTCTCCTTCACAATCTGCTCTTGGGCAGGGCACGCAGTGCCATGCTTGATCAGCTCATTCAACAGGCATGCGCTCATTTTAATATACGCACCACATGTGACAGGCCTTGGCTGCTGTCAGGTGGCACAGGGCCTCCCATCTCCTTCACAGTCTGCCCATAGGCAGGGTGTGCAGTGAGCCACGCGGCCAAGTGCTGTACAGCCTCCCTGCACACAAATGCCTCACACATGTGCAGTTGTGCCCACATTGTATGAACAGGCTGCGTGTGTGCGCATGCATATATCAAGGATGTACATGAGTGCTTGCAAGAGGACCTGTGTGCCATGCCCTCTGTGATTCACAGCAATGTGCCCGCAGGGAGCGGTGCGATTCCAGCCCAGGATGCAAAAGTTGTTCCACAGGCACGCTCTGTGAGGTGTACAGCAGCACGCTCCATCAACTTCTCCCCTCACTAGCTCATGCTGCTCAGTGAGAATGCTGCACTGCAGCCCATATGTTGCGATGCAGCGTCAACGCACATCGGATGAGCCGTGCACAATCCAGGACCATGCATGCCGCTGCACTCAAAAGTGTGGAGCTTGATTCACATGACAGGAAAGCCAGTCGTTCAGAGTGCTCAGATCCTATCCATCCAGCCTGTTGGTGTTTGATGCGTCACACCAAGGGTGTGACCCTTGGCACACTTTGATGCCATATAAGTTGTTGCTGCGCGCCGACCCAGTGATCTGCTCATTGGTGTGTAGTTGCAGTGCACCTGCACAGTTTACTGCGCTGTACACCTACCCAGTGTCCAGCTCGTTGGTGTGGCTCACCCCTAGCGCCATCAGCACGTCCATGTTTTGCGGGTCAGCAGCCAATGCACGCAGCATGGCTGCAATGGCCTGTAGGATGGGAAGCATGCGTGCGCTGAGTGTCTTAACATATGGTATAAGGACGCATATGGGACAAGCTTGTGCACGGTACAGCTAGGGCAGGCAGCATGGCTGTGACAACCTTAAGGGTGGCAAGCACACGTGCGCAGAGTGCCTTCGCGTGTCGTAAAGATTTGCATGTTCCGAGGGCGGTTGGGTGGCATAAGTGATGCAGGGAGGCAGGTGCAGCAGTGAGATGCCCAAATTACATGGAGGGATGCGCGAGAGGTGGTTTGGCATAAGTGATGCAGGGAGGCAGGTGCAGCAGTGAGATGCCCAAATTACATGGATGGATGCGCGAGAGGTGGTTTGGCATAAGTGATGCAGGGAGGCAGGTGCAGCAGTGAGATGCCCAAATTACATGGATGGATGCGCGAGAGGTGGTTTGGCATGACGGGTGAAGGGAGGCAGGTGCAGCAGTGAGATGCCCAAATTACATGGATGGATGCACGAGAGGTGGTTTGGCATGACGGGTGGAGGGAGGCAGGTGCAGCAGTGAGATGCCCAAATTACATGGATGGATGCACGAGAGGTGGTTTGGCATGACCGGTGGAGGGAGGCAGGTGCAGCACTGCAATGGCGTTGCCTCTAGACACTGGAAAAGAATGCTTAAATGCAGAGTTGCGTGAATCCAAGCCTGCGCAGGCTTTAGCCATGGATGGCAAACACGTCTATGGATACGTAACGTACTAACATGCGAGCAGCCTGAAGGATGGCAAGCACGCGTGAGCAGGGTGTCTTTGCGTGCGGTTCGAGATTGATGGCAGAAGCTCAGGGTGCGGTGTCCCAGTGTGGGGAGGGCTTTGGTGCAGGAAACAGGTTTTTTAAGGGCATGCATATGGTTGTGGAGCGTCTGTACGCAACACCAACTTTCAGCCCACGCATCTGCTGGCCGTCATTCTACTCCTGCGCAACTTGCTAGCTACCACAGGCCATGACTTTACTCACCACAGGCCATTGCTTTGTCCATCTGCGCACCTCCTGAACATCCACCTTCCTCTCTACCTGCCCACTGTTTATGACACAATTTGTTCTCATTGATGACATGTGTTGTTCTCGTAGTGCAAAATAGAAATATTTATAACACAAAAGTGTGACCTCATGTGATGATCTGACGTTTTCATGAATGACACGTGGTGCTCTCCTCCTGGCGCTCTTCGTAATTCCGACCAGCAGACGCACCTGCAGGTCGTCATCATTCTCTGCCTGCACAGTCCCCAGAAGACGCCAGGCCTCTGCATGGTCCGGCCGAGCCGTGACCTCAGCCTCCAGCGCCAGCACCGCCTCATTGAGTACACCACGCCTGTGGGGTGAAACACGCGGCAACACAAAGTGCGAAGTTGATTTGTAGGGTGTGACCCCAGCCTCCGGCCAGGGCTAGCACCACCTCACTGAGCACACCAAGCCTAATGTGAAGCAATACTGCTGGTAGACGCAAGGGTGCAGAGCTGCTTGGCAGGCCTTGAATCCCAGCCGCCAGTACCTGAAGTGTCTTTTCCTGCGAGACCACGCCTCTTGGTCAGCAGGCAGATTGCAAAGAAAGTGTCATTCCTAAATGAGAGGTCATTGTGGGTGCATCTCAGAGTGCCAGGATTCAGGTATGGTGTACTTGCGATGGGCATTTGTAGCATGACAGACAGAGCAAAGTGACTGAGGGACACAAGTGTCCACAGCGCTGGTGGCAGCCTGTTTTATGTTTTGCTGCCCAATAAGTGCCCGATCTTCCCTGCACAAGCAGCCTCGTAATACTATAATGGCTGTCTATAGAGAGGCTTGGTCCAGACTTCAAGCTGAATCGTTGAGTGCAAAACAACAATTGCCTCTTATTAGATGCTTGCCAATTCACACATACACACACACCTACCTGAACAGGTCCTTGCCCTTTGCGAAGGCCTGCGGGTCACCTGCAAACGGGTTGTCAGCCGCAAAAATGTATTCGCCCTTCCTGCATGGTGGTGTGCAGCACAGCACAGAGGACCGCATCAGCAATGGCAGTGGCCCCGACTGAATGGCCCCGTGGAAAGGAAATGTACAGCACCAAGGCCCATACCAGCAATGGCATTGGCTCCGTGGAAAAAATGTACAGCACAGCACAGAGGCTCGCATCAGCAAATGGAGCACCTCCGTGGAAAGGAGATGTGGCTGCCCAGACAAACAGAGCACCCTCACCGCTTTGCGTCTTTAGCATGCTCAATTCCTTGTCCAATAGGTACACCATGGCAGCACATGATCAATAGAACCAAGCACAGCACACACCTGATGCAGTTGCACAGCGATGGGGCCATTGTTGCAGAAGACAGCGTGTATGGTGTTGTTGCAATTGCACAGCAACGGGGCCATTGGTGTGAAGGGCAGATGTGTACAACCTTGTTGCATTTACACAGCACCATTGGTGCTGTGGGGCCATCCGTGTAGAAGACAAAGTGCATGGTGTTATTGCCATGGCACGACTTAGTTGATGGAATGGTGTTATTGCCATGGCACGACTTAGTTGATGGAATGGTGCTATTGCCATGGCACAACTTAATAAAATGGAATGGTGCTATTGCCATGGCACAACTTAATGAAATGGAATGGTGCTATTGCCATGGTACGACTTGACCAATGAAACTTTGCACAGCACCCTGGCCATTGTCATTAAAGACAGCATGCCCGCTGCTGTTGCAGGAAAGGTGCAGAAATCTGGCTCTGTGTCAGAAATTGCTTTGTGAGGAGCTGTAGGATAAGGTCTATGGTTGGAAACAGACGTGGCATATTGAGAAATGAACCAAGCAGGGTGATGCTGCAGCTTGAGGACTCCCTAGGAAGGGGGACAAAGGCACTACATGGAGCCTTTGAAAGCTTGCTTTGAGCTAACTACAACACATTGCAGAAGGTATGACAGAGCACACATGACAGGGGAATGGTGTTTTTTTTGTATGTCTCCATTTTTGCTAGAATAAAGCAGCAATATTGGCTAAAGTATAGCCTGTAGGGCTAGTGAACTTGCACACACACACACACACACACACACACACACACACACACACACACACACACACACACAAACGAGCCACCCTGCTCTTGCACACAGCCCAAAACGTGCCCAGGCACCCCTATTCCCTTAATGGATAGGAGGAGGAGCAATGTTGCCCACACAAACTTTCATTCCTTTTCCTCCTCTTCCCACAGGCCCCCCACTCACGCTCTCTGCGGCTCCAGCAGCCCCTCCGCCGAGCCATGCATCTCCCCCAGCCCATAAATACGCTCCCACTCCTTGAACGTTTCCTCGGTCCCTGCTGTGGCAAACTCTTGCACCCATGCGTCCGTGCCCGGGGCTGTCGAGGTCTCCTGCCAGGCCTCACCCTGTTGTGAGCGTGCATGTGCAGGTATGTGGTTGGGCAATGTTGTATGCACCGGTGGGTGGCTGTGCCTACCCCTGTTGTAAGCGTGCACGTGCAGGTATGCAGTTGAGCAATGTTGTATGCAACGGTGGGATTAGGGTGGGTGGCCACGTGTTCCCCCTGCTGTCAGTGTGCGTGCGCAGGCATGTGGTGCCAAGTTGTGCGCACCGCTTTGTGAGGGGCGGTGCATGGGGGAAATACAAGTTTAGGAGCCTTCTCCTCCTGCCTGCACTCTCACGCAAATCACACTCAGAAAGATCGTGGAGCACCCACACCACCCTCACACCTCATCACTCTTCACCACCCAACCACCCACCAATAAACATCCACAAACCCATACCCACACCCAACTAAACACCCACGCACCCACGCACCACACACACACACACACACACACACACACACACACACCTGAGCCCGCCAGGCCTGCTCCAGTTCATCATCCGTCCCCAGGTTCAAGCCCTGCGCCAGCTGAGATGCAAACTCGTCATCCCACTGCTGCGGATGCGCCCCCACCCCTGCACGAGCCTGCAGGCCCACAGGGAAAGCACTGCGTTTCTGGCTTGTACAGTAAACACGTGCTAAATTGACCCCGGTTGCCTTGCTTTGTTGGCGTGCATGACTTGCGTCATAGGAGAGTCCAGCGTTCATGCCCATGTCTTATTGGAAAGCATGGCATGGCTACAAGGCAAGCAGGTTCAGCGAGTAAGTGGCCTTCTGGATGTGATTCGCTTGAGCACTTGGTTTCACATGCGCAGGCAACCCTGCACACATGCATGCTCATTAGGGCGCTCGCTCCCAGGAGCAGCGGGATGAATGTACATGTTGCAGCACTTTAACCAAGTAGATCGCACGCAATTTCATGACTTGCCCTAAGCGCATGCCGAACACTGCCCGCTCCTGGCCAGCCACTGTCAAGAAAGTGTGGATCCTGGGTTCCTATGTGAGGGGTGAGGTCAAGTGCAAGCTTTCCAGCGGCTCTCTCTCTCTCTCTCTCTCTCTCTCTCTCTCTCTCTCTCTCTCTCTCTCTCTCTCTCTCTCTCTCTCTCTCTCGTGTGTGTGTGTGTGTGTGTGTGTGTGTGTGTGTGTGTGTGTGTGTGTGTGTGTGTGTGTGTGTGTGTGCGTGCGTGCGTGCGTGCGTGTGTGTGTGTGTGTGTGTGTGTGTGTGTGTGTGTGTGTGTGTGTGTGTGCGCGCGCGCGTATGTGTGTGCACATGTATGTGTGCATGTGTGTAGTGCATCGCCAATAGGCAAAAAGCAATACGAACACAGCAGCTGCTCTGACCTGCAGTAGCGCTTCAAGCCGAAGGAATAGCCTACGTGTCCCTCAGTGGGCCGCCTGCTCCTACAAACATTTCCTAGCTTGCAAGGGTCCTTGCAAGCCAGCGCCTTCCCTTTCACAGTGCATACAGCACCAAGCACTCGCTCCGGGATGCTAAAGCACTCAACTTCTTTTGGAGTTCATTCACTGCTCTCCCTACCACGTTTGCTGTAGCTCCCTTCCAATCTGCCCCCTGGACATACTCGGTGTCCTTGGGGCACAGCCACTGTCGGCACATTAGAAAGTGCAACCGAGAGAGCACATCTTCATATCTGCTATAACTGCATCCTTGCTTTCCCACTCTCCCTCTCCTTTCTAGCACCCTGAACTGCCTCCTTACTCCTTCTCACTCCAATGTTGGCCGCTTCTCACACCTTCTGCCTTTTCTCATACACCCCTTGCCGCTTCTCAGCCAGCACTACCTCCCATTCCATCCTTCTGAAAGCCCCTTGCTCTCCTCACCCCTCCTCGCACCTCTTGCTGCTTTTGGTCCTGGCTGCCAAACTCTGCCGCCCACTGTTGCGCATTTGCACCCATGGCCGCCACATGCGGGGGCTCCGCCTGCTGCTGGCTGCCAAACTCTGAGGCCCACTGGTTTGCAGCCGCCGGCTGCTCAACAACCTGCGCCACAAAGAAGGGACCCCTTTTTTTGTTTGCTATTTGTTTGTTTGTTTCACTCCATCCCTCAACCCTAGGGTTGCAGAGACCTAATTGGGTCACTCATTTTTCCTGCAACCTACACTCCAAATTGTTCCTCCAATAGGGACCCTCCCTTAAACTGCACTTTTGCTGACAGCTGACTCATGCCCTCCCTGAACACTGCCTCTTCCATAAATAAAGCTGTGCACTTCCTGACATTCACCAGCTCACACCTACTTTGTTGTCTTCAAACATCCCTCAAACTATACCCTTTGGCTCATCTTGCTCATGCACACTCTGTTGTCCTCGAACATCCCTCAAACATCCCCACGGCTCATCTCGCTCACACGTACCTTGCTGTCCTCGAACATCCCTCAAACATCTACAGAGCACATCTTGCTCATGCGCACTTTGTGGTCCTTACACATCCCTCAAACATCCACACGACACCTTGCTCACACTGCGCACTTTGTGGCCCTTACACATCCCTCAAACATCCACACGACACCTTGCTCACACTGCGCACTTTGTGGCCCTTACACATCCCTCAAACATCCACACGACACCTTGCTCACACTGCGCACTTTGTGGCCCTTACACATCCCTCAAACATCCACACGACACCTTGCTCACACTGCGCACTTTGTGGTCCTTACACATCCCTCAAACATCCACACGACGCCTTGCTCACGCGCACCTTGTTGTCCTCAAACATTAACTCCCCACGGCTCATCTTGCTCACAAACTGCAGGAACTGGCTGTTGCGCATCTTGGGGTTGGCGTCTTGGGACAGCACGTCGGCAAGAGCACGCGTGCTGCGCAGCGCGTCAGCGCTGCTCACACTGTGTGTGTATGTGTGTGTGTGCGCGTGCGTGCGTGCGTGCGTGCGTGCGTGCGTGTGTGTGTGTGTATGTGCATGTGTGTGTGTGTGTGCATGTGTGTGTGTGTGCATGTGTGTGTGTGTGTGCTGTGTGCGCGCGTGCGAAGGTTGGTGTTTTGTGACAGCATGTCAGCAAGGGTGTGCTGTGCAGCGCATCAGCACTGCTCACACCCTGTGTGTGTGTGCGTGTGTGTTTATGTGCGCGCACATAATCAGAAGGCACAAACAGGCTGTGTTTCCAGCATTCTTTTTGCCCAGCATGATGATTGGAAATACCGTGCTGGTAGAACAGGTAACGTGTCCCTCAACCTAGTAAGCTGCTCATGCTTTTGAGCAAGAATGGCTGCTAAAGCTGCATGCAACAACAAAGCTGGATCAGGGATCATGTGGGTGCTACACATGCCTCCAACAAACAAAGCTAGATCAGGGATCAGAGACATGAACATGCAAGCGCAGGAACGCAATCTGGTCGTTGCATCACAGTGGCAGCACATGGGACCAGAATGAGGGATGTGCAAGCCAACAAGCATGCCACGCATGGGCACAGCTACACAGCTGCCCAAGGACCATACATTGCAAGAATGCACTCAGTGAATGAAACGCAAATTACATACAAACTCATACGCTCTCACACACAACGCTTAGCAGTGTGCCCCCTTACTTGCGAGCATGTGCAGCGCTGCTGGCTTGTGCTGTGCTGAGCTCCTTTGCCCACGCCTCCCCAGGTTTACGCTGTGCAGCAAAGCTGTCCGCCCATGCCTGCCCCGGCGGCTGCACACAGACATGGTTCATATGAGAAAAGCCAGGAACCAGTTTGTGCTGTGCTGGGTTCCTCTACCCACGCCTTCCATGCATGCCCTGGCTGCTGAAAAAAAACATGGCTCACATGAGGAGATCCAAGAGCCAGTGCTGTGCGCAGACAGCACCAAAAAGGCCACAATGATAACAATGCAGGGGCCTTCAATCAGGACCCCACCCCAGCCCACCTCCGCACACAACACAGACACGCACACACACACACACACACACACACACACACACACACACACACACACACACACACACACACACACACACACACACACACAGGCGCGGCAGCAAGAGGATACCTAGGAGTGTACAAAAGAGGCTTTCATTCAAAATGCCTGACTGCTTGCCCTATACAAAAAAAGTAAGAGGCTGACTGCTTGCTTTCACAAAAAAAGCAAGAGGTCCAAGATGGAAGATCGAGGTATGGAAGGCCCCACCAAAACATGCATTTACACATGCACACACTGTTCCTTCCACACACAGGCAGGATTAAAACAGCATGTGGTCGAGCCATCAACCCATTGCAAGTGCGTGTAGCCAGCCACCCACAAACCTGTTGCTGCCGTGCAAAGCTCTCACCCACCCACGACCTGCTGCCGTACTAACCTCACACTCACTCGCGTAGCCACCCACGCACAAACCTGGTGCTGCCGTGCGAAGCTCTCTGCCCATGCATGTCCAGGCATCATCGCAGGCAGCCGCTGTTGCTGCTGCATGGCAAAGTCCTCTGCCCAGGTGTGCGCTGGCCCCCCCCTGGCCGCCTGCTTGGCAGTGAACTCATTGGCCCAACCTGTGGACAGCGGCCGCCCGTCCCTGTACGCATTGGGACAGGACGCAGCCTTCACTTGCAAGAAGCAAGAGCTCGGCAAGGCTTATGCGCCCAACCTGAGCACGGCGGCCGCCCAGCCATGTGTGCAGCAGAAAAAAAGGCACAGCTGGTGTTAGTTTGCTGCAGGAAGACAGGTACAGGGAATTGTTTTGCTCAGCCCATGGAACGCAACGCTCATCCCTGTTGGCAGCAGGGAGGGAGGCAAGGAAGGCAGGCTGTCATCACAACATGAAGTGCTGTATGGTACACACAGCTTAAAGCATTGAACGCAGTAGGAAGGGAGGCAAGGAGGGCAGGTCGTCATCACAACATGAAGTGCTGTATGGTACACACAGCTTAAAGCATTGTATGCCGCAGGAAGGGAGGCAAGGAGGGCATTCCTCAGGGTCTGGGCTCACATGCATAACTACAAAGCGGCACGGAGTGCCACCTCAGAGGCAGGCTCCATACTCTCTTGGCACGGCATTCATTCCACAAGTGCCCCCGTTGCCCACCTTGCCGCTGCTGCTTGCCCTGTGCCGCCCCAGATTTGGTCCCAGTTCTCAGCAGCTGTTCTCGCGCCCGCCGCCACGTCTGCACCTATGGGCCCAACCGGACCTGTGTGTGCCCATTTGCAATTGCAGCATCGTTTTTACATCGTGGCATTCCAGTTGCTTGTACAAACATCAGCGACCAACTTGACAGGCCCTGTGCACATCCGCTGTCATTTGCCTGTGATGGTGCCATATTATTGTTGTGGCACACACAGTCTGGGTGCCATACTGTGTGGATTGCTTGTAGGCGCATGGGCACGCAATGCACCCCCCAGACCTAGATGTGTACACACGCGAAGTGATGCTCATGCATGTATTCAGCGCGTGCGTGTGTGTGTGTGTGTTTGTGTCTGTGTGTGTGCGTGTGTGTGTGTTTGTTTGTGTGTGCGTGTGTGCGTGTGTGTGCGTGCGCGTGTTTGTATGTGCCCATGCCCACAAATAGCATGGACCATGCTGTGGCCACTTCAGTGGACGCAAAAAAGTGTCATGTCAATGTAAGAATGAGCCCTACACTGCTCACCCTCTTTCTTTAAAAAGCATACATCCAGCAATGCCGGTTCGAGCCGTCTCCATACTGTGAGTTTAACGTTACTGCACACACACACACACACACACACACACACACACACGACCTAGCAAGATAGGAGCGACAACAATGTCCTGTCCCCAGGATGCAACCTAGGAGGTACTGATGTAACCTAGGAGGTACTGACAATTGGCTCTTGGGGCCCCTTGGCTCCTTGAAGTGCGCTCTTCACCTGAGCAAAGATCCAACAGCTGCCTGCATGCTCATGCCTGCGCCCCCTTGCACACGCACCTTGCTTGCTCTGTGCCCATGCGTCGTGCCACTTGGCATCATGCACGTGCGCCATGTCAGCATGCTCATGCTTGTGCCTGCACGCCCTTGCACACGCACCTTGCTGGCTCTGTGCCCATGCGTCGTGCCACTTGGCATCATGCACGTGCGCCATGTCAGCAGGCAGCTCAGATGGGTTGATGTGGAGGGAGGCAAGCAGGTTGCTGACCTGCAGAGCGCAGGAGGAGAGGGAGGCAAGCGGGTTGCTGTGGATGGAA
The DNA here is from genome assembly GCA_914767535.2 of Dunaliella primolecta. NCBI lineage: Eukaryota > Viridiplantae > Chlorophyta > Chlorophyceae > Chlamydomonadales > Dunaliellaceae > Dunaliella > Dunaliella primolecta. The sequence goes on along the minus strand of OU611755.1, from coordinate 10,096,183 downwards.
AAAAGCAGGGGCAGGCAGGTTGATGTGGATTGAGGTAAGGAGAATGCTGACCTACAGAGCGTAGGAGGAGAGGAAGGCAAGCAGGACATGGAGGCAAGAAAATTGATGTGGAGGCAAGCAGGCTGATGCGGGGGAAGGCAAGCAGGTTGATGTGGAGGGAAGAAAGCAGGTTTCTGGGCAGCGGAGCGCAGGAGGAAAGGAGGAGAGAAACGGCCAAGCATGGGCTGGCATGGACATTCAAAACCACACTTCAACCAAGTTTGCACTTGCACTTAAGTGTGGCCTCAAGAACTCTTGCACAGACATGGGACGTGCAGCAGTACGACCATTCATGGGAACCACAGCTCCACGCAATGTCAGCACGGTCATGGCTGCAGTAGTAATCATGCGCATGTAAAAGACAACACCCTTACTTGTTGGTCAGCGAAGGCGTCGCCCTGATCAGCATACACGTGGCGTGACATGATGGTAGCGCGATCTCGGATGCGGCACTTGTCCTCCACCTGCATGCATTGCCATGTGTATGCTGTGCTGTGCTGTGCTGTGTATGTGTGTGTATGTGTGTGCACATGAGCTGCAAGTTTGCATCCTTGTAACTTATGTGCACGCTTTTATCCTCACAACTGAGCTATGTGTGCATAGCATTGGCATGTGTGGATAAAGGCTACTCCAGCGAGTCCTGCTGCACCTAGGGATTGACCGGTCTTCCTTACTTATCCTCACAACACACTGGCAAGCCTTCGCATCATGTGCAGGCCACATTTGAGGTCTGGGGCACCGCAACTTGCATGTCCCCCCCAAAAGAGGCTACCTCATCCAAGCTTGGTGGTCAGGGTCACCAAATCTGGAGAGCACAGCCCTTTTCCTGTCCCAACATTCAACGCTCTATTGTTTTGTCTCCCAGACACAGGTGCAGGATGCACAACAACTGGAGGAGCCTCCTAGTGAACACATGGCATGCACAGGGTGCTTAAGCCCTGTTCAAATCACGGCCACAGAAGGATGGGCTCAAACCAACACACAAAGCCCCAACCAGCGGAGACCCGTGACAGGTGTGCGCGCACTGCTTGAGGCGCATGCACAGGGTGCTGAAGCCCCAAGCACTGCCACAGAGGAATGGGCTTGAAGCAACACTAAAAGCTCACAAACTGTTGAAGACCCGTGACAAACAAGAACGCATCACACGCCATCACAAGCAGGACTTTTGACAGGCGACACACACAAAGTGAGACCCATGACAGGAATGAGCGCACCGCTTGAGGCGCATGGACAGGGCGTTGAAGCCCCGAGCACTGCCACAGAGGAATGGGCTTAAAGCAACACACGGAGCTCACAGACTGTTGAAGACCCGTGACAGACAAGCACGCACCACACGCCATCACAAGTGAGACCTATGACAGGCATGAGCGCACCACTTGAGGCACATGCACAGGGTGCTGAAGCCCTGAGCACCATTGCCACAGAGGAATGGTGCACACGATCCCACACAACGCACAAGGCTGCACACCATTCCACTCACTGAGGAGCAAGCGAAAGGACCAAAGGATACTACCCCCAGTTCAGCGGTCAGTGGGACAGTTTGCAGCCTTGGGCATTGTGTGGGATTGTGCACACTGAGTAATGCGGCATCAGCGACATCACATTGACTGAGCGCTGAGGACGGACACGGCTTACAGAACAATCATCACACTGGACGCTGTTCCTCCTGCCACGGGGCTGCCCATCCCAGTTGACCTGTCTGTGTCCTCTGTTTAACACTCACTGAGAGAGCAAAAAAAGACTAGGAAGCGGATAACTGACAAGTTTGTGACCAGTGCTGATGGCAGCGTGGCCAAGGCAGGCCCTGCATTTCGGACCTCGCACACTAGACCTGATCAAGCAAGGGGACACCCACCGACAGATTCGCACCCAGTGCCGCCGGTGGCAGTGGGGTTAGGGCAGCCCCTGCAGGCACCCCTGCGCGCGCCGCATGGAAGAAGCTGTGCAGGTGCTGGGAGATACCCGGGGGCGGGTGGAGCAGCTGGGGGGGGCCACCTGTAGGAGGAGGTGTTCGTGTAACTGTCCAGATGAGAACACGCAGGAGCACCATGCATCTGCATGCTGCGATGCCAAAAGCTTCAACTTGACACAGTCAGTGTGGCTCTCTCTGGGCAGCAAGGGTTGGAGGGGTGGCGTGGATCGCATGATTTCTATTTAAGAGCTTCAGCAAGGAGCATCAGCACCCTGGGTTATCAGTGTAACGCCCTCTGTATTTCAATGGTTGAAAGTGTGATCAGGATCGCGTGATTTCCTTGAAAGGGCTTCCACAAAGAGCATCAGCAGCCTCGACAATCAGTGTAACTCCCTCTGGGTAGCAACGGTTGGAGGTATGATGAGGAGCGCGTGGTTTCTTTTGCAAAGGCTTCAGCAAGGAGCACCAGCAACCTCGACTATCAGTATAATTTCCTCTGGGTGGCAATGGTTGGAGGAGTGGTGATGATCCCGTGATTCCTTTTCCGGAGATTCAGCAAGGAGCACCAGCAACCCTGGCAAGCCAGGATAGGGATATCCAAAGAAAAGGAAGTAAGCGTTAGCTTGCCTATACGCAAACAATTAAGGAACGACAGCTTTATGGCCACACTGTCGATGGGCCATCAAAATAAGGGAAGATCGCTTTGCGGCCCTTCTGGCAATGGGCCAGCAGTAAATAGGATTGCTTTGCAGCCCCAACATCAATGGGCCAACAATTAGGGAAGGCCCGCATTGCGGCCCACCGTCCATGCGCCACTCACCCATCAGGCTGGCCGGAGGAGGCATGGGGGGTGGGGGGTGTGCGTGCAGACCCGGAGGAAGAAGGGTGTGGTGGGGGGGCAGGTGAGGGGCTTGCCGGGCACCTGAGGGACCCTGTGAGCAACAGGCATGGGTGGGGCGTGGGTCAAAAGGCTGAATAGAGCTAGGTTGACATGGGTCGAAAGCCTGATTGAAGCTCAGTTGATCACAAGGGTAACTGATTGATAAGGTGCACTTCAGTGCAAATGAGGAGACTGGCCAGGCAAGGAGTGACAAGGATCATGTGCTGCTAGTGTGGGGAGACCTCTTTGACCCAATTTTATAGCAATTCAATTCCAAACCAATCTGTCTTGTGCTTTTGTTCCAGAGTAGGCTGGCGGCATCAAAGCAGAGCAGCATGAGCAAGCCCTAGCAGCTGCGCTTCCAGCTGCCACTTTTCAACCCCTCCCTCCCAACTTTTTTTCATCTCATCTCACCTGGCCAAAGATGCCATCCCACTCTGCAGGTGCGCCTGAGGTGCTGGGCCCTGCTATGCTGTTGAAGAGCTCGTGCGCTTTTGATGAGCTCGCTCCATCCTGTGATGTCAGCAATTGACGCATCATGCAGTATGGCATTAGGCTAGAGATCTGCGGAGTGCCTGCTGGCCCCCCTGCGTGCCTGCATGCTGAAGCAGCCACACGTTTCGACTGATGGCTCTTTCCCTGTAAACCTGCAAACCTGCTGGCTACATGGTAACCTGGACAGGCTCCTCTCTCATGAACATCGAATAGCTGTCACTCTGATCAAGTTTGTGGCAGCATGCCTGGACACTGTGATTGAGCCTTATGTGTAGCACTTGCTTTCCAGATCAGATTGGTTTGGTTACAGGCACTTCTTGCTTCAGCTAAGCTGCCCACATAGGCAGGTACAGCTATGAAACCCTTTCCTTTCCTCCCCTTCCAATCAGGTAGAGGCATGGCAGTTTTGATACAGGGAGCCTGGAGGATACTCTCGAGTAGTGGGAGCACCCTCCCACCCATGTTGCAGGAAGCCAGGGCTAGTAAGGTGTCTAGGGGCACAAACTCCTTCGGGCACTGAATGCTTCAGGTTGGCCCACGGACTTGGTTATGGCGCTCTGACATACATGGACACAACTGTGATTGCATGGGCACGGCCACTCACCATGTGCGAAGGCATGACTCCAGGCACATGCATGGCGGAGGGGCCTGCAGCAGCAGCTGCAGCAGCTGCTTCTGGAGTGAGCGGTCCACGTGGAGCGCCATGGATGCCTGCCGGCAATTGGGGGAGCTGTGGGGACAACAAGGCGCGCTTGTTGACAAAAACACAAACAAAGCATGAAGAGTACAAAGTTTCAGGATGGGTGGGTGCCACACACCTCACGTAGCTGCTCCTGGGTTTTGGAGGCTCCCCCGAGCAAGTTGTTCACCAGTCCTCCCACTGCGTTGGACGGCCCGGCTCCATCATCCCCAGTGCAGGCATCACTGCCAGTGACAATGTCTCTCAAGGACATCTTGTTAAATTTTCAACAGGCTTCAAAGGTAGGCCTGAACTTTCCAAGAGCAACACCCTCCAGAACAAGTGCTAGGTTGAGCTCAGGCTGACAACACGATGCAGGGGAGTAAACACCTGCGTTCATCTATGCATGAACACCTGCATATAATGAAAAGAATATTAGTATGGTATGAATCCAGTATGGTCTTTAACACCGTCTGCTAGAACTGGTGGAAAAAGCTTGATTTTGAGGCTTGACCGAACCCGCGTTTTTTGTGAAGGTGTTACGTCCTTACGACTTTACAAAGTAAAAACACAAGTGGGTAGCCATCATCGGCTTCCCAAAACTTTGATCCAGCTGTTGTTGTTGAGCTGTCGAGGGGAGTGAGATTGTTGCCCACTACAGATCTCAATACATTTTTGAACACTTGAGAAACGTGCTGCTGCCTGCTGAGTTGCCTTCTGAAGGGATGCAGCATGGAAAAGCTTATATCACGCGGCAAATAGCAGGCCGGAGCCATGACCTGAGCAAGGAATTGGACAGGTTTGTGCAATAACTGGTGAGGAAGTGCTTTGCAGCCAGGCGGGGTAGTCCAGACTCAGTCAAAGCATCTCGGTCAATGCATGCTATTGCACACACACACACACACACACACACACACACACACACACACACACACACACACACACACACACACACACACACACACACACAGACACACACACACACACACATACACACACACGCACACACACACGCATACACACACATACACACATTTACTGCAAATTTACTGCATGTAAGATTAGCAATGAAAGCTTCCAACTTGGCCATGCAACTTTGTTCCTCAGTATCGCTGACCGTGCATTTGAAGTGGCCAAGCTGGCTCGGACGCTAGAAGAACAACATGCAAGACCCCAGGCAGATGCTAGCGTGCAGTGCAGCTTGGGTGGATCAGAGCCTGTTTACCGTAAGTGCTCTGCGGAAAAATTGGACCTTATTTCAAGTGACACTGTTGTCTGCAAAGCTGAACATGTTTTTTTGCTCTGTGAAGATGATCATACATGCTCATATCGTGTGTGTATGTGTATGTGCGTGTGTGTGCGCATGTGTGTGTGTTATGGAGGTGACCTCTGTTGGGTCCAATGGTTGATGTAATTGCCCTATTCCCTTGCAGAGCTGCCTCCTCTCTGATGTTACAGGCTTGAGCTTTTCATGCCTGAAGCATATGAAGAGGAGGCTTGAGCTTTTCAGCTCTGAAGAAAATGAAGAAGAGGCTTGAGCTTTTCAGCCCTGAAGCATATGAAGAGAAGACTTGAGCTTTTCAGCCCTGAAGAAAATGAAGAGGATGTTATGAAATGATGGCACCGGAAACTCTCAGGTCCTCCTCCTGGACATACTTGCAGAGCTTGATCGCTCCCAGCGCCTCAAACCCTTCGAGTTCCAGCCACTGACAAGAAGGCAGCTTGATGGAAAGACGTGGCAGAAGATCCGTGCAGTCAACGTGGACAGAATGGTGAGTTATTGGAGGGAAAGCATGCAAAGCTCAGCCTGTGTTGTTGTGGCCTTTGAGCACAGTCCAAAATAAAAGATGAGGTTGAACAAGATCTGGGGGATATCTATTGGTGCTGTGACCTGGATTTTGCCCCTCACATGTTGGCGGTGCTGTGATGAAAAAAGGTTCCATTGATGAAGTCCGTCTTGATTTGGCAGTGCTTGCAGAGCTGTGGTCTGAATGTTGCCCCTTACATGTTGATGCTGGCAATCAAGTATGGGACAGCAATGGCGTGCTTGCACATGCACTATAACACCCTTGGATTGTGTATGCAGGCAGGAGAGAATGATGGCCGATTACTATTGGACTTTTACAGTGAGTGAGCTGCTGCGCATATGAGCGTTTGCAGTTGGCAAAAGATTTTGGCTCTCAAGGTGCATACAAGAAAAAAAGGCTGCACCAGCCAGAAAGCCGCGTGGATTGAGGAAAGGAAAGGAAAGGCTCCCTAACAACACCTTTTGGGGAGGTGCCGTTGCTGTCATACGTTACATGTGTCATGTGCGTGGTCTCAAATGCCTTTCGAATCCGTGCGTACTTCACTCTGGAAATGAAGCTCGGCACTAGCCCTGCATGACATGGATGCTCAGCCACGCGCGTACTTCACTTACAAATGCGTGCGCACTTCACTCTAGAAATGAAGCTTGGCATTAGGCTAGCCCTGCATGACATGGATGCTTAGCCACGCGCGTACTTCACTTACAAATGCGTGCGCATTTCACTCTGGAAGTGAAGCTTGGCATTAGGCTAGCCCTGCATGACATGGATGCTCAGCCACGCGCGTACTTCACTTACAAATGCGTGCGCACTTCACTCTAGAAATGAAGCTTGGCATTAGGCTAGCCCTGCATGACATGGATGCTTAGCCACGCGCGTACTTCACTTACAAATGCGTGCGCATTTCACTCTGGAAGTGAAGCTCGGCATTAGGCTAGCCCTGCATGACATGGATGCTCAGCCACGCGCGTACTTCACTTACAAATGCGTGCGCACTTCACTCTAGAAATGAAGCTTGGCATTAGGCTAGCCCTGCATGACATGGATGCTTAGCCACGCGCGTACTTCACTTACAAATGCGTGCGCATTTCACTCTGGAAGTGAAGCTGGGCACTATAGCCCTGCCCATGACACGCATACTCAGCCACATGTGTATTTCACTTGCAAATGCGCACAGCCTTTCAAATGGGTGCGTACTTCACTCTGAAAATGAAGCTGGGCACTATAGCCCTGCCCATGACATGCATGCTTAGCCACGTGCGTACTTCACTTACAAATGCGTGCGTACTTCACTCTGAAAATGAAGCTGGGCACTATAGCCCTGCCCATGACATGCATGCTTAGCCACGTGCGTACTTCACTTACAAATGCGTGCGTACTTCACTCTGAAAATGAAGCTGGGCACTATAGCCCTGCCCATGACATGCATGCTTAGCCACGTGCGTACTTCACTTACAAATGCGTGCGTACTTCACTCTGAAAATGAAGCTGGGCACTATAGCCCTGCCCATGACATGCATGCTTGGCCATATGCGTCTACAATGTTCACGCCTTAATCTTGCCAGGTGAGATTGCGGACGCGGATCTGGAAGCGGATAGTGGATACAACCTCACGGTGGCGAACCTTATCAAGCTATGTCAGGTCAGTGGATCAATTTTTTGTGCGAGGTGGGGATGCGTTGTTCGTACTGGGTAAAGATTCTGTGTGCACTTACAGAAGCAAAGCTGGACCTTGCTTAAAAGTCTGCCCTGTCGAAAAGCGAACTCGGAAAGGACATGATAGACTGTTTCCTTGGTGTCTACCTTTTTTGCAGGTGTGCCAACTCATGATGCAATGGCAGCAGTGGCAAGTGGAGCAGGGCCAACATGCAGTGCAGGTGAGTTTTTACAGGCATCTTGCAAGAAAGAATGGCCTTCCACGCCGTGGCTCCGTATCATTGAAATGAAAATTAGACAAAAATACAGAATCACAAGTTTATTGATGGGTGGCACTACAACCTAACGTCCTGTCCACCTTCAACCTCAAGGACACACTGGTGCAGAATTGGGCCCCGTAGCTCAGCCTTAAAGTAAGGTGTCTCTCAACCAAGCACCTCCGAGCATGCGCAGCGGGAAACGACTGCCTGAGGCAGATGGCTTGAATCTTGATTGAATCAGACCTGGGTCACTAAGAATGGACTGCTTTCTGTGCAATCATCATGGCTACGAGTTGGAACTATGCGTAGGTTTCTGCTTGCAGGGTGGAAGCTTACTGCTCATTACGCAATCTCTGCAGTCTGTGTGATGCAATGAGGAGTTGTGTTTGCCTGCATGCTCTCCGAATGCTCTTCCTACGTCCCTGTTTCATGCTGCCTGCAGGTGCTGACTGAGGAGTACGCATCCTTGCAAGCTGGTAGGCAGCTGCAGGTGGTGATTCCATTTGTGACACGGCCGTCTCCAGATTTTTGCAAGCAGATCAGCTGCATTCCTTGCAAGGGCAGGGCTCCTCTTTCCCATGGGTCACAGGCAGTTTCTTTACCCACCACACTGTTGTGTCCACCAGCTTCACTGTAGCCAGCCAACCTTGTGTGTCTGTCTGTGGCCGAATGACTGGAGGAAGCTCCGCTAATCCTTGCCACAGTACTCTTCACGCCTATCGGTCTGCAGGCCTGAGCTTGATACCAAAGGATATTGGATTGACTGATGTTGACCACGGGCTTGTTGGTTTGGGCAAGGACTTTGCCAGAGTCGCTGACACGGACATGGACTTGATGTTCCAAAAGGTAACCAACTTGCCGAGACGGCAGTTGTGCTGAAATGGTGTTGTGAGCGTGTTGAGCTGTTCTGAAAAGGCTTTCCTTCACAAGCCTTTGGCTTGAAGATAGGGATTCATGTATTTTGGTGATTGTCACAATGCCTGGCTCCCTGGGTCATCAACCCTAGAGGAATAGCAGTGAGAATGCACGTGTGCGCTTCCTGCCAAACACCTTGCGCACTCCCTGGCAAATTTCCTGGCAAATACCTTATGAGCTCCTTGGCAAACATGTTGGCAGCTTCCCTGTTCTTAGCGCTTGTGGTGGAGGAAATTCACAGCTCTTTGAGCCAAAGTGTCTCCTTTTCCTTGATTGATGTGGGGAGGGTTTTCTCTGCCCGCATAGTTTTTCTTTCCTTTCTTTCCTTTCAGCAACCCCATGTCGCGTTTGTTTATCGCAGGCTCGAGCTGAGGAGCGAGCAGGCAGGCAGCATGTGTTTGCCCAACAGCCGCCATCTCTGAATTCAGGCACAGCCACGTCCGTGGCACCTCCGCCTTCCACTGTCTCCCTTGCAGCTGGCCAAGGTGCCAGCAATATGGGTGGCACCAGTGGTTGTGCTGTCAGTAGCATGGGCCAAGGTGCTAGTAGTATGGGCCAAGGTCATGCCGTTAATGGTATAGGCCAAGGCGCCAGTAGTATGGGCAGCACCAGCGGTCATGCTGGGCCAAGCCAAGGGGGAACAGGGTGGGCAGGGACGGCACCCGCAGGAACGCAGCCATGGCAGGCCCCTGTCCAGCGCCGCAGCTCCAGCTCTTCGCTCACAGGGTATGTGCGCAATAAGCAGCAGCAGCAGCAGCAGCAGCAGCAAGGACATCCGGCGCCGCCGCACTTGCAGCAAGCCCCTCTTGTCCATATACAGCAGAGGCCACCACATACTGTGGATCCCTTGCAGCCGCAGTATGCGCCCGCCCATCCCATCCCAACCGCCCTTTCATCACACCAACAGTGGGTGCCCCAACCACAAGCGCAGCAGCCACAATCCCTTCAGCAGCATGCTGGTGCTGCAGGACAACACAGCAGCCTGCAGCCTTCTTTAGCAGCGCCCCCCTCTCAGGTACCGGCAACAAGCCATGTTGCGGGTGTGTTCAGAGGCCCACAGGGCTTGGGTCCAGCCCCACCCCCTCTCCAACACCAACCACAGCAAGTAGTGGGGGAGTCGTACAGTCTTGGAGCCAATATAGCCCGTCTTCCTTGATTGAGGAGGGGAGTGTTCCACTACCTTCACAGTTTCCGTTTTTTCCAACCACCAACCACACCAAGAGTCATCATCTCTCAGGATTGGCCTGTTCCACTGGCTGCAATAGCGCATGACGCAGGAGACAGCAAAAGCACAGCAATAGTACAGGGCGCAGGAAGACAGCAAGAGCACAGCAATCATAGAGGGCGTAGGGATACGGTAAAAGCATAGCAGTTGTCTTCGGCGCAGCAGTAGCGCTACAATCATGCACCAAAAGCGCAGGACATAGGGGGGCAGCAAGCTACATATGTTGGCCAGAGTTGATTTCTTTTTGCGATTGAACTGCATGCAAGTACTATTCCCATGCTGCGCGTGGTAAGGCAATGCCAAGTGAAATATGGGGCAAGAAAGCTTGAGTCTAAATGTGCCAACTCACTGAAGCAGCCTGGTTGCCCATGTTTCTGTCCTGTTGGTTGGGCTTGCGCACAAAATATGCGCTTGCTGTTCGGTCTCTCCCATGTCTTACAGGGCAGACTTGTGGCGGTTGATCTTTCTTTTGCGCTTCCATGCTTTCTTGAAAAGTATTTTCTTTGTTCAGTGCCTCAAATCCAAAAACCCTGATCGCTGGCTAGCGCTCACTGCATTGCAATAACAGATCATTGGCGTGGCATTTTTTGCCCCTCGGAAGAGCTAAGTGTTCTGCACTGTCGCAGAGCCTTAAGGTAAAACATGCTGGCATTGCCTGTTCTCCTGGCACAAGTCTAAACACGCAAGGGCTCTTTCAGTTACGCATTGCTGGAGTTAAATGAAACAGTTGTGGTACCGTCTTTTTTATGAGACAAGAGAATATAGATGCAGTGACAACTTGCCAGGCCATGGTTGAGGTTAGCTAGTCTGTAGACTTCTACATGCCAGAAAGATTGTGAGCATCCTGTGACTTCTCACTTGTATAGTATTACTTAGATATTTCATATTTATTGGACATGTCTCATATTGGCATGTTGGCAAATTCTCTGAATATAGGTGGTATTTTTATGCTTGCCACACTTATTTTTTCCGCCAAATAAGGCTAAACTCTTAAGTAGCTTCCGAGCTGGCGCAGAGGCTCCATGCCCATTATTATGACAGACAAGTGCAGCACTGAGAGTGTATTGCGCATGGATGTCGAATTGTCTTTGACAAGCGCATCGTGTGTGACCTGTATTTTGGTAGCACTTCTAAGCCATGGGCTTGCCCTCTTATTTCAAGTCTCAATTATGGTTCCCATGGAGCATCCCTCAGCATATTGGCACATTTCCCTCTACCCCTGGCCATGTGCCAAGAGGTAGTTGTGGTGTCCTTGATATAATGCACGTAAGGTTGGGTAAGGAAAGTCAAGCATCTGTCAAAACAGGCTCGGGAGAGAATCTTCCCCAGGGGCCTCCTTGGCCTCTTTACAGCCTAACTTAAAGAAAGCTCAACCCTCTTACCCAACCTTATGTGCAATCCATCAAGGACCCTAGATGCAGATCCGGTCAAGCTGATCCGCATGCGTCCCTTGCATCTCTTCATCTGGGCAGCCATGTTAGCACTGAAGCAGCGTTGCCATGCAAGGCTGAGAGCAGCACGCACATCACCAACCCGGGAGCACGTGCTACTGCACACACCCATCAGTTGCTCAGCCAGGTCTCACAGGTCTCTCTCATTTATGTAATCACCAGAGTTGCCTTAGACGATGCATCACAAGGCGAGGGCTGGAGGGATTTTTAATTTGCTGTTCATTACTGCATCCGATGCAGTGCAGGAGTCCTTGCAGATGCAGCACAGCACTGCTTGATGCACATGGTAGAGAAGGTTAACAGAAGGTTACAGAAAAGAAGGCCTCCAGTCAGAACGGTTGACTTCTAGCCTGCTCATAAAAAAGTAATAATTCATTATAGAGAAAAGTTGACGTCAATTTCAGGCCATTAGATGCATACAAGCAAAATAGGTGACAAAATCCAGCGGATGCTAGAAGTCCCAGAAGGAGTTGACTGACCATTTGTTGAGCCATGCTCAGAATTAGAGTAACAAACTCACTGTCTTGCTGTTCGGCCATAAGTCACTAATAATCAAGGCTTGCTGTGACTCGGACAACGCTCACAAGCAACAGCTAGTGTTGCATAGCAGTGCAGCTCACCCTTATCTCAAATCAGCCCTTAGCCCTCAGCAGCATCCTATCAGGCAGCATAGCTTTGTAGCATACTTCTTCGCGTTATCATAGTGCACCCTTCCTTAGTTGGCTCAGGAAGTCATTGTTTCAGTCAGATTTAGATTACATAGGGAGGCCTTCAGCCAGAATGTTCGGCTGACCAGACTGTGGTTGGTCCATGCCAGTTAACAGCAAATCTAGAATCTCAGACACGAAAGAGAAAGGCTTATTGCTGCGTTGCAAGATGAAATCGGATGCAGCTTAAGGTTTACAATTGGAATTCAGCCTTCAGCCAGTAAGTTTGGCTGCTCAGCGTATTGAGCGAATGAAACTGAGTAAGGAAAAAAAGATTTGCCTCACATGTGCAGGAATAGGCAGAGAAGACATAGCAAGCAGGCGGAACAAAAAAATCAAATGTCTCCAATGAAAGCAGTGAAATGAAGGGTTTTGGCACGTCTCTGTTTGGGAAGGAAAAGTTCAACGCCCAGGAAACATTGATGCACCATGTGTGTTTTGAAAGGAAAAGTTCAACGTCCAGGAAACATTGATGCACCATCAGATGCCGCAAGAAAGGTTGTGCAAGAGAAAGATCACCATGTACAGTTTAAAAAAGCTCCAAGTGCTTTCGCCTTAGAGCACTTACCCCTTCATACCCACACATGAAAAGGGCATGGACCTCATTTTGAATTAATCCGCTTATGCATCGATTGCACACAGGAGAAGTTCTATCTTCCCAAGACACAATTTCCGTATTCAAAGTGTGAGCTCAACCTAAATTGACTAACATTGTGCACGTTGAGACAAATCCAGATGCAAGTACCCCGGCAGCCGGATGGGTTTGCGCTCATTGTGGTCAAAAAGAAAAGAAAAGACTACGCAAGCAAGGTCCAGCTGCGTGCATTAAGGAAAGGTCCCCTAACTAAATTGTGGTCAAAATGCAGAGCAAAGAGTGCTCGGTATGACAGAAGTCGTTGTGCATCTCTCCCTCTCTCTCTCTCTTACTGCCCCCCCCCTCTCTCTCTCGCTCTCTCTCAGTCTGGCTGCATATGGTTATGGACACATGTGGGCAATGGTGCGCATTGTTCTCTTCATCAAATACTGAACCAGGCTGCTTCACATACTCTAACATTATCCCCTTACAAACTTCGATACAATTTTAAGCAGATTTCTTGTAACAATTGTATGGAGGAAGGCATGTGCAGTCAAGGCTGTACAGCAACCCGATTGGGATCATGGTACTCGGCAGTCTTGTTTCTCCGCTGTGTCCGGTACCAGGCAATGCTATTAACCACTCAAAGTAGTGTACATGTAAAAAAGTAGCATGTGAGTATCCCTGGAAAAGGAAAAACAAAACTACGTAGGCAGCTGCAGAGGAAAACCTCTATACTTCAAGTTGGGGACCGTGGCCACCCCTGCACCACGAAAGCGAACTAAAATTGGCTGTACCTCTCCGGCGCAAGCATAATCGAACACAAGATTCACCGCCCTTTGGCTGCACCATTTATCATGATCATTCGGTATTTGGGCCTAGACAGGCTGTGTGTACAGGCCTGTCTGTATTTCCCTAGGCCAGCTAGCCAGCTGCTAGACCTCCCTTTCGCATTTACCACTAGCAAGGACTAGGTGATCCTTCAAAGATGCATGAGCTCTGTCCATCCATCAGAGAAAACCGAGGAATGTGGACAAGACCGCCGGGAGCAGCATGAGCACACTTTGCCTCGCAACCATCACGAACATTTCGATTTCCACTAGTCTTGAAAAGCATATTGATGTTCGACGGGTCGTTCTTCAATAATTGCAAACAACAAATGCCAGAGATTTGTGCTTGTGCAAGTGTTGCAAGAAGAACAACTAAAATATTAGGACAAAGGACTGTGTACCATCAATGAGCACTGATCAGTAGGATCTACCGTTTACGTTAGCGTCACACGCGACATGTCCGCGCGCGAGAAAGAGGAAGAGGGTAGGAGCGACTGTCACTGCGAGCTGGCAGCTGGTTGTAAATTGATTGCTCCTTGGAGTGTTCTGTGCTCATGTCCCCCCGGTTTCCCTCTGTGTTTGATGTGGGTAGTGCACCATTGATTGCCTTCTTTGCCTTGCAGCTCCCTCAAAAACCCCCAAGGGTGATACAGACTCTTCCAAGAGGCTGGAATCCAGGTGAGGCACAGCATGCATGAGTGACTCCTTGTATTTTGGCTTGCAAAAGTGCATTGCCATTCCAGCAAATTTGCCCCCGCATGCACACCCAGCGCTTTCCCTTACACACACTCTCATTTGACCATCAGAGACAAGGACGGGCTTAGGCACAAGGACGCGTATCACAGCAAGAGCAATGGCGACCGCTCACGCATGCACAAGTCAAGGCGGGAGGAGGAGGAAGAGGAGGAAGAGGAGGGCGGGCGTGCACGTGGAGGCAGTGGGAGGGGTAGCAGGCATGAGGAGGACAGCAGCAGAGGGAAGCGCAGCAGGGGGTACGGGGATGATGATGGGAGCCATCATGATGTGCGGGGCAAGCGCAGCAAGGGCTACAATGGGGAAGAGGGAGAAGGCTGGGGAGATGGCTATGGGTGGGAGGAGGAGGAGGGCTGGGGAGGCCGGTATGGTTCAGAGAGGGCTGGCCAGAGGTGAGTGTGTTAGGGGGCAGGAGTACAGGCTTCGGGGGTCTGCATGTGCTCAGCAATTACAGGAAGTGCAGGAACACAGGCTGGAATGACTGGGCATGCTCGGTGCGGGGTGCATGTGTTTAGCAAGTGCGGAGATGCAGGAATATAGGTTTTTATCACTGGGCATGCTCAGCAGGGTGCACGTGCTCAGCAAGTGTGGGAAACGCAGGAACACAGGTTTTGATGTCTGGGAAGCTCAGTGGGAATGCATGTGTCCAGCGAGTGTGGGAGATGCAGGCATGCAGGTCTGGATTGCTGGGCAGGCTCAGTGGAGTGCATGTGCTCAACCAGTGCAGGAGTGCAGGCTGAAATTACTGGGCATGTTTGAACAGAAAGTTGCATGTGTTCAGCAAATGCGGGAGATGCAGTTTTTAATGCAGGTTTGGATTACTGGGCAAGCTCAGTGGGGTGCATGTGTCCAGCCAGTGCGGGAGATGCAGGTATGCAGGTTTGGATTGCTGGGCAGACTCAGTGGGGTGCATTTGCTCAGCCAGTGCAGGGGTTGCAGGCTGAATTCACAGGGCATGCTCGGTTAAGTTGCATGTGCTTAGAAGTGTAGGAGATGCAGGGCTGCAGGCTCAGATGGTCGCTCGTGCTTGGAGGGGGCTGCATGCAGCAGCTCAGCGGAACCAGTGAGGTGTGGAGCATGCATGGAAAGCGTGTGTGCTTAATTCTTATGAGGGCCTCATTGAAGCCAGGAGCCCATCTTATATGGAAAGGGGGGAATGCATGCTCTCATGTTGCTGGGTGTGCTGGTGCTTCCTTGCTTGGGAGGGCGGGTGAGCCTCCTTGCAGTGACTAAGCAAGTTTGGTGTGGTTACAAATGTGTCCTCCACACACGCCCTGTTGTTGATGTGCACGTTTGTAGGTCTATAAAGCCAGGCGGCTCTCGCGCAGCAGGTAGTCAACATGGCTATCATAGAGGGGATTATGAAGAAGGGAAAGGGCCTCCCTCAGCTTGGGACGTGGCAAAAGCCCATGGGGAGCGGAGGTGTGTATTTGTACGTGCGTGCGCGTGTGGATGCTTGTGTGTGTGCATGTGTCCGCGAATATTTCTCTGCTTGGGAATGGACAGCAGTGGGCAGGATGTGAGGAGATGAGCAGGTTAAGCTCAAGACCCTCCTCAACAATTACCACTTTATCCTCAGGGATGCAGGCTTTGTCAGAGTTAAAGCATAACTCTTGCCTCTACACATGCATACGTAACACACACAACACACACACCAGAGGCACCAGAGGCACCTGGTCCAGTGCAGTAGCCTGTGCGCAAGTCCTGCCGCAAGGCACTTCCTTCACACGATTGCGCAACCTTTACTGTCCTTCCACATTCATTCACAGGCGTGCCTCTGAGCAGGCTGCGCAGCTTCAGGCGCGTTTGGCAAAGAACAAGGACCCTGCGGCGGTACTGGACCGAAAAGCGCGCGTGTTGGCAGGCGGCTCAGCTGCAGGTGCTGCTGCTCCAGTTGCGGGCAACGGTACACCCACGGAGGGGCTGGCCGGCAAGGCAGGCCGGCGGAAGGATATGGATGAAGGGGATCTGGCTGCTGCTGAGGATCTGGTGATGGAGGAGGAGAAGCTGGCGGGCGTGACGGAGGGCAAGGCCGGGGGCAAAGCGGGGGTTGTGGGCGCAGCGGGTGCCCGTATAGGGGGCAGTAGAGCAGGGGGGCGTTACAGGGAGGAGGACGAGGAGATGCATCACATGGATGAGGAGGAGGCCTTGGCGTTGGGCAAGCGAGGTCGGGCGGGGCTGGCGGTAGGGAGGGGGGGGTTGGCGGGGAGGCTGGGCCGGTATCGCGAGCTCGAGGAGGAGGAGGACATGGGAGATCTGGCGATGGATGGCAGGATGAGGGGCCGGGGCATGCTGGGTGGCAAGCCAGCAGCTGCGGCTCTGGGGGGCATGCGCGGGGGTCGCGGGTATCCACCAGGGTATGAGGAGGAGGAGGAGCTGGGGGGTATGATGCTGGAGGACGAGATGTATGAGGAGGATGAGGAGGGGTACGCGACGGCCATGATGGAAGGGCGTCGCGTGATGGTGCCCCGCAGGACGCCTGGTATGGCAGCCTTTGCGCATAACCCAGCTGCTTTGCTGAAGCAATCCATGGCAGGCGGTGGGGTAGTGGGTGGCATGGGCCCTCGTGCGATGGGGATGAAGCCAGGGGGGTTGGTGAGAGGCGTGGGTGCAAGCATGGGTATGGGGGCGGGGGTGCAGGGCCTGACCCACCCACAGATGATGAATTTGCCAATGAGTATGGCCAAGATGGGCATGGACCCCCGGAACACGGCGAGCGCACTGGGCTTGGGCAGCGAGTTCATGCCGGTGCGTTTGTGCAAGGAGCGTGTGTGCAAGTGGGATTGGGAGGGGATTGGGGCCCAAATTATTCAATGTCCATTGTCCAAATTGTTCAAGCTAGTGCGCGTGTGCAGGGAGAAACGGTTTGTGTGTGAGGCCAACATTGTGTTGGGAAAACAGGCTCATCTTTTGCAGGGCAGGAAAGAATGTGCAAGGGTGTCTGGGCTCACAAATGGCGGTTTGCAACTGCATGCACTAATTACAACACAAACGCACATACACACACACACACACATGCGCCCGCACACCCGTGCATATGCATGCACAGGTTATTGCGTATGCGCATCGCGAGCTGCTAGAGGTCCTGAAAGCCCGAAACCAGCCCATCATCCTGGGCCGGGGGGGCAACCTGCTGACTGCCCCAGCCCGGGGATCCGGCCTGCCCAGCAGGGCCCTGGCCAGCAGGCTGATGGCCACGGGCAGTCTCGACGATGCCTACGCCGAAGAGGAGGCTGGGTATGAGGTGGACGAGGTTGAGGGCGACGCAGGCTTTGGTGAAGGTCTGGAGGAGCTCGCGGTGCCTGCACACCAAGGGGGGCCGTGGATGGCGCCGCGCGGGGGGGCCGACGTGAGCATGAGGGGTGCGGGCCCCAGCCGCGGGGTTGGGTTTGCAGCACGCGCGGCAGCAGCACACCTGGGGGGTCTGGGAGGTGCAGCATACGAGGGGGCACCGGGTCCCAGGTGGGGTGCAGGCGGGGTGGGAAGCCGCTTGGCGGGACGTATTGCACCTCCAGGACCTAGCGCTGTGGCTGGCGCTGAGGCAGAGGGGTACCCAGAAGAGCAGGAGGAGGCTGCAGCACATGCTCCACATGCGCCCCACGTGCCGCATGTGGCTCATGCAGCAGGGGAAGGTGGGGGGGGGGGTGCCGCGCGGGAGCGGGAAGGTGCCCAGCAAGTACGTGCCACGGCACGATGGTGGTCGCGGCAGTGATCGTGGCGAGCGTGGTGGCTCATCCCATGGCGGCAAAGGGGAGGATGGCGGCTGGGTGAGTGTGGTGTGCGGGTTGGGTTTGGGGGAGCAGGTGGGGACTGGAAGATGCCTGTTTGCAGATGTGCATTTGTTAATGGTGCTCACTGAATGAGTTTGGGGGGGAAGGAGGTATGCAGAGTCAGCAGGCAAAAAGAATTGAGGGGCTTGTGCTAGATCCCCAGCACACACACCTTGTTTTGTTGCCCTGATAGGTGTTAGCTTGGGCTCGCCAGGTGCGTTTGCTCTCCATGTTGATGCCTCATTGCTGGCGCTGCGGCTCTGCTCCTACTGTGTGCAGCAGTAAAGTGATATCAATGTTTTATTACTCTAGCCTGGCTGCTGCTGCTGCTGCTGCTGCTGCTGCAGCTCTTCATTGTACCAAGCCAGTCTTGACCTTTCTGAGTGCATGCTTGCATTGATACTTGGCTCCTCTTTCATCAGGGCATAGAGGACCTGTGGCTACTCTACGTACCATCCTGTCTCGTGCCTGGTTAAAACCAGGCATTGGTCCAAGCAGAGCTTGCGCACTCCGTTCCATTCACCTGCATTGCCCAGCACGAAGGCACAGCAATAGCCACCTGGAGCTGGCAAAAGGCTAGAGTGTGTTCAGTGCCAATACAACAGTGTGTGCATCCGCACAGATGCGCATGCACTTGCATGATCCCCCATAGTGACCCTGGCTTACCAGGAAGCGCACCGTGCCTTGCCAAGCAAAAATGGTGAAGAGCCTCGTCGCTCTGACCTGTGTGGCTGTGTATGTGTGACTGTGCCCCTGCAGCAACCCCAGCGTGACCGGAAGCTCATCGTGCCCTGTCCACCAGAGATGGTGAAGCACATAATCGGCCGTGGGGGGGAGACCATCAGAAGCCTGCAGGCAGGAAGCGGCGCCCATATCTTTGTGAACCAGGTGTGTGTGTGTGTGTGTGTGTGTGTGTGTGTGTGTGTGTGTGTGTGTGTGTGTGTGTGTGTGTGTGTGTGTGTGTGTGTGTGTGCGTGTGTGTGTGCAAGCGCGCGCGCGTGGCCAGCCAGTTGGCCATTATGCCAGCATGGGTCCATGCAGCTGGAGCGCTTGGCAAGGTAGTACCAATGCTTTTCCAAGATGGCAGTGCATGCTATGCAGGCGCATGTCCTTTTGCATGCCCAAGTTGATGCTTGCATGGGTGAGGAGAAGGCTGGTGCTCAGGCTTGTAAACGTGGTTTGTGCATGCTTTTCCTATTCCTTGCGGGAACAATTAAATTTCTCTGCAACCTCACATGCATCAGCGCTCAGGGTCCACGGTCTGCAGCCATGCATGTGGGCCCTCAGAGGTGCGCATCGCATCGCTTGCACTTGAGCGCAAGCACCCAGTAGCGCATGCTGAAGTTTCAGACAAACTTCTGTTGTGCCATACGCATCTAATGCACAACGCACCCATAGCAGCCCTTCTTAGTTTTGGATGTGTGCCTTCTTTCCTTGATCGGTGTAGGGAGTGTTCTCGCTGCCTCTGCATGTTTTCTTTCCTTTCTTTCTCAGTGTCGGTTTCTTTGTGTATGTGTAATGGGTGTGGAGTGAAAAGGTATGCGTGCATGCATGAGCGCGGGGTGGTTGGGCGCACTGAAAGTTTCAGTGAAAAGCGTGGGCTGCGTGCATGCATGCGCTGGCAGGCCTTCCCACCTGACGAGGAGCGCAAGGAATGAACTGGAATCAGAATTTTGTTGGTACTAAACGGGAGTGCATGCATGCAACTGGGCAGGACTTCCCACCTGACAAGGAGCGAGAGGTCAGGATCTCTGGGGCCTCTGACTGCGTGGACCTGGCAGAGAGGATGGTCACGCGGATCATTGACAACGGGGACAACAAGGGCATCCAGCAAGTGATCCAGAGGGTGCTGGGCTCGGTAAGTGGAAAGTGACCTAGAGGGCCCATGAAAAAAAAAGGTGATCCAGGGTATGGCTCATTCAGCAGTAAGTGATCCAGAGGGTGTCCGGGCAGCAGGAGGGTGACCATGCAGCAGGTGGCCTGGTGGGCAGCAGAAGATCAAAGGGTGCAGGTTTCAGAGAGTAGCAGGAAGTCCAAGCAGTGGAATATGTCTGCGAGTAGCAAATGGATACGCATGGTGCTGGGCAGTGGTGCAAGCAGGTGGTGGGAGTGG
The DNA here is from genome assembly GCA_914767535.2 of Dunaliella primolecta. Classification (NCBI taxonomy): domain Eukaryota; kingdom Viridiplantae; phylum Chlorophyta; class Chlorophyceae; order Chlamydomonadales; family Dunaliellaceae; genus Dunaliella; species Dunaliella primolecta. The sequence continues at coordinate 10,076,119 of OU611755.1, read as the reverse complement.
GAGACCTTTGTTGGAAGTGAGAGGGAGCAGAAAGGGCTGCCACATTGCTGCAGCTGGGTGCTTGTGCTCAAGTGAGTGCTTGTGGGTAAGAGTGGGTGCTCGTGCAAAGTGGAGGAGCTGACGTCGATCCCAGGTGGGAGGGAGCAAGGTTGCCAAAAATGAGTAACCTTGGTGGCCTTAGTGTGGGATTAGCAAGGGGGTGGAGGCAAAGTCTGATGTTGCTGACTGAGAGGCCAGGCGAGCACCCCATTATTCACATGCTTACTCATCCGAGCATTGCCGCTCCATCACACATACGTACACACACACACACACACACGCACACGCACATACGTTGGCATGCTTCCAAACAAGCAGAGCATGCAGAAGGCAAATGCTTTTGGCTTGCACATCGACATGCGCGTGCTCCCTTGGGCGCTGACATCGGCATGCGTACACACGCTGTTTGCACAGGGTGGCAGGCATGGTGGAGATAGGCATGAAACTGGGCAAGAGCATACACCAGTGTTTCTCATAGCTGCGACGCGTCATGATTTGGCGACAAAAGTGTGTTTTAGGGTTCGACGCAGGGATGCCCGGCAGGGCGTCCCGAAGCACCTTGGCGATGCGGAAATTTCTGGGGAGTACCCCGTGTAGCCCAAAATTACTGTGTTTGTTGTGAGTTCATTGTGAGTCTCAGATTGTTTTGAGCAAATGCCCCCCTGCCCAGCCTGCCCCTGCCCCATCTCCTCCAGCAGCAGCAGCAGCAGCAGCAGCAACAGCAACATGTGCCCACTGCTGTCCATGCAAGCACTGTGCCTGCAAGCGCAGAGGGGGGGCAGCAGCAGGGGACAGCAGCAGCAATCACAAAAAATTCATGCAAGCAACTGCAGCATTGGCGGAGCGCTGTGGAGCCAGCATATCTCCAGTCCTGTTTTCTCTACCCCACTAAACGGCACCGAATTGCGATAGAAGCAGACAATGTTGCATCTTGACCACAGCAGCAGCAAGCACGAGCAAGTCCATATCAGACCTCTGGACCAGCATTGCCAGCAATGTAAACCTCTGCATCAAGCTCAGCCAATGGGCGATTCTGTCAGGCAGGGTGTTGCGTGGGCAATGGGCGACCGGTTCCTTTAGTTCCCATCCTAAGGTATACATACCATGTGACATTCCTCCCCCCCTGATCCAGGCCGTCCTCGGCTGGCCTCTCAGGAGTAAGGGTACGAAGGGTGCCTCCCGCCTACCCATCCGCAGATGGTTGGCTCCCGCACGTTTTTTGCCATCTGGGAGACGACCTTTTCTTGCCCTGCGCATTGAGTGCACTTGCTGCATGCACAGGTTTTGGCAGCGTCTGCTCCTTCCCTACCGCATATTGAATGCATGCATTCAAGTTGCCCCAAACAGCTCCATGCTCAGTGCCTTTGCACATGTGTTGCAACTCTGTCCTCAGTCTGCGGACAAACAAGTCACATCATACCGCCTCAGGCAATGCTGTTGCACGGGATGCTGCTGCACGCATGTGCATGGCATACTGCTGGACACTATGCTTGCCCCGTCTCATTTCACCCCTATAGACGACTGCATGGCGGAATCATGCTCAGGATGATGCAAGTCTCTGCCTGCCTGCCTGCCTGCCTGCCAGGTCCAGAACATTTCCACATAATTTCTCGAACCTTATCAGCGCACTGGAGAAATCCTGCTGAGGCAACTGTGGCTGGCGATACGCTTGGCAGAGCTTCTGCAATGCTTGGCTCTAAATTGTTCTGGAGCGTGACAATCGCATCCTGGCCCATTTGCACAGCATAGGCATAAACGTCCTCAATGAATTGAAGGGGGTCTGTAGAGGTGCCACCATTCATGCTCCATTTAACAGGTGGTTGCAAGACAGGTTTTGCAATAGCTGGCTTGTGTGTCGTAAGCACACGTGCAGGGATCGCGCTGACCTAATCCATGAGGGATGCAGATGCACCTGCCCCAGTGTTGGTGTTTCGTGCATAGTGCACCGCCTCAGCCACCACCCTAGTGCCTAAAGTTGGAGTTATGGACCAACCCCATGGACCAACCCTATGGACCAACCCCAACTTTAGGCACTAGGGTGGTGGCAAAGCTTAGCTTATTTATTAGAAGTGCCTCTGGGAGTCGAACCCGGCAATCTCAGTCCCGTGATCTCATCCCCCCTATTGCACACCATTACCACAGAGAGTGCTACCACGTTACACATAGCCATTGTGCAGGTGCCCGGCTTAGTGGAGGAGAAGTGGCTCCTCCGCAAGCTAACCGTCATTGAGAATGACAAACTCAGCCGCTTAAAAGGGCAGCACCTCAATGCTTGCCTCACCCTTGCTACCCAGCGCATGTGGGCGTTTGAGCACTTCCCATTTCAGAGGGCAATGGCAAAGTGGTCGGCTGCAAAGCAGCGGCTCCCAGTTGGGAAATCATCATCATCAGCAGCAGCAGCAGCCCATCACCACCTTTGATACTGATGATGATAACTTAGTTTGTAGGCATGGACAGTAAAAAGTGGTCTTTCTTATCTTAGATGGCCGCTTGACCTGCCTAACTCATCAGAGGACAAAGCTACTGACCACTCTCTTAAGGGAGCGTCCACATTGTGGGCGCCGAGTGTGTGGGATTTTTGTTTACTCGTAGGGTTTTGTCTGTAACTATGATACATTACCATATCTAGCAAAACAGATTTTGACCCTGCTACACTGTTGTTGAGCAGGAGCACCCTGCGTACCCAATTTGCTACACACCCCCAAACCTTACAAGAAACACTGGCATACACACGCGTGCGCGCTGACACCGATATGCTTTCACACCAACATGCATACATGTACTGTTTGCACAGGGTGGCAGGCATGACGAAGACAGGCATGGCAGTTGGCAAGAGCATACACACGCGCGCGCACTGACACCGATATGCCCCACATCGACATGCATGCGCACATTGTTTTGCACCCTGCCGCACAGGGTGGCAGGCATGACAGAGACAGGCATGACAGCGGGCGGGACCGCGACTACCCTGAGCATTACCGTATGAGCAGCGAGGCCTCTGAGCCCAGGTCGCCTGAGCCCGACAGGTGAGGCTTCACAATCAGGCCAGGTCACCTAAGCTCAACAGACATGAGGAAAATGAGGCCTGACAGCCCAGGTCGCTTGAGCCCGACAAGTTAGGCTTAGGCTCAGCAAACAGGCCAGGTCACATGGGCCAACAGGTAAAAGGGAAGTAGGGAAGTAAGGCCTGATAAGGCTCAACAGGCCCAGATCGCCCGAGCCCGGTAGGAAGGGTCCAGCAGGCCAGGTCACCTGAGACCAACAGACAAGGTAGTCAAGGCAAGGAAGGCCCCGCAGTCCCCCGGTAGTCAAGGCAAGGCAAGGAAGGCAGGTAGTCAAGGCAAGGAAGGCCCCGCAGCCCAGGTCACTAGGTAGGGTTTAATAGGTCACCTGAGGCTAATAGCAAAACCAAATGTAATGGCTGGCCAGGTCACCTGAGGCCAATAGAAAAGGTAGATCTAATGAGGCCCCACAGCCCAGGCCCCCGGAGCCCAACAGGGAAGAGTCCCATGGTGTCGAGGTGTTCTGAGCGTTGGTGACCCCATCAAGGGAGGTTGGAGAGGCCAGCGCATGTGCCTCTGTGTGTGTACCCACGTGTTTTTCAGCATGGGTGCTCTTGCTGCAATTGGTTTCCAATGACAGCTTCTCAGCAAATACAAGGCCCAGCTATTGTCACATTTTCCTGAGAATGGGCATGAGGGTCACACTCGCCCCTCAGGGGCACATTCTTCCTCGCATGTGTTCTGATGAGAGTCACACTGTTCCTCGTATGAGGCTGGGCATGAGGGCTCATCCATTGCTGACTTACCTACCTGTTTACCTAAATTCCTACTACATCTCTCACTCCCTCTCTCTCTCCTCTCTCTCTCTCTCTCTCTCTCTCTCTCTCTCTCTCTCTCTCTCTCTCTCTCTCTCTCTCTCTCTCTCTCTCTCTCTCTCTCTCTCTCTCTCTCTCTCTCTCTCTCTCTCTCTCTCTCTCTCTCTCATATATGTACACATGTATCATATGTAAATGCGGAATTTGTGGTGTAAATTCATACATGAAACAGCTGCACAACCCTCCAGACAACACTAAACTAAGTGAGCAACGCCTTGCATTCAGGCACATAAAACGCTCTAGCGAAAAGGGAAACAGAAGTCAACCCCGGTGAGTGGCGTGCATCCTGGTTTAGTTGTTCATGACTTTTTTGAAACTGGGCTGTATAGTGTGGTTCACCACATGCCTTTCCAGGATTGCTGTGTTCAAATAATACTCTGTATCTGTGATGTTCCCTGGTGCAGGTGGGCGCACGATAAATACTCGGACGATGATGGCACCTCTAGAAGTGCAGGCAGCACCCCACCTCGCAAGAGGCGTTGAGCAGAAGGGAGGAGTTTGTGTGATTTCGTTTGCATCAGCAGGGCGGTGCAGAAGCACTCCTGGAAGCTTTTGCCTCTTAAACAGCATGCGTGCAAGTGTGTAGGGAAAGGTGCTTGACACCAGGTCTGCACATGAGGAGGTTATCTCAAAACATGAGTTTGCATGCAACAGTATATCCTCGCCCTGCTCACTCAGCAAATTCCTCTCTGGCCTTTCTAGCCCTCCTGTGTTGTCTGGTTGCCAAAGAGCAACGCACAATGGTAGCGTCCAGAGAATGAGCGTGCGCAGTTGAAAAGTGTACTGGTAATTTCAGGGTGTTTCTTTGCTTTTCTTGGGGCAGGCTCTTAATCCTTGGTACAGCCACAAATGTGGCCTTTCTCGCGTTCGCTCTCGCCATTCGCACTCACGTGTCGAAGCTTTTCTCAGATAAGTTCCTTGGATGCCAGATGAACATAATATGTTGGTCTGGAGTATGCAAGGCCAGGAGACAGTCAAGTAAATTGAGATCGTTTTGGTGCGCTTATGCTGTGAACTGTGCTGTTTCCTTGTAGACTGCCGAAAACATCAATGTTTTAGTAGACTGCAGAAGGCATCGATTTTTTATAGTTTACAAATAAATATGCTGTAAAGCTCACAAAGAAAATATAAGATACAGCAATAGGAAATATTAGGTTAGATCATGCTGGAATAATGATAAAAGATTGAAGACTGGAATAATAACTTGCTCGCAACCAAGTGGGACAAGCAAAGGCATCGACCATTGTACGTGATCTGCACAGAATAGAGAACATAAATAATATCAAAAACTGTGTCACAGGGAATAACAACGAGCAGAATTCCAACTTCTTGATGGGAGTTTAATAGGCAATGGAGACTGAGGGTATAACTATTTGTCTTGCATGTAGAAATGTGCAACCAAGGCACCCAGGATAGTGAAATGGATGGGCGAATAGGGTACCAACAATAGAGGGTAAATAATAAACATAAAAGCGGTCGCATATTTCAGCTCAACAGGGATTTGTGGCTGAGATTCAACAATACCCTTCAATAAGCGGGTCATGATAATAAACCTACATGAACTCATCCCCCCAAGACAACACCAAGAAGATTGTTGACATGATGGCGCAATAACCTCCCATGAACCAGTTTGACGCCCAAAAAGCCATCCCAGCCAAGAAACCTGCATGCGTGAAGTGAGGAAGCAGGGCATGAGCATGGATCCAACTCAAAGCCTGAGGAAAGGAAAAAACAGGGTTACATAGCTGTACCTACCTGCGGGGGCAGCTTAGCTGAAGCAAAACGTGCCTGTAACCAACCAGTCCAATCTAAAAAGCAATCCCAGAAGCTCAATCACAGCATTTCAGGCCGCCATGCGGCATGGCAGACACAAATTTGGCTAATCCGACTCAAAAGGCGAACCAAGGAGATTTTTCCCCCCAGGATTAGGCACCTTCCTTTCTTATTAAAAAGCTAGTAGTCACTGTATTCGCTTCCTCTCAATAGATGTATGCAGTGTTTCACTGCCCACACAGTTTAATTTTTCTTTTAGACACCAGTGCTTCAACCTGAAGGTGGCTAAGTCCTTTGCCATGGCACTGTTAGCTAGAATTGCTTTCAGCTAAGTGCAGCATTTCAAAGGTAACAAGGGAAAGGCATTCTGGAGGCCTGTTTATATGGATTTTTATGGATGACAAGGGAAGAGGACGTGCTTAGGCAGTATGAACCTTCCGTGCACCACATGTGAGCAGCCAACACCTGATACCCTAGTGCATTGCACGAGCCTCCTCACCAAAAAAACAGAAAGTATGAAAGGAACCAATGCAGATTTCCAGGAGGGTGATCAGTGGTCCCCCAATCCTGAACTTGACGATGTGAGTTTCCAATTTCCTCACAAATACTGTGGCCAAAAAAAGGCTCACCGTAGTATGCCATGAGTCCCAGTTCCAAAGCGTAAGGAGGCTGGATGCTGCGTAAGCGGAGCCAAAACCTGCAGGCATTGGTCGTGGAGTCAGAAACTGTATGTGCAGACGAAATCCCTTAATAAAGCTTCATTTAAGTCTGTATGAAGCACCATATGCAGTGTTTTCCTGCTGATGTACAGATCCACTGAACATCTGATCATTTCATTGCTTCCCTTTTCCTGGTGCGTTTCTCTCGTTCAAAACCAGGTTTATAACTGGTAGCTTGAATGTTGAATTGCAGTTTCATGCACATTAGTAATTGAGGCGCAGCTCCTCACCAAAACACTGCTCAAATATGTTTGGACATCCTTTGATCACAGTCATGTCTGGACCAGTAGTTTACACAAGACAAGAAAATCTACCACTTAAAGTTATGGACGAATGCGTAAATGCCCACGCACCCCAAACACGTTTGCCTAACTGTAAGGTCCACGTTGCTCTCATCTGATGATATTAGGGGACCCTCCATCACCACTTCTTTTGCACTCATCACAGACGAGCGCACACATCCTTCTCTTCCTCTGCTAAAGCGCAGGACAGCATAGTTCTGTTCAAAACGTAATTATTTTGCTTGGCTACCTGCTTACCTGATCATGCAACCCCTCAGACTGTGAGCTTTTTGATCCTCCCCAGCAGCCAATGCTCCTGTCTTCTGAGTCACCTGCAACACGCGTTTGTGCATCAATGACAAGATGTGCTCAACCAAGAGGTCTTGGAGATTTTGAGAGTCAAATAGATGCACCACCATGCATTTCCTTCTTATATTGCACATGGCAATGAAGATCTAGATGAAATACAGCAATCACATGCAGCAAGGCTTGAATAACCTTGATGTCTAGATGTAACTTTTGACGTGAATTAAAAATATCCAAAATGGACATACCTTCCACTTTTTGCTTTGTTTGCTGCCTATGAGGCCAGAGAGCATGGCGTACGTCTGCAGATGGGCACAGATATCAAAGCAGCAGCTGTTTCCTTGCATTTTTTGTGACAAAAATAGGGTCAACAGCACGTAGTCATGTTGGTTCGAATAATCTTGGTCCAGGTCGTTTTCTACTGTTTCCTGGTAGGCTCGCCTGTAGGTCTGAGGAGCATGTTTTGTGTTCTGCACATGAGCCTCCTGGTTCCAGCGCCGCTTCTCACCTTGTAATAGCCAACGGCTACGCTGAAGATCAGGTAGGCAATGGAGAAGGGTGTGATGTACCTGCAAGGAAAAAAGATGCCCTGGCAATCACATAGCATACAAAGAGCAACGGCAAACAATTAGGGGCCGTTACGTCTGCCAGACAACATACAAAGTATGCAGAAGCAACATTACCCCAAGTAATACAAAATAAATCTTAGGCTAAGTAGACAGGAAATGCGGCAGCTTACAGATAAACAGCAAGCGCAAAGTTGACGGATGCACAGAAGAAGATCTGCGGCCATTTCCACTCCCAGGGGTCCAGCCTGCATGAAGAGATAATGTTGTTGTTGTTGCTACAAGGCGTGCATAGATATAGCAACAATTTTTAAGGGAAGAGAGAGAGAGAGAGAGAGAGAGAGAGAGAGAGAGAGAGAGAGAGAAGGCAAAGGTGCGCCTCCAGAAGGGGATATGCGGTACTTTCACTCCTTGGTGTCCAGCAACGTACTGAATTATACCAACTCGTTCTTAACACATCTCATGCCCATTTCAAAGTGTTCATCCGTTTTCAGAAATGCTCAGCTAAAAAGCAAGGCTGCTCGGTGACTTGCAGTTGGCATGCATTGAAGGCCAACTTTCTTCCCCTTTAGTGATGCAATACCAGGATCAAATGTGCTTTTAGAGCGCAGAGACCCTCTGGCATTTGGAGCGTATGGTGCACTTGTAGGGAGACTGGGGTTTTGGAGGATGCAGACGGTGACACAGGCTCTCATGCTCAGGTGCACACTGACAATCATTGATGCTTTTTTACATCACACCTACCACATAGCAACTGGAGGCACGGCAAGCACTGTCAAGGTGATGAGGGCAAACAGGATGTACCTGTGACGTTAAAAAAGGGAAATGTCTCAGTTACTTGGGCTTGGTGGTTGAGGGCAAGACCGCAGAGAGACAGAAAAGAAAAGGAAAGAAAAATGTTGCATATTTTAAGGAAGTGGAAATACAAGGGACTGCAGAGGCAACAAGCAAACCACTTGTTGGGTAGGTTTTGTCAGAGAGCATACTGCCTTGCCAATTGCAGCACGACCTTTTTTGGAGCAGCAAAGATGAAATCAGGTGACAACCTTCTGACTTGCCAACCTATTGCAGCTACCATAGATATACCATAATGCTGCTACCATTGGTATATGCAGGCCATATGCGTATCTTTGCGGGCACTTGCCTGGCAAAGAACCAATAGCAGTTCAGGCGCTTCAAGAAGCCAATGTCTCGAGCACGCCAGATAGTAAAGAACGCTTTGACAATGATCTGCATTGGCCCACTGAGCCACCTGTTTCAGAGTGCAGGGATTGTAACGCGTGTTTGCTAAGGCCACAAACAAGGAATACAGAACCTGGAATCAGGAAATCCAGGATGTCATCAAAGCTACGCACCATCAGGTCTTTTGACACGACAGTCAACCTAGATGCTGCACATTGGGGCATCCAAGTACCATCCACGCAAAAAAAGGCATGCAGCCTGAATCCTGATGTTCTGCAGATCACACCTTCTGCAACAGGCATTGCCATATGCATGGGTCCTCATCTGATGCACTCACTTCATCACTTGTGAAAGATTCCAATTCCTGAATGATTGCAATGCAACATTACCTGAACTGTTGAGTCCTGTAGGCGGACAGGCTACCGGGCACCTCGTTTGGGGAGGCCACATGTGGCAGGTACTTGGCTGTCCAGCCATTCAGGTATGCCCTGTAGATGAATGATCAGTAAGCAGGTGTGTCATGCTCAGCAGATTTTCTGGAACATGCCCTGCAGATTAATGATCATTAAGCAAGTACATTCAAAAGTGGGGAGGACAGCCAAGGCCAGAATTGGCAACAGTCACACATACAGAATGCAAACAGGTGGTTGTCGCTGAGCAAGCGGCTTGAGTCTTCTGATAATCCAATGTTTACAAATGAAAACAGCGTTCAATGTGACATCAGAATGCAGGTTCCAAGTCATTAGCATTCAAAAACCTTGCTGAATTTATCCTCTGAACGCAGAGGATGAAGTTGCTGTGGGTGAGGCAGCGCAAGCCTCAGGGGTAACACTTGCTAGTTAGGGGACTTTTCTTTATTAAAATCAGCTGAACCTGGCTTGCATATTCTTCTCTTTGTTTTATTGCACAAAAAACATACAAGTAGTCTTGAAATGAAGACTGGTGCCTCAAGATTGCTGCCTCAGGGGTTCTGCCTCAAAGAGTAGCCTCACCTGAGCGACAGGTCCATGTCCTCAACAACAGTGTCGCTCTGCCACCCCCCGGAGCTTTGAATGGCCTTGCACGTGAAGAGTTAGGAGATAACCACAAAAAGATCAGTGTGGAGGCATATCACAGCCTACCAAAGCCTTCAAAAGGCCCAGACGGACTCAAGGTTTATTTTCCTAGCCTGCATCTTCACTGCCAGGAATTAGGCAAACCAATTCCCCACGTGCCAGCAGTGCCACTGAAGTGAAAGATGCAGAAGAAGAAGATCAGTGAACTAGCATGTCAAGGCGTATAAAGCCAAAGCCTTCAAACAGATCTAAATATACTGAGGTTTATTTTCTGGCCTGCATCTTAACTTCCAGGAATAAACTACCTCAATCCTCCACACGCCAGCAGTGCCATTGAAGTTGAAGAACCATCCAAGGTAGGAGCGTGCTCGCTGCTCCACGTCAAAGTGGAAGCCCAGGTTGATTTTCTACAAGCATCATTTACAGTACACATTGCAGTGAACGTTTTAATGGAAACAAAGAAAAAGAAAACCACCAAGTTATAGGCATTATGGACGAGGACTCAGTTTCACACTCTGGAAGCTGCAACTGCCCTGTAACCAGGCTCATAACCAGCAGCTCATGCATTCCAGACAACAAAGTGACCTTGCGCATCATCTTAGTTGGTGTGTCAAGCACTATCTATAATGACATTAAACTTCTTATAACTTCTTATCTTAGCCCTTGATCAATGACTACTGACACCAGACGTGCCCTCCACTTTCAGAGAGCTTCTGGGGGGGTTAGCTGGGCGTGTGGCATTGGAAAGTGGGAGAAGGAGAGTTCGGGCGTCCAGGAGCATAGCCGACAACCCCCCAGATCCCCATTACCTCTATTTCTAGCTTTCTCCTAAGTTAGCTTTGTCTAATAAATCTAATAGGTTTGAGAGACCTCGGGTGAGACCCTTGCTAGCTTGCTAGATAAGGTAACTTGTCTTAATACACGCGGCCACATGGCTGGCGTAGGATTTTCTTTCCTCAGGTTCTTGGAGGTGGGTGGTCAGGTATGTGACCTCCTTTTTACTGTTTCTGACTCCTCCATCTGTTTGTTTTTTCCATTTCCCCTTCAGCTTGCCTCAGGCAAAAAGTTAAGCCTGGGGCAAATCTGTTTCTTGTTTTTGGGGATTTCCTTCTCTTTGGTCTGGCAAGTTGTTGAGATTTCCTGTGTAATGCACCACTCCAAAAGGAAAAACACCGGTGCTTATTCACCTCCTTTAAAGAGCAAATAAATGAAATGCGGTGAAAGGATGTTTCATCAGAGTGAGCAACCTATCGCAACTCTAAGATGGTAGCTGCTAATAGAGATATCCACATTGTGGAACAAAAAGACTGCCCCGTCACGAACCCATTACCCAGCCTACAACAGCTGCTGACCAGCATGCTGTACCATTTCCAGACTCCGCACCTGTAGCCTCAGAAATCCAAACAGAAACAACAAGGTAATCTTGCACACCATCTTACTGACAGGCAGTATCTATGATGACTACACCATCGCTCCTCTGATTGAGCTGGGCCTTACCAGACATAACGCATGAAAATTGACTTCTCAATTGAGTTGCCATGCACCCCAATCCTTAACAAAAATAAAAACACCAGGAGCAAATTTTACTCGTAGGGTTCTTTTGGTAGGAGAGTCACTGGGTGCGAGGCAGTGCAGAGCAGGAGGAAAAGAGTTCATACCCACGGGCGCATGGCTGACAACCCGCCAGAACCCCACTAGCCGTTCCCCATTAGCTCTTTACTTAGTTTAGGCTAGGCTTGCGAGTCTCTTTGGTGAAACCCTAGCTAGCTTGCTAGTTAGGGAACCTTTCCTTGATGCACGCAGCTGGACCTGGTTTGCGCAGTCTTTTCTTTTTTCTCTTTATCAGAAGCAGATAAAGAAAAACGTGCTACTAGCGAGGACAGCCAGCCCAGCTGTGTCTGGACTCTGGTCTCCGCCAAGGCCAAAGGTTACTCATCGTGTGTGAAAGAAAGAAAAAAGAAAAGTCTATGCAGGCCACAGGCTGTATGCTTTAAGGAAAGGCCCTTGACTAGCAAGCTAGCAAGGGTCTCACCACAGGTCCCTCAAAACTACACTAGCTACAGTTAGCCTAGGAGAGGATCGTGTGTGTATGTGCACGCGCGCATGTGTGTCAACCAGCAGGAGCTGGTAGTGAATTGAATAAGAATTTTGCCTCTCTGCACAAAATGACTTCAACTCTTCACCCATTCCCAATTCAAAATAATTCAAGGTCTTCTGAACAGAGGTGTATCTGTCCCTGACTTTGGTGCTCCCTCTGCCTCTCTGCCACATGATCATAGTTCCCTCAGTGCTCCTCCTTCTCTTTAGCCTTGCTTACACCGCACCTGGTTCCACGTGAGGAAGGAGTCTGCAGGGCACAGCCATCGTGTCTGCACAAATCCGAGGTGGGGATCCTCTTCCAGGGGGCCAATTGTCTCCTCCAAAAAATCCCTGTTCAGCAGCAGGATGTATTGATGGGAAGAAACTTTATTCTATAAGGTAAATGCATCCATCCACACATTTGTTAAATGGCTGTTGCAAAAATGCATCAAGCAGATCAAGATAAGTTGAATGCTGCGCTACACTTTCCCGATGTGCAGGCAAGGACGAGCCCACAACGCAGCTTCTACTGTCTCCCTATTGGATATCAGACATGGGTACTTACTGTGGGGGCTCAAAGTCGGCGTCAAATATGGCCACGTATTTAAAGCCAAAGGGTAGTGCGCTTTTGAGGCCCTCCACCATGGCTCCTGCTTTGTAGCCCTGACGGTTGGTGCGGCGCAGGACCTGTTGGATGGGAGATTTTTCCATCTCATTTTGCTGGCAGCTTTCAATGGTCCTGCTGAAGCATCTATTAGTGCGTGTTGGCTATCAACTAAAACTGCCAGTGGTGCTCCAGATGCAGCGCAAAAACTACAATACAGAACAGGGAAGATGAGCTTGGACCGACTGATGCGTGCCAGATAGGAATTTGCCGCTGGTTTGCCATTACAACAGCCGTGGAGAAAAGTGGATCTTATGTTGAACGACACTCGAGTCTTTCAGTGGGTAATGGCCCAGATCAAAAGGATGGTAAGCAGGGATATCAGGCAGCTTCAGTTTTGCTCAAATTGCAAATGATGCATCTCAGCTTGCTCTCAGTGACTTCATCAATCATGCATACCATGTTTCAAGGATCGAACAGCACTAGGCAAAAAAAATGTAGGCATGGCTAAAAGAGTCTGATGCTGCCTCGCCTGGACAGGGTGGCCAGCCTCCATGCACTTGGCTGCAGCACTATCCACAATGTCACGGACGTGGGCCTTTGTGGAGTCGTCCAGGACCTGCGTCAGCAAAGGCATCGAGTGTGCATACAGCTCTTTCTGGTGTGCTCCAGCTCTCAGGCATCTGCAAGCTTCAAGGGGCAACAGTCCAGCCAATGCTTGCCGGCATGCCTGTCCGCTGATACTTCTGTCACGGCCTCGAATGTCTACAACAGGCTTTCCCTGAGCTGTTCATGCCTTGGCTCTCAGACCCACACAGTCACTTGCAACTGCAGATTAAAGGCTGGGAAATGACGCACCCACAAATACCAAGCTGCTGCCCATCGCACATGAAATGCACCTGGATCAAGAGGCGGTTCCTTGGCCAAGAGATGGCACACACTCGATCAATGATCAGGTGGGCGTGGGCCTCCTCATTGAACATGGGCAACTGCGCAAGGAGTACGTTGGAAAAGAACACCCTGAGCACTCAGTATGAATTGATAGGTGGCAATACGGAAAATACACGGGAGTACTTTCAGCTGGATAAGTTGGTGGCGGAAGAGGCTCTCATTCAGTCCACATGTGCAAGACCTCATAAAAACCTTGAAACACTTGTCCCTCAAAGGAAGTTGAGGGGATTTGAACACCCTGTTTGGGCTGCTGCCAGTATTTTGAAAATCATTCCACAAACCTGCACAAGCACCAGTGGGAACTTGCTGGGGTGCACGATGCTGCCCCCAATGCTGGTCTCCCAAATCCCTGCGCTGCTGCCAGACACCTCACTGCTGGAGACCTCGCTGACGCTGCGGCTGTGGTTTTGGCGGAATGCAGCCATGTTGACGCCCTTCAGATCACCTGCACTTCCCTGCTTCCTCACAACCCCACCCATCTTGAGTGCAGGCAGCTCATGCTCGCCCTTGGCCCCCTGCTGCTCCCCGCCCAGCATGTAGTCGCTGCTGAAGCTACTGCTGCCGCCGCTGCTGCCCATGCTGAAGAGGCCGCTATGATTGCTGGGGAGCTTGTCACTCCCTTCTCCCTGGAGCTGGAAAGCTGGGCTGGGTGTCGGCTGGATTGGGGCAGCAGCAACAGGAACGGCTGGAGCAGATGCTTTACCCCCCTCACAGCCAGCGGTGTGCACATCTTCCTCAGTTTGCCTGCCCAAATGAGTGCAATGCAGGCTTGCTATAGAGTGTATGGTTTGAAATGACTGATTTTCTTTTAAATTGTTGGGTCAAGCAAAGGGAAGTATGCTTAATAAGATGGCATTGTTTACAGCTAGCACTGCAAGCACCTCCCAAATACCTACCATTTGCACACGTTGCTAGTTGGCAAAGCCGTCAAGCTCTGAACAATGTAATTGTAGGGAATGCTCCTGCTGGGATCAAAGGCCGACGATATCCGCCTGTCTTCCTCCTTAACCTTCTGCACATAAATCTAAGGGTATCGCTCGTGTTCTGAAACTGACCTTGCATTGCCATTTGTATCGCCTGCGGCTTTTTCCTTAAAATCCGGCAACTGCTCTTCCTGATCCACCTCGCCACCATCGGGACACCCTTGGTCTCCAGCCTGCTCATGCCCCCTGTCCCCCGCCCCGGTTTTGCCGCTGCCTTTGCCTCCACCACCTCCACCTCCACTGCTGCTGCTACTGCTGCTGCTGCTGCTGTTGCTACCTGCCTTGGTAGGGTGCAGCGGCTTGGGCTCCGGGTTCGCTGGGTTGGGCGTTGCGGGTGAAGAGCAGCTTGACCGCTCAGAGCTTGGGCGGTGAGGAGGGGGGACGGGAGTTGTGCCAGCCTCTGCACAACAGAAAGGTGCAGGATGCAAAAATGAACATGCAGGATTGAGACTTTGAGCACCATGCTGCTGAGCAAAAAATTGTCACAGTCGTTGAAAGCATTCTCCATGCTTGGGGAAGGACAGAAATGGTACCTTCTCGTTCACGCCTGCAATGTGGTGCACATGGAAGAAGAGAGCAGGGAGGACTGACAGTGTGACGAAATGAGGACAGGCGTTTGAAGGATGCAAACTGCCTAAAAGCGTGAACATTAGCAAGCAATCAATGTGCTGTCTCATGGCCTGCACCTTTTTTTTGTTTAGTGTGATAAGGACTACACAAGCGTGCAAGCCTTCATGACAAAAATCTGATTGCCAAACACTGTAGTTGTGTTTACCTGCGTCCACATCCTTTTCGCCAGTCTTTCCTCCCTTCTCTGCCACCAGGACTGCTGCCAGCTTCAGATCTGGGAGGTTGGGCTGCTGCTCTTCAGTGTCTGCTTCAATGGCGCCTGCCCTGGACTTGCATGATCCAGGCTCCCCCTCCCCTTCACTTTCTGCCTTGCCCTTTTTACCACCCTCCTTTTCCTTGCCGTTTCCTGAACACTTTTTGCTGTGCCTACGCACCCAACGCCTTTTCTTTAGCAGGGCAGCAACCTCTTGCCCCCGTGCAAGCGTGCTCACAATGACGAGCATCAACAGGTCCAAGCTGTACAGGGCAAAGAGCCCACCCATCACAATGTAGAAGATCATGATGCTTCACTAGCTTGCCAAAGAGTGCACACGCTCTCAGCTGGCGGGAAAGGAAGTTCAGGAAGAGACCTGTCACGCAAAACGGCTGGGACAAGGAGAACCCAAGAAGCCGAGCTCCATCAGAGTTTGCAAAAATGCGCACAAAAAGTACAACAGCAACGGTCTGTGGCTGGGCTGTGGGCTTGCGGCGGGCAATTCCAATTCGCAAGCGGGCAGGGCGATCCTTCGTCGTGCACGCTGCTCTCCACACCTGCACGGTTGTGTGAGGAGTTACTCTGTGTCTTAAGACAGAGAGTAACAGGAGCATGTCCAACGCGAGGCCAGGGCAGCTGCATACCTGGAGCCTTGTGTGAACGGCTCGACCAACAAATAAATAGAGAAATAAATAAATATGTAAATAAATATGCAAATAAATATGGCTGGGTGCGTGGAATGTTGCTGCCAATTTGCTAGTTCAACGAGTGATCAGCATACCTATCAAAGGGGAGCGTTTGCGTGTTCCTCCCTAGTCTCACGACATAATATTTGCGAAAACAACAATAAAAAAGAGTGGTTTCATGGATTGCTTGCTGCCTGGCCCGGTGCAGCTGCTTGCACGCATTTGTGCATGCCGACTCGGGAAAAACATGTCTGCAGACTGTAGGAGTCCCATCTGCATTGTGGATCACTGAGTTCTATGCATTCTTCATAAAAACTCAAGTTCTTGGGGGTTGCAGGAACTGTAATGTGTGACCTCGAGCTCCTTTTTACCTGTTCTCTGGTTTCTCTTCTTCGTCTTTTTTATTCCTAGTTTTCTCTCCAACTTGCCTCAGGCTTATTTCTCCTGTAGCCTGGCAAGTTGTTGAGATTTGCTGTATTACACCATCTCCCCCACATCTCACGATGTAACCGAAATAGAACTTGTATTCCTTTCTCGAAGAACCTGGCAAGTGAAATTGCGGTAATTTTGACTTAAAACCTGAACATCACAATGATGCTTTTTTTAGCAATGATTTACACTTGAAATAGATGCTCAGAAAAGCTCAAGCATAATCAATTAATCCACGTGCTTGAATACCCAGAATGGCAAGAAGAAGATTGTCCATAAAGTTATTAGTCAAAGCCTCTTTTGGGGTCAAAGAAAGTCTTCAAAAGAAAAATGCCACCAGTATAGAAACACAATTGTGTTTGCACTTCAGGAGCACAACATGACAGACGTAGCCTTGTGTCTCCCATCCATTGCCCAATCTTGACAGGTGCAAACGAAGCACCCATCCCCAAATTTTCCTGCAACTCATTTCAATCCAAACAGCCCTGACGATGTCAGCACGATTGACTTGTCAAAAAAATAGAGCTTAACAGTTTTAGCTCTGTCGTAATTGAAAGAAAGAAAAGAAAAGGAAAAGAAAGGAAATACAAGGAAAGGAAATAAGAAAAGAAAAAGAAAAGGAAAACTAAGGAGGCAAAGGAAACTCTCCCTACGTCAATTAGAGAAGAGGAAACACATTGGCTCAAAAGAGCCGTGAATCCCCTCCACCAGAAGGCTACAGAGCAGAGAGTGCTTATGGGGATCTGGTGGGTTATGAAAGCATACGACTCCAGAACTTGGCTGTGAGATGGATTTTTGTTTTCAATAGCACGCCTAATAGTAACAAGCTTGTGGGAAAACTAAACAGAGTGGGCATGAAGCTTTCGGGCAAGCTTATTGGCACATTGGTGGTCGAGGCCTCATTTTATAATAAGTCTCATCAACACCCAGAAGGATGGTATAAAGAGACGCAGCTTGCAGTCATAGATTTACAGCGGTCAGCATACTGCCGCTGCGCTGTTTCCAACTCCTGTCCAGGCCTTGTATCTTCACAGTACTTGATTTCAATCAAGTGCACGTGTTGCTGGTTTGTATTTAGTTGATGAGGCTGTCTCACGCGGTTAGCCACGCTGGTCCTTTGTGTCTGCTCAACACATGGTGTGAGCAGGGAGAAAAAGAACAAGAAGAAGAAGAAAAATATGAGGTGATTTGGCATGATAGGGAGCAGTTTATACAGCATTAGGACGACTTGATGTGAGTCTAGTTTTTTAAAGAAAATTACGTGGAAAAAGGTAAGGGGGTATAATTCTCATATCCAAAAAGGAATGAAAATAATATGTTGGCAAAGAAAATTCTCTCATCAGTTTTGGTAGAGAGACATGGTGACTCAAAAGAGCCGTGAGAGCATCATACTGCTATATAAACCACTTGATGTGCCCAGTAGTTGTCTGCGTTTGAGGAGAAGATTGGCACAATTTGGTAGGCTGCGCTGCATGCTGCTTTCTTAGGAGCAGCCTCGGCAAAGCAAGCACCTCAAAACCCTTTGGCCGTGCCACAATTTCTATTCTCGTGATATGCAACCCTTTTCAGGACCACTTGCTTGACAAAGTTCTCAATGCCCCTCTGCTTGTAGTAGAACTGTGCAAAAAAAGTGTGGCAGGCCATTGCGCTGAAGTTTATATGAAGAAGGAACACAGTGTGGCTTGGAATAAATTGCTTGCAATGCAAGTACAAAGTGCATATACCCCCAAATTTGAGGCAAGCTTGGCTTGTGCCTGATGTACAAGTCCTCTCGCACATTGTCAGACACGCGCTCTTCACATCTGTAGCACCAGACGTGCCATTGAAATCAAAAATAGACAAACATAACTCTGGTGCACTGGGGATGCACGCTTCCAGAAACCCACCAGACCCACACAAGCTTCCCTCTTACCCTCTGGTGAGGGAGACTCACGGCTCCTTTGAGCCAATGTGTCTCCTTTTCCTTGATTGCTGTAGGGAATGTTCTCACTGCCTACGTAGTTTGCCGTTTTTCTACCACTGCGATCAATATGTTTTGTAAGGGCAGCACTGCAGTGGTTGTGTTTTGTGAGGGTATGCTTTGCATGGGCGCGCAGCCTTGCTGACAGTCCGGGCGTTTTGCCCCCTACATTATCACATTGTTGCGTTGACTGCACATGCAGGATACAAGGAAGTGCACTTCCAAATCTCAGATGCACGTTTGGCTCACAGATCTAAATCTAAATCTAGATCATCATATGTGGGGTGATAGATGGAAATCCCCAAAAGTCTGGATGAGAGGGAATTGTGATGGGCATCAAAAAGAAGATCACTGGGGTCCGAGCTCCAGAAATGCAGATATTGAGTGTAATTTTGAAGGGGGAGGCCATCTTCTCTTGGGTGACATATGCCCATTTTTGGAGATCATGAATGTGAGGTGGAAGCGTCCGTGAAGAGGAGACTACAATCGTTTTGATTTGGTGTCTGTCCTCCAATTTAGTCTTGCGGGCTAGGAGTCCCAGAAGCTCAGGTGCAAAGAGCTTGTTAGTGGAGGGCAGATCTTCTCATGTAGGCTACAAGCTTTGGCTTTCAAAGCCAAAGTGTTCCATAAGTTATGGAACGCTTTGTAGAGGACGCTAAAACGGTGAGGGGTCATCATCCCAAAACATTTGCCGTCCATATTCAATATGGAATCAAGTTGTAAATTTCTGGAGGGTTAATGTGATAATCAGGGGGGGAGTATGGGTTGCAGCATTTGGTGGAGTTTGGTTTGAAGGTGACTTGGGATTGTGCTTAACAAAGTCTATTTCCTGACCCAGAACTTGCAAGGGCCCTCCCTCCCTGGGTTTGACATCCGTTTATGGATTGTTGGGGTTTGTAAAGAAGATTTTGTCACAAAAAACATGCAGGCAGTGAAAACATTCCCCACATCAATTGAGGAAAAAAGTTATCTAGGGCCAAGGCACCGTGGATCCCCGTCACCAAAAGGAAAAAAGTAAAGGAGTTTGGGGACCAGGAAGCCTGAGGCTTTTGGCCCAGTGCCGGGCAGTACCCCGTGCCTGACATTTCTTCCTCTTATTCTTTTAGGTGGATCTCACTAAGAAGGACACTGATCCGTTGACGGGCCTGCATGCAGTAGTTCAGCCGTCATTTTACACAGAGGTCGTTTCCTTTAGACTTAGAAAAGAAAAGACTACGCAGGCCAGGTCCAGCTGCGTGCATTAAGGTGTTTCCTTTACCCTTGTTAAGGAAGTCCACAGATAGTCAATTAGGTGTGTCTTCGTTTGGCACTAGCTTGAATCCTGATTTTCATGATGCTTTAGAAACACCAAAAAGCAAAGAAAAGGCACGTTATAATTCTGCTGTATTCAATCAATTTAGCACTTGGATAATATTGAATTATTATAACTTCTTGAAGGAGCACAACATCACAGACATTATATGTTGTCACTGGCTGAATGCGCACCTGTTCAGGAGCAAATAAACACCCATCCATCAAGTATTGTTAACCTGTTAGTATTTTATCGAGTATTTATGATATAATATATAGCAGTTGTTGAGTATATGTACCTCTCTCATGAAATGGTCAGTGTAATTGGCTGTGTAAAAGGATGCAGACAGGTCCAGAGTTTTACAGGTTTTGTTTTAAGAGCTAACCAAAGTATAAAAGTAAGCTCATTCCTGGAGCTGTTTGACCTCCTAAATTGACTCCTGATTAATCTCCAGCCGGCAACCAGCTGATTCTGCCTCCTCCACCAGTCTGTGAAAGTCTGTTTTTGCATCAATGCGCATCTCAACATTGCTGGCATCGCCTTTCACCTGCGAAGGAGAGCAACCAATGACAATGTTGGGCTAAGTGCAGATCTATCAGGAGTATAGCTGCTGCATCAAGTTTTTTTTATCCTTTTCCTGGTCTTAGCCTCCTATTAGTTTTCTTATGTTTCTATCAAGGTACACTTCACCCTCTGGCAACAAGCCTAGTATGAAAAGCTTACACGCCTGTTCTGTGTGGGCTAAATGATCATCGAGAGGATTATGCATACAATGCAGCATTGGCCTTATTCATGCCGGTAATCCTCAACTTTCTTGCTCGCCATCTTTTTTTCCTCACTCAGTGGTATGCAGACTGCAAATCCTGACTGTTCGCTGGTAGTGTGTGAGTTGTTGTGTGCACAAGGCTGTGCGCCATGGAAACTGCCCTGTGCTGCCCGCAACAAACATGTGCATACAGATCATTGAAACATCAACAAACTTGCCTGCACAGCATATGGTATGCCGTCCTCGCTGTTGTATTTGCCTGCCATCTTGAAGCACCCATTCTCAATGCACACCATGTGCAGGGCAGTGCCAGAGGGAACAGCAGGGGGCTCCGTTTTTGCTGCAGGCACTCCTGTGCGGCCCAATTGCAGCCCCCTCACAGCACTTGCCAGATCATCTGCTGCTGCCGCTGCTGAGATCTTCACTGCTGCCGCAGGGCCCTTGGGATGCGGCAGTTGCTGCTCCGCAGGCTCAAAGGGGTGGCTGCGCAAGTACTCGCGCACATCACTGGGACCTGATTCGATCATCTGCGAGGTGGAGCAGGCGCTGTGTTTGCTTGATCTTGCCTTGGCCAGGATAGATACACAGCAAAGCAAGTTCTCTTCCGGCTCGTGAGGCGTATTCCTTACATGGGAAGGCAGACCAAAACCGCAAGGACGAAACACAAGCCTGCGTGGCTTCCTCAAGAAAAGCAAACGGCAGGAGAAGACAAGCAAGCAGGGGCTACAGAAGAACTCCAAGGGGCAAAAGACACTGAACTGCAACAGAAGGCAGGGACTGAACTGCAAGGACTGAACTGAAGGTCCAAACTGACTGAGTCTGCCAGGCAAAAACCTGGCACCAGGCAAGGGCGAGAGCCAAAACTAAGCTAACCAAGAAGAAGGTCTGATGCCCAAGAAGGAAAGAATGGGCATCCTTATTGCGAGCGGCAAGTTTTCTGGCTATGCACAAAAGATGCCCGAGGAAAAGTCTTTGCCTCCTGCTCAGCTATACCTTAAGCAAGTAAGCTGTGAGGCTGTCCAGGGTGTTGCCTTTACGACCCAGCACTTCAGCAGCACCAAACTCAGGGACCTGCATTGGTGTTCAGGAGGTGTTATGCACTCCTCAATATTCTGCAGACAGCTGGAGAAGGCGCAAGCAGCTTTGTTGTGGGTCTGAGTGATGCCTGATTGCAGCACAGCAACGTTAATTTGCTGCACAGAAGAAGATGAAACACACAGCAAGCACTTACCACAATCCCGTTGGCTGCATCTCCTGCAAACTTTCTTGCCTCGTTATCCAGCAGAAGGGTGTTCTTAGGACCAAAGTCAGGCAGCTTTTTCCAAACCTGCCCATAGAGTGCATGAGACAGGGATGGGATAGGCCATTATCTGTCACTGCCTTCAAGCCTTGCCCTGAGGGATGGCTTTTTTCCAGTTCTGGAGCTCAAAATTTAAGTGCCTGTTGCAAAACATGCAGTGTAGTTTTATAGCTGTGCTGGATCCTGGGATTGGGGTAGTTGACAGCTTGATGGAGCTCAGGGTCCAAACATACAGAAAATGCCTTCCTGCCAAATCACTGCGTATGCACCTGTGTGATTTCCAAGCTCAGGTTTGGACAATAAAAAGGGAATTGACCAGCATTCTCACAATGCATCGAGAGAGAGAGAGAGAGAGAGAGAGAGAGAGAGAGAGAGAGAGAGAGAGAGAGAGAGAGAGAGAGAGAGAGAGAGAGAGAGAGAGAGAGAGAGAGAGAGAGAGAGAGAGAGAGAGAGAGAGAGTAAAAGCACATGGAGGTACAAAGCAGTACTTTCTTAATTGCTTTGTTTTTCCTCAGTCAGCCGCAGGCAGAAGCAGCAGGCCTTTCTTTTATAAATAATCTCAATTATAGCATGCTTGGGCCTACCTTCTTTGCATCTTCTCTGGTTCTCTGCATTACAAGCATTTTCTCTCACCACGGGGTAGCAACAGAACAGATCCAATTACTTATTCAGGTGCAACATGCTGGACAGACATCAACAAAGAGTTATTTCTTCACCTTTTTTGTCTGTTTCAAGACAATTGGTATCAGAAACCTTATGAAGCAATGCCAGACCCTCACTAGTTATCTCTCGCTGTCTCCTAGATTAGTTTGGGCTAGGCCTCAGAAGTGAGGCCCTTGCTAGCTTGCTAGTTATGGTTCCTTTCCTTCATGCACGCAGCCGGACCTGACTTGCATAGTCTTCCTCTGGACGACCTATTTTCTCCACCGAGGCTGCATTTATGCACACTCGGTGCATCACAGAACCCACCTTGCTCATGTCCCTCACTGTGTCCCATGGGTCTTTGCCATTTGGATCAGGCTTGTTCATGTCTCTGCTCAGGGGCAAGAAAAAGATATGTGTGGTGCACAACAGGAGACAGAAGCGTCAATCAGATCTCATGGATCACATTTTGTGTGGTAGGCACGGTGCATCTCAGGAGCTCCAATGCCTCTCACCTATCCAAGATAGCAGTGAGCTGGTTGCGCGTCTGGGGAGTCATGATTGCATTCAGACCAGCTTGAATGTTGTGGTTCATCATACTGCTGTACACAGCCACCTTGAAGTATCCAGTGCTTGTCTGCGTTTGAGGAGAGGATTGGCACAATTTGGGGGCTGCGCTGCATGCTGCTGCTTTCTTAGGAGCATCTTAGGCATAGCAAGCACCTCAAACCCCTCTGGCCATGCCACAATTTCTATTCTCGTGACATGCAACCTGTTTCCCTACCAATCGCTTAACAAAGTCCTCAATGCCCCTCCGCTTATAGTAGTACTGTGTGAAAAAGGATGGAAGGTTTTTAGGCAGATGAGTTTACATGAAGAAGGAACACAGTGTGGCTTGAAATAGATTGCTTGCGATGCAAGTACAAAGTGCATATACCCCCAAGTTTGAGGCAAGCTTGCCTTGTGCCTGATGTACAGATCCTCTCGCACATTGCCAGGCACACGCTCTTCACTTCTGTAGCACTGCGATCATCATGTTTTGTAAGGGC
This sequence comes from Dunaliella primolecta, assembly GCA_914767535.2. Taxonomy (NCBI): domain Eukaryota; kingdom Viridiplantae; phylum Chlorophyta; class Chlorophyceae; order Chlamydomonadales; family Dunaliellaceae; genus Dunaliella; species Dunaliella primolecta. Next base: position 10,052,758 of record OU611755.1, on the reverse strand, counting down.
AGCGCTTCAGTGGTCGTGTTTTGTGAGGGTATGCTCTGCATGGGTGCGCAGCCTTGCTGATCAGGATCATGACTGACGTCAGTCGACTGTCATGACAGTCCAGGCGTGTTGCCCCCTCCATTATCACGATGTTGCGTTGAGTGCGCACGCAGGATACAAGGATGCGGACTTCCAATTCTCAGATGCATGTTTGGCTCACAATTGTGCCATTCATGTCCATCAATAAAAGGATGGGCGAGGGGGGGCCGGCCATGGCTAATCTCCTTCACAATCAAATGGTAATAAATTAATCTTCAACACGTATGCAGGGATGAACCAACAAAATTGAGCGGGTAGAATAACCGACGCCGTGAAAGTCATACTTCTTTTTCACGAGGGTTCTTTTGGTTGTGTTTGCTTGAACAAAAATCGTCCAAGCAAATCGGCCAAGTTGTGTGTACGTTGCAGCACAAAATGATCGCTGTCTGGTCTCTAGGAAAAGGTCAAACTCAGGTGAATGTGCCTGTGGACAAGCTTGGGTGCTCAATTCTAGTGGGTCAAGACCAAGATTCCCCCCCCCCTCTCTCTCTCTGTGTGTGTGTGTGTGTGTGTGTGTGTGTGTCATCTGTCTGTCTGTCTGTCTGTCTGTCTGTCTCTCTGTCTGTCTCTCTGTCTGTCTGTCTGTCTGTCTGTCTGTCTGTCTGTCTGTCTGTCTGTCTGTCTGTCTGTCTGTCTGTCTGTCTGTCTGTCTGTCTGTCTGTCTGTCTGTCTGTCTGTCTGTGCGTGCGTGTGTTTTTGTTTGTGTGTGTGTGTGTGTGTGTGTGTGTGTGTGTGTGTGTGTGTGTGTATGTGTGTGTGTGTGCAAATCTTCGTCATGATCAAGAAAAGAAAAGAAAAATGATGTAGGCCAATGTTAGGTTGGAACAACACAACCTCCAAATACCTGAGCATGCATCAAACAGGTTTTTACCCCCTTACCTCTTTCCATGTAACTTTCCCAAGAGATCTAGACGCACACTAAGCCGTCCTGATGCTGTACTGATTACTCCTTATCAAGCCAAACCCATTTCTTCTTCTCTTTCTCCCTGCTCACATCATGTGTTACGCAGCAGACATGGCAACATACAGAGATCCAGCATAGCTAACCGCGTGAAACAGCCTCACCAACTGAATGCCAATCAGCGACATGTGCACTTGATTGAAATAAAGTACTGTGAGGACACGAGGCCAGGACAACAATGGGAGGCGGCACAGCGGCAGCATGCAGATCTCAGCAAACTTATTAGTGCGAAAACCGTAACTCTTCATACCATTCTCTTAGGCGTTGGTGGAACGTGTTACACAGAACATACACTCTACCAGTTCAAACAATTGGGACTTGACCACCAACGTGCCATTAAACTTGCTAACAGACTTTATGCTCATTCTGTAAAGTATGCCCACAAGCTTGTTACCACTAGGCGTGCGATTGATAATTGCAATACTTCTCGCAGCCATGTTTTGGGGCCGGGTGCCTCAAATAACCCTCCAGATCCCCACTAATATTTTTGATCCATCTTGGTGGTGGAGGGGACTCACGGCTCTTCTGAGCCAATGTGTCTCCTTTTCCTTAATTGATGTAGGGAGAGTTTCCTCTGCCTACATAGTTTTTCTTTTATTTTCTTTCTATGTAGGCAGGAAACTCTCCCTACACCAATTAAGGAAAAGGGAGACACATTGGCTCAGAAGAGCCGTCAGCCCTCTCCACCACAAAGCTACAGAACAAAAAGTGCTTCTGGGGATCTGGAGGGTTATTGGAAGCACCCGGCTCCATAACCTGGCTGTGAGAAGTATTATTGTTTCAAAAGCACACCTAGTGGTAACAAGCTTGATTGCATACATGACAGAATAGGCATAAAGTTTACCAGCAAGTTTAATGGCATGTTGATGGTCAAGTCCCAGTTCTTTAAACTGGTGAAGGGTATGCTCAGTGCAACAGGCCCCACCGACGCCCAGAAAGATGGTGTGTAACGTGACAGCTTCAACTTGTATTCTTGCATAGATCTGCATGCTGCCGCTGTGCCGTTTCCAACTGCCAGTTGGCTAGGAAGTAGGGCTAGGAAAAACAAAAAAGAAAGAAAAGAAGAAACTACGTAGGCAGTGAGAACACTCCCTACATTAATTAAGGAAAAGGAGACAGATTGGCTCAAAGAGCCGTGAGTCTCCCTCACTGGAGGGTAAGAGGGAAGCTAGCATGGGTCTGGTGAATTTCTGGAAGCATGCAGTCACATGCACCAGAGTTATGATGAGTATTTTTGATTTCAATGACACGTCTGGTAGAGGTAATTTTTTTGCGCATATTGTACAGAGTGGGCGTGGAGCTTTCATGCAAGCTTGGTAGACCTTTGCAGGTCAATCCCTAGTTTTTTAAATTGATCCAAGGTATGGGCAGTGTAGACGGTCCCACCCACACCCAGAGGGATTGTGTGGAGAGTGATCTCAGCGCCCTGAAGTTGTCGGCACAGTTGTTTGTATTGTTGCTGTGAGGCTTCTAACTGGGTACCAGGCCTTGTATCTTCATAACATTTGATTTCTATTAAGTGGATATGGCGCTTTTGGATGTTCAATTCATGAAGTTCAACTCGCAAGTTGCCTGGCTGGAGTTGTGCTGTTTCTTACTACTTCATTACGTCTCATACTGCGGAGTACCCCATGTGAGAGGGGAGTAGGTGGTCTATTTGGGATAGCAGGGCAAGGAGTGACCAAGATAGCATTGGGGCGGCTGGCGTGCGTCTAGCTTGATCAGGAATGCTGGGGTCAGAGGTAGGGAGGTATAACGCGATTAGAGATTTGCTCAGTGATGTGGTCATGCTGAGCAAGACAATCTGCGCTGCCTACATCCATTTGTAAGAGGTTTGACCCAAAATAGCCTTCCTTTCAGGACAAGTGACCTTTCCTTAATGCACGCGGCCGGACTTGGCAAGCGTAATATTTCTTTCTTTCTTTCTTTCTTTCTTTCTTTCTTTCTTTCTTTCTTTGGCTGGCGTAGACTTTTCTTTTCTTTTCATGGCTTTTTTTGTGTAGCGCAGCCAAGTTGGATAACCTTTTAAAATATTCATTAAGGGGTCAAACATACACACAGCAGAAAAAATACAAGCTCTGCGCCCTCTTGTCATAACTTGCTTCATTGAGTCAAATCAGCCCTACAAAATTTGCCTATGTCTACCTCCCGATGCCCTGCGCTAAAAGGGGCTGGTGCAGTCCCACGCCCAACCATGACGCAGCCCTGTCCCTGTATCTTCTGCATGGACAAAACCCCGCCCTGAACCTCACTTTGCAGAGGCCTCCCCCCCAAAGTTCTCCTGTATCTCACACACTACCAAACAGACACAAGAGCGCCCAACGGTGGGGACTTTACAGGAGCCTTTAGTACTCCTCCGCAGTGAACAACTCATCATCGAAACTGATCCTAGCCACACGCCGCAGGAAGGGCTCCGTAAGAAGGGAGCGCACAGTGCCCCCCGGACCTGCAGCCAAGTATTTGGCCACGCCCTCACCGGGCGTTCCGGAGACGGGGTCCATGTCAAGCACGCGGCACAGCGAGCGCTCAGCGGTGCCTCGGACAGGGCCTGATGGAGTGTAGAAGTGACAAAGCAATGAAGTAAGGCAGGGCCTGATGAAGTGTAGAAGTGACAAAGCGATGAAGCTAATGGCAGGGCCTGATGAAGTGTAGAAGTGACAAAGCGATGAAGTAAGGAGGGCCTGATGAAGTGTAGAAGTGACAAAGCGATGAAGTAAGGCAGGGGCTGATGAAGTGTAGAAGTGACAAAGCGATGAAGTAAGGCAGGGCTTAATGAAGTGTAGAAGTGACAAAGCGATGAAGTAAGGCAGGGCCTGATGAAGTGAGAAGGTGACAGAGTGATGAAGTAAGGGAGGGCCTGATGAAGTGAGAAGTTGACAGAGTGATGAAGCTAATGGCAGGGCCTGATGAAGTGCGGAAGTGACAAAGCGATGAAGTAAGGCAGGGCCTGACTAAGTGATGTAGCGACAAAGCTGCAGGCAAGGCCTGATGAAGTGACGGAGTGAGGGTCAGATGAAGCAGTGTTTCGAGGGAGAGGCAGTCGTGGGGGGAGTCCTGTCCTCATGCACTCCTTTCCCTAGCTGCCAGTGACATAGGGACAGCAGCAATACACAACCTGAAAGCTGCAGCCATCGGGGGCCCCCCCTGTGGATGCAGGAAGTGGTCTGCTGACAACAAAGCAATTCTCCGTCAGAACCCTTGCTTGCGCCATTCCTTTGCCTAGCCTGCACTCCTCACCAGAAGTGTGGGCTGCCACGCTGCACATGGGAGGCACGATGGTCGGCAGGTGTGGTTGCAGGGGGTCCTCCTGTGCACCCGCTTCATGCTGCTGGGCTCGCATTGCATCAGCCAGCCGCCGCACAGACAACAGCGCCTGGCGCGACACCTCGGTGGGCTGGTCAGGGCCCATGAGTGCGGCGAGCACACCGCACGCAGCTGCGAGGAAGTGCGCATGTGTAGAGGCGAGTAGTATGTGTATGTGCGTGTCCTGTAAGCATCAGTGAGCTCCTTCATAACCCAGATATAGGACAGGACATGAAGGAGCCTTCTGCTGCCTCAAAGATTCATTTGGGCATTCACGCTTTTGAGGGAGGGGTTTGACTCGGGACAGTCTCACCGGTGTGTCTACCCAAAAGGAACAAATTGTACAGACATCCAGGGGGAAAAGTCTAGAAAACAAACATCGATGGGTGCTGCCCAAGTATGATGAGTTTACGTTTGATTACCTTCCAATGTCTGTGGGTTTCCGATGGCCAGGCGCGCAGCCGCACGGCCAGCAGCAATCTTGATGGGCTGCTCCTTGTCACGTGATAGCCTGGACAAAGTGACACAGAGGCAGGCAGATCCATGTCTTATAAAAACACTAATACTAATATGGCAGGCGCATACGGTGCTTTTCTTGCAGGGCCATTCAGCATTTTGACAATACTTCAGCACATCCTGCACGCAGCTAACTGCCGTTCTCAAGTCAGCGCATGGCCAACAGCTGCAAAGTGCACCAAGGAGATGTTCTTCACAAGATGTACAATGTCATAAATCAAAGCATGGACACATATAATACATACACCTCACGATGATACACACACATGCGCACACACACGCACGCACACACACACACAGAGGGTCATACAAACTTGATCATGGCGTCTACGCAGGCCTGTACCACTCCAGCCTCCTCCAGACGCGGCCCAGCGCAGCCAGCCACGGTGGCCAGAACAGTGCCTTTGAATGGAGAGAAAATAGCACGCATTGGATCATTGAGATCACCTTATCAGGGTGTTTGATTGCACGTTCATGCATGCGCGTGCAGCATGAACATTGATGAAAGCCGCATATACGGCCTATGAAAACCTGCAGAGCTAAGGGCATTGGTCAATTGCAGTGAGAATGAGGTCTGCTTGTACAGCCCGAGCCTGCTTGATAATTAATTCACACAGTTAGTCAGGCAAAGGAATATGAGCACTGCAGGGTTGTGGGCCAAAGGGTGCTAGAGCCTTAGCCCTAATGACGCACTGTGCATGATGATCACTGATCCTCATCAACTTCCACACCGGCCACAAAAAATTGCATGCATGTGCTGCACATGGCCTGTCTGGGATCGATATCCTGGCAATTCCAACCTTGACTGCTGGGCACGGCATACAGCATGCGCAACATCACGGCCTAGTTTTCTGCCTGACCATCCTTTGCAAGCAGCCCAGCCATTGCAAAGGATGCGGCTGCAAATCCAGCCTTCCTCACCATTGTCTGTCTCACTGCCCTGATACAGCCACCACTGAAGCATAATGCACGCTTGCCAACCAACATCCACCTCCTTTTTACCTTGTAAGTGGCGGTCGCTTGCGTTAGGGGATAAGCCACTGGGGCAAAGGGGGCCCACCCCGGGGGCTGAGAGGGTTGTGGACAGCAGGTCAAGGGGTGCATGCCTGCAATGCATAGGATAAGGGTTGTACACAGCAGGTCAAGGAGTGCATGAGGGTCTCATGAGGTTTAATGAGGGTTTAAGGGTATATGAGGGTTGCAGGGTACATGAGAGTTGCAGGTACATGAGGGTATATGAGGGCTTTAGGACAATGACGGGCGTGGAAAGCAGGTCGAGGGGTGCATGCTGGCAGTGATAGAGTTGATTGAATGAGATCCAGCCTTCGCAATCAAAGCGGGAGGCAATGGCGCCATATGCAACCTGTTTGCTACAATTGTTCAGGCGATGCAGTCAGCGAGCCCCTCCATTGGGTGTATTTGGAACATGACTGTGGGTGGGTGATTTCAAGCGAAACGAAACCATGGGGACGTGGGATGCAACTTGGGGCCTCCTGTCGCAAGTTGCAGGTCGGTTTCACACAACTCGGCGAGGCAGGCGAGAACTGGGCCACCAGGGCAAGGAGCTGCACACCCCTCAAGAAGTCGCTTGGGCCAGAAGGGGCGCTGTTGTACACACTATGATGCCTTACGACAGAGCACACAATGCTTTTGACACAATGCCTGTGACAGTTCACAATGCCGTACACACTTTGAAGCCCGACAACAGTTTCACAAAAGGCAAACAAACAAAACACAAGGCAAACAAAAGGGAGATGACACCGGCATTGCAAAGAGGGCATGGCAGTAAGCAAGGGCAGGTCCCCACGCTCAGCTAGAAGGGGCAGGCAGGTATGATGCTGGCAACTGGAGCAGCTGCTGGGAGACGCTGCTCCAGTTACAATCACACACAGGAGGATTTCAAGCCACAGGACCATGCCCGCATGCCATTGCTGAGTGACGAAACACACTGTCTGCTTCATCCTTGGGAGGCATAACAGGAGGCTGCTGCTCTGGCGCACACCTTTTGGTAAGCCCAACATGGGGAATAAAAGCAGAACCTGCCAGGGCAGAGCTTCCTTGCCCCATCATCCCCTGGCTTTCCCTGATGCTTATCGTGGGATCTGCAAGCAGCACAGGACCTTGTTCACGCCCAGCTTCAAGGGCAACCCCTTGCAGCACCACCCACCTCGACTGTGCTCCCAAGCACGAGGCCAAGTTGTAGCGATAGCCCTCATCATCAGCTGCAGCACACACACAGGGTGGGGCAAACAAAGATGATGATGCTAGCTCACAAGCAAGGATGAGGCCAGCTCACTATCAGACCCAGAACATAGCACAGCCCCATCGCACAAAAGATACCCCCACAGGCATTGCGTCACCAAACCCTGCTCTTTGAGCTTCTGCAGCAGGCCCACACACTTGTACACCTTATCTTGCCTCGGCACACCCATAGTTATCAAGCACAATTCAAGCACCCAAACTAGCACCCAAAAGCTTCCACTTGTGCTTGCTGGCACAGGCACAGCCTTGTCTTAAGCTTTAGGTATGCACAAGTCACAGCGCCTGTGAGATGCCTGCAACACATGCTCACAGCGCCTGTGGAATGCCTGCAACACATGCCCACAGCGCCTGTGAAATGCCTGCAACACACGCTCACAGCGCCTGCTTCTGTATGATACGTGCGTGTACCGCCTGCACCGTACCTGCAATGCGCGCTGATGATCTAAGCGCCTCTCCGACAGTGACCATGACAGGGGGGCTCACGCGCTCCCCAGTGGCAGTCATCAGCCCACTCAGCGCCATCAAGTAGGCGTTGCGGATCTGCACACCGGCAATGAAGAAAGGAACCTGAGATGGTGAGCTGTGCATGCTTTCATTCAAGCCTGGGGCTCACGCGCTCCCTGGTGGCAGCCACCAGCCCACCCAGTTGCACAATGCAAAACCAAACAATGAAAGGAAAAAACACGTGCAAACCAAAATCCATGGCATTGTGGACCTGCGGGTCGGCAGCAGCTTGGGGAGGGACTTCAGGTGGTCCATGGCTGTGCATGCTTTTAAAGCGTTGGTCATGCCATTGGGCATTGCTGAACCATCACTATTACAACTATACATAAGAATTGTCTTGCATCGGCAAACTTTGACCGGCATCCACAAAATCCTAAAAATCCACCTGCATTGACAAGATCGCATCCACAGCCAACATCTAAACACGATAACAGTGATGTATTCAGCTTCACAACGACATCGCTCTGGGTGAAAGCATTGCATGTGATAACCAATATACTTGGATCTAGGAACATTAAACAATGCGATTAAAAGAAACATGTGCTTCCCCAAGCATCCACCATATAATTGGTAAACGTAACATAAGTTCATGTTACATCACCACAGATCCTTCCATGCCTGAAACAACAGCAAGCAGTGCCTGGAAATGCACATACCACTGGATCTCCCATGCGCGCGCTCTGTGCAAGGTCGTTGGCTAATTGGTCTACGCGCGGGCTCATCTTTGACAAGCCTCCTAGGTTGGCAGCAGCGCGCTCGCGAACATTGTCTGTGCGTGTGCAATCAAAGATGTACAAGAGGTTCAAAAGGTGGAATGCGATGACCGAATGTCCACACTCAGCTGGAAAGTGCATTATGAGCCTGCAGGCCCAAGACGCTGCCAGCATTCGTTCAGCAAATTCTGCTGTTTTACCTAGAGTGCCATGCGCAAAGCGCAGGTAACACACGGGCAATTACAGCACACACACTGCTAAGGCTGCAGTCACACACAATTTTTTTCGTTTTTTTTTTTGACTTTTTTTTTTCCGTCGGAAAGTGAAAAAAATTTGCTGTCACACACAAATTTTTTCGGATAACTGAAAAAATTTTTCAACCTCGACGGAAAAAAATTCAAGCGTCCACACGGGATTTTTTTCAGATTTTTTTTTCAGTGCTCAGCCTCCCTGGGAGCGCCCCTTCCAGGCCGTTTTTGGCAGGCCCTTACATAAGGACCATAAGTGCTGCCCTTCTCCTTGTATGGCTGGCAGCCATCATGCCACAGCTAGCAACTGAGCAGTCAGACTTCTCAACTTGGGCCCTGAAAGCTCTGGTTCCAGCCGTCACCTTGGTTCTGGATGGTAGTAACCACACAGCGCAGCTTGCAGCCTGCCTTGCCATGGTCCAAGCAGGGCATATGGGAGGTGGCAAGAAAGCAAGGGGCTTCTGGAGCGTAAGGGAGGTGATAATTTGTTTCATAAACATGCAAGCGCGCTTCCTCTTTGTGAGTGCCCCCTCAATTCTGAATTGAAGGGGCACTCATGCATGGGGCATGCATGGGACCCAATCCCTCTTCTCCTCCCTTCCGTCCTTCACACTCTACTCCTCCTGCCCTGCCCTTGAAATACAATCCTTCTTTTGGAATCCGGGAGAAGCAAGTGCTCGGGGACTGGGCCAACATTGGAAGGACTCAGCCTGAATATGAGGCTGTCCAGTTCAAGCAAGCTTTCCGCATGAGCAAGCCGGCCTTTAAAACCCTGTGTGAAACGCGCTGTGCCACTCTTGCAAGCGTGACACACAAATGCGGAATGCAATCCCTGTTGAGAAGAGGCAGGAAATATTTTTGGATTAGGCCGGTTCAAGTGCTCACTATCAGATGCTTGCGTGGACTTACGATCTTAGTAAGAGTGCAGTGTGTAATGTCATTCATTGAAGTTGTGTATGTACTATGCAAAGAATTTGTGCCAAGCATGATGGTCTTTCCAGACAGACATGAACTCATGCACATCATGCGAGATTTCAAAGGATTGTGCAATTTGCCTTTTGTGCTGGTGCAATAGACGGAACGTTCATGAGGATTGAAAAACCATTAGTGCGGCTGGGCTCATGCGAAGCGGGCCTGATGCTGTGGGTGCTTATCAAGTCAGGGGCAAGCTTGCATCATACATGGCTCGTGTGCTCAATATTGACCCTGTAGCAGGCCCGCTGCCCACCACCACTGCCTCTGACATGTGCAAGTCCCTGCCAGGCCTCTGCTCCACCTCACCTGACCTGGGCAACAATTGCTTGCTGGCCTGCTTTGGCCCCTTCCCCCTCACATTGTCCCCTTTCTTGCCTTAGGGGGGCATTAATGGATTATCAGAAATGAAATAGTGAAATGTAGATAGAATTGAAGATTTTTGGTTTTTTTAGGGTTTGCATGCAAGGGGCACTCCCAGGGGCAACTCCCAAACGGTTCCTGAAAAGTGACCCAAACCGAAAACAATTTCCCAAACACGGTCACTTGTGACTTCTGGCTTGAACGGAAAATTTTTTTGGGTGGGCGAAAATTTTTTCGGTTTTTGTGTGTGACCGCAATTTTTTTCGCCCAAACTGAAAATTTTTTTTCAAAACCGACGGAAAAAAAGTCGAAAAAAATTGTGTGTGACCGCCACCTAAGGAAAAGTTATCATACGGGCATTCAACAGAAATAGCGCGGGCACTGAGGGGTCAACTACCCTCTAGTGCAGAAAATATAGAGTGCTCTAGATTAGCTCCAGTTCCAATGACAGTGACTGCTTCAGGCCACTTTTCAAGCAAGCCCTGGCACACAGTGGCCTCATGAGGGTACACAAGCGCTGGAAACCCATCAGGACATGTTTGCCGGTGGGAGGCCAGATAGACACTGCAGCCATTGTAAGCACAGAAGAACTGCCAAACAGCCAGACAGAGGCGCTAGCACACAATCGTATGTGGCGCACCTGCTGGACCTGACAGGCGCTTGTGGAAGGTGGCCTGCAGCTGAAGCAGAGGCTTGATTACAAACAAAGGCCCTTCACGCAACTGAAGGGCTACATGCAACTGTGTGTGGCGCACCTGCTGGATCTGACAAGCACTTGAGGAAGGTGGTCTGCAGCTGGGGCACAAAGGGCTTCAGGCCAGGGCCTGCCTTGGTGATCAGCAGGCCCAGGGTCACCAGGATGGCAGCCTTGATCTGTGAGGTGGATGGTAAAAGGTGCACAGGTGAATACCCGCATGCGTGCGTGCGTGGTGTGTGTGTGTGTGTGTGTGTGTGTGTGTGTGTGTGTGTGTGTGTGTTTGTGCGATGTGCCACAGCAGCTTCAAGACGGGTCAGCTGGCATATGGGAGGAGTAGCAAGGATGCCATCGTGCACGCTGACAAAAGATGGAGGTGCGACATTAGGCTTGATAGGCTTGATTCATAATAGGCTTGATGTATAATGCACGCTGGCAAAAGATGACGGTGCGACACTAGGCTTGATTCATAATAGGCTCAATTCATTATGCACGCTGACACAAGATGAAGGAGCGACACTAGGCTTAATAGGCTTGATTCAAAACAGGCTCACTTCATTATGCACGCAGGCAAAAGATGAAGGAGCGACACTAGGCTTAATAGGCTTGATTCAAAACAGGCTCACTTCATTATGCACGCAGGCAAAAGATGAAGGTGCGACACTAGGCTTAATAGGCTTGATTCATAATAGGCTCAGTTCATTATGCACGCTGGCAAAAGATGAAGGTGCGACACTAGGCTTGATAGGCTCGGTCCGTAATAGGCTCAATTCATCATGCACGCTGCCAAAAGATGAAGGTGTGGGAACGGGCTTGCCCTCTTTTAAAAAAACCTCTTCTAAAAGCTCAAGGCACCAGCAGCGAAAGCAGTGGATATGCACTAGGTCGACAGCTGCTATAAGCATACGTGCATATGCACACTCAAATGCAAACAGGCACCTGTAAGACATTGCGTGAGCATACACTCAAGTACGAAAAAAGTGCACCTTTGCCTTGACACGAACCTGTGAGGGGAAGCGGTCACCGATGATACGGATGAGGGGTCCTGTGATCTGCACAACAAACGGACGCAAAGCGTCCTGGCTGGTCAGGGCCACCATCTCTCCCAGGCCTTCTGCTGCGGCCTCACGCGCCTCAGTGCTGGCACCCTGCGAAAATGGGGGATGTTGCACAAAAAAAATACACATTTGGAGCAGCACAAAAAAAGCAGCAAAGTCTCAGTGCTTGCACCCTGCGCTAATGTGAGTTGGCACAGAAATGAAAATACACAAGTAGCACCAAGGGACACATTAGACACATCTGAGCAGCACATTACAGAAAAAGTAGCAACTCAGTGCTGGCATCCTTCGTAAACGTGAGAATGGCAGGCAGCAGCGCTTCAGTGCTGGCACCCTGCATAAATGTGACAGAGGTGGGATACTAAGAGCGCGCAGCACGAATGACAGGCGTCAAGCTCCATCGCATAACATCACCAGGGGCAAGGCACAGACATGCTGCTAGAATGCTTGTGTGCCGGCACCCTGAGCATGCAAGTTGCACGTTACGTGTGAGTTTCTTGTGTTTTGGGGGGTCAAATAGACAGCCACCATTCTGGAAGCACTCTGGCAGCCTGCCATCATGTGCATGCGCAATGCCATCATGCGCATGCTATCATGTGCATGCGCAAAGCCATCACGTGCATGCCATCATGTGCATGCGTAAAGCCATCATGCGCATGCCATCATGTGCATGCGTAAAGCCATCATGCGCATGCCATCATGTGCATGCGCAATGCCATTATGCGTAAGCCATCATGTGCATGCGCAAAAAGGGTGTTATATAAGAGCAAACCTGTCAACCTAGATTGTCTATAAGGGAAGAGAGATCAAGATTGCCCCGTTCACACTCCTGCCCCCATGCAGCATCAGTCACCAGCTACATGTATCCCTTATCTGCGATCTCAGCCCCCTCTGTTTCCTTCTTGATGCGGTCACAGTCGATCAGAAAGGGCATAAAAAAGCCAAACTTTTTTACATATATAAAACCTAGAAATCCTAGGTACACCTACAGGAACCACCTAGGAAATGGGCAGCAGCCCTCACCCCATCACACACATACACACACACACCAGCTTTGGAAAACGCACCTGCAGCATACCCTGCAGGAAGATGGGCAGCAGTGGGGATAGCGCCTTGGGCAGGCAGAGTCCTGCCACAAGCAGCTCCTTGCCTGTGCGCTTGCGGCGCTCATTCTCCTGTTTCACAAAGGAGGAAAAGCACTCTTTTAGTCTAACGCACAGCCCTGCCACAAGCAGCTCCTTGCCTGTGCACTTTCAGCATTCATTTGCCTGTTTCAAAGCAAGGAAGGATTGCTTTCAAATGCACAGCCCTGCCAAAAGCAACTTCTTGCCTAAGTGCTTGCAGCGCCTATTCTCCTGTTTGATGAATGCGAGCAGGAGGAACGTGCTTTTTACAACCAGCGTGCATGCGTGTGTGTATGTATGTATGTATGTATGTATGTATGTATGTATGTATGTATGTTTCAGGCAGAGGTGTGCATGTTGCAATGCCTTTTGGCACCTAGACCTGAGGCACGGAAGTGTTTTTTGATTTTGCATTCAGGCATGCATGCACGAAGAATACAAGTCTTTGCTTCTGTGTTGCTGCGGCATGTGTACATGCATGCGAACACCGCGAAGCAAGCACTTGCCATGCAAGTATGCATGGCAGATCTACAGGGTTGCACTCTTATTGCACCCTGATTGCTTGTCCAATGGCAGAGTATGCAGCTCAAAACAAAGTCTGTTAATCGCATCCTGCACTTCAGACCTCTCCACTTTAGCTAGAATCCCACACTCAATTTGTGCACCATATGATAATCCTTTCCAGTTTGCCACTTCTTGATTCCTTTGTAGCCTCACACGAACCTCTGGATCACCCCTTCATAACATCACTCTATAGCATTGTGCTCTAAACCCTGGGTCCCAATGCCCCTCTCACCTTGGCTGTGGCCAGGGCCTCACGCACACACCGCACATAGCCAGCCTGCAAGAATTCACCAGAGTTGAAGGCTGTTCAGAGAATCAAAAGTGATCAACTGCGGCCAGGGCCTCATGCACCACCGCACATACTGGCCTGCAACAATCCAGGAGCATTTCAGGCGATCTAGAGTGTTTAAGGCAATGGCCTGTGGCCAGGGCCTCACACACCACTGTACATACCGGCCTGCAACAACCCAGGAGCATTCCAGGTCATTTCGAGTGTTGAAGGCAGTGGCCAGGGCCTCACACATGCGAGGCACATGGCCAGCCTGCAACAAGCCAGCACTAATTTAGGGGGTTTTAGGACCATTGAGCTTAGGCTAACCAGTGCTTAGGCTAACCAGAGGTGGCAGGCTCTCAAGGACTCAGCAGCCTAAATCAGCAGTGATCGGCTTGTCTGCATCGGCATTGCTGGTGCGTACGTATGTCACTTGCGCCTCAATTGAGATGGACAGTACACAGGGCCAACGCGTGCGCAGACTTGTGATGTACAAACTTTGAGGATGTGTCAGGTTAAAGCAGCAGTGTGATGGACCTATGGCCGTACCAGTCACACATATGTAAGCACCTCGCTTGGCATGCATGTGCTGCACAAAAGCTGGTACATGTATGCAACACGCGCGAGCAGCAAACGGTTGGCCTGCAGGTCCTCAGCATTGCACGGTCACACATTATCCTTTCTTTGCATGTTATACTTGCAAGTGTTTTCTCTTGGTAATGTCAGTAATTCATCTTACATGCAACGTGACCATCAGAGTTTGCGCCCAGCAGTTGCAAATGCTTTCAGTCCTGGATCAGGATCGAGCTTGCTTCTTGCGTGTGCCAGTTGCATTGCACTGTGCTATGTTTTGTCATGATGCGTCACGCTGTGTTAAGCCGTGTTTCAGGGCGCACCTGCTCCTCTTTGGGAATGATGGCCACCAAGGCTTCCACAGCCTTCCAGCAGCACAGCACCACCTCCCCATCGGTATCCGCAAACAGCGAAATCAGGCGCTGCAGGTGTTCACGCATGCGTGTCGAAGTGTTTGTATGTGCATGCGTGTGTGTGTGTGTGTGTGTGTGTGTGTGACCCACACAGAGCAAAGCCAGTGCAAAGAAGTGTTCAGAGGAAGCGCTGAAATAAATGCTCGGTTGATAGCAATGCACACCCCTTGCAGGGCAAGGAAGGATCACAGCGTGCACATTCATAAACGTGGCCCTCCTTACTCCACCTGCATCGCTGGGAGAGCCTGAGAAATTATGCCATAGGGCATGTCAGGGGGGCACATCGAAGCGTGGTTGCCCATCCCACACAAAAAGCGCCACACACCAGCATAAACCATCCTCACATACTAGACCGAACCTGCTGGTGCTCTCCCCAAAATTTGGTTTTGCCTTTTGTTGAGTCTTATCCGCCCGTTTCACCTAATTTTCCAAGGTTTCCACAACTTAAATCCCTGTCCCACACTCACATCCAGCAGGATGGGCACATGCTCCAGCAGCTCCTCTGTGTGCGCACACCGCCCTGGGAACACCGCCAGCAGAGCAGCTGCGGCACGTCGCTTTGGCCCAGGGTCTTCGAGCGCACGCAGCAGCTCCGACACAAGCAGCTGCAGCCCGTCCGCTGGCACGGCAAGCAGCACAGCCTCTGCCGCATGCGTGGCGGCGCCGCAATGCTCCTCGGCAAACGACCTGTGTGTGTGTGTATGTGTGTGTGTGCGTGCGTGTATGTGTGTGTGTGCGTGTGTGTGCGTGTATGTGTGTGTGTGTGTGTGCGCGCGTGCGAGCGTGCGTGTGTGTGCGTGCGTGTGTGCGTGTGTGTGTGTGTGTGTGTGTGTGTGTGTGTGCGTGCGTGTGTGTGTGTGTGTGTGCGTGCGTGTGTGTGTGTGTGTGTGCGTGCGTGCGTGTATGTGTGTGTGTGTGTGTGCGCGCGCGTGCATGGTCTAAAAGTAGCGCTGTGGGGCTGAATAGCGGTGTGAGGGAGGCACTTGTCCGAGGGAGGGGTTCATGCTGTTGCTTGGTGACAAGAACTGTGCCAAATCACACAAGCATGAGCTCACACATTGTTCAAAGCATGAGGATGCCCTGCTTCCCCCTCTCTCATGCACCACTTTTGCACACCCATTCAGCAGCACTCACTTCTCTGGACCATTGGCTGGGGCTGCATCACCGTTAGCGGCGGCATCGCCAGCAGGGGCAGAGGTAGCAGTGGCAGCAGCAGCTGGAGTAGGGGCCTTGCCAGAAAGGCTCAGCAGTGGCGGCAGCACTGATGCAATGTGGTTGTTAAGCACAGGGGAGGCCACGGGGGCCAGCTCCGTCAGTGCATGCAGGTTGTACATCTGCGCACAGGTGTGTGTGTGTGTGTGTGTGTGTGTGTGTGTGTGTGTGTGTGTGTGTGTGTGTGTGTGTGTGTGTGTGTGTGCACGCGGAAGTAGCACATTTGTGTTTAAGTACGTGTATGCAGCAGTGCAAGTGTGTATGCGCACATGTTCAATCCTCAACAGGGAGGATGAGGAAGAGGCGGAGGGTGAGGGTGAGGGATCGTATGCAACTGAGTGTGCTGTAGTGCACGACAGGCAGCAGACAGCCATCCCCAGGGATGGCCTAACATGGTCCCTAGGGAGGGCCTAGCATGGTCACTAGGGAGGGCCTAACATGGCCCCAGGGAGAGCCTGGCCAACCATGATGCAAAATGGTGCCAAAGTGCATGTTTATGAGTGCGACAAAAAAGAGTGAATGGAGTGAGAGCAAGCGTGCTTACATGTGGAAGCAAAGCGAGCGTGTAAGCAGACACCTTGCGCTCTGGATGTGCACCCCATACCTCAATCCACCATTCCCTCTTTGCGCGGCTGCTTTTTGACAACAGTGGAGGTGCATGCACATCGCATGTCATCATGGAGCTGTTCAGCTTCACCCATGTGATGTAATGAGCCTTCGCCGCACGCCACCTTGTACATGAAATCCTCTCTTACCATGAGCGGCTGCCGGATCAGCTTAGGCAGCACAAAGTTGAAGATCTGCGGCCGCACACCCAGGATGACACGCAGGCCCTCCAGGCACTCGCCAAACTTTTGAGGCACGGCCAGGCCTGCGTAAATGCGCGTGAGCAGCACAAACTGATAAGACCTGCGGCCGCACACCCATGGATGACACGCAGGCCCTCCAGGCACTCGCCAAACTTTTGAGGCATGGCCAGGCCTGCGTTAATGCGCGTGAGCAGCACAGACTGAGACAACATGTGGCCGCACACCCATGGATGAGGCGCAGGCCCTCCAAGCACTTGCCAAACTTCTGAGGCACGGCCAGGCCTGCATATGGGGCACCATGCGTTCACCACTTCACCAATACTGTGCATGCTCAAATACAAAAATACAAGCAGGCCTTGTGCGTTCACAGCTGCACATGTGCAGGAAGGCCTTACGCATACCTTCCAGCAGTTGCAGCACTACACTGCCCACTGTTCCACCAGCATAGCTCATGTGCGCATAGCAGCACATATACAGGAGGACCTTACGCATACCTTCCAGCAGTTGCGGCACCACGCTGTCCACTGCTCCACCGGCACCACCCTTGAACATGATGGAGAAGGCCTCGCCTGCCGCCTCCCGCACACCAGGGTCCGCGTCGGTCAAGGCGTTCTGCGTGCGTGTGAGTGTGTGTGTGTGTGATTTATGCATGCTTGCATGAGAGGGCGCTTTATGTATGCAAGAGTGTTTATGCGCAAGAGCATTTTGCTGGGGTCCTGGGGGTGAGACTTCAGTCCTTTCCTTAATGCACGCAGCCTAACGGCAAGCGTTAAATTTTCATTCTGTGCAAGTCACAAATGCCAGGTTCAGCCTGCATGGTTAGGCGTTGGTATGGCGCGTCTATCTTCAACAGTTCCTCCTCTTGGCACAGATTGGGAGGGAAGGTAGGAAAGCATGTTAGCCACTCCATCACGCTACACTGCTACGAAAGGAGGGCCTCGTGACGGTCAATTCAGCCTTAGCTTTCATCCGTGCATGCGTGGTGCATTTATGGAGCTGGAAGGGCATGTACGTCTGGTTTTAGGTTTAGAGGAGGGCATGTACGCCTGGTGATTCAGAGGAAGCCATGAATGCTCAGCAGGTCTGCACGGCCTTCAAAGGGAAGCCATGCACGCCGAGCAGGTAAGCAAAGGACAAATGTTCCAGAGGTTCGGGTTCTGATATGTCTATATTTCTAAAACAATTGCAAGGGACAAGTGGTAAGGTTCAGAGCAGGCGAACATGGCGCCTCAAGAGGACCAGCAAGCAAAGCAGGCACATGCACCGCAGCAGAGACAACACACACAAGACTTGTCATGCTGCAACACACTGCTTTGTACCACCCACTTGCACGGCAGGCAGGATGTCTGACATGTGCTCCGTCAGCTGCTGGCGGCTGATGTTCTCCAGGACCTGTGTGTGTGTGTGTGTGTGTGTGTGTGTGTGTGTGTGTGTGTGTGTGTGTGTGTGTGATCATCACACACATCACATGGTGCCACAGCAGGTGAGGCGCATTCAGGAAATGGAAGCATTTTAGCAGACGTCAAATTGCTTACTGATTGCCAAAACACACAATACAGCATGGCACATGAGGCTGATGCGCACTATAACACGTCTGACCAACATGACACAGCCTTGATGCCAGGCTAAAGCAAGCATCCAAGGGCGAACTCTCGTAGTACCAACAGGCATTTACTACTGATTGTCTACGGCTCTCTAAAGCGCCTTTTTGAAAACAACCAGAGCCAACTACAAGCCAGGCCCCCGCACTCTCCAATTGTTGCTGTGACCAAATTTTTTGCCAACGCCAGGATGCAGGAAAAACAGAAACAGCGCAGCGAGCGACTCATGTACAGAAGCAAATAAACAACAGAGACCCACCTCCTTGATGCCCGCGCACACACCCCTGCGGGTGATGGTGCTGCCGGAGAGCACACCCTCCTTCAGAATGGGGATGATGCGGCCCAGCACCCTGTCGCCCAGCTTGCGCACCTGTCCACAGCCACACAGTTGCACATGCGCATTTGTACACGCCCGTAAAAATTTTCATGTTGCACATGTCCGAAGAAATTTGCACATTGCGCGTGCACATGCCCAGCATGCCCTGACACGCAGCTTGCGCACTTTTGTCCACAGCCACACAGTTACATAAGCGACCCCAGTGATGCACCTGTTGTTGAAAGGTTGAGCAGGTCCCTCCGCAGCAGAGTGCATTCTCACTACACAGGAAAAAAAGCCGAGACCTTGTTGCTGTACCCATTAGGACGGTGGCACTACTGTACTGACACGGCAAAGGGTGTTCTTTTGTGTTGATGATGGAGTGATAGGGCGTGGTGCACTAAACAACCCTTTGAATCCCTCACCATGAGCTTGTTGAGTTGGCAGCAAAAAGACACAAGCGCATGGAAATCCCCTTCCACATACAGACCAACAGATGCATCCAGCAACTGAGCACCGAACACTTCTCATCCTCCAACCAAACATCCCTCCTTTCTCCCTTCCTTCCTTCCTTCCTTTTCCCCTCCCCCTTCCCCACACAAGCGTGCGCGCGCATACACACACACACATGAACACACACTCTCCCCCACAAATGGAAACGCACCAGCTCTCCCAAGCATCTGCCGGCCATGAGGCACCGGTCCTCGCTGTCCACAGCCAATGACTCGATGAGCTGCAGCGCACGCAAAGGCACAATGCAAAAAAAGAAAATGAGTTCCATTCTCCAAAACAAATGATGCTTGTGCGCATGATTACAAAAAAACAAAGCATGCGCACTCGCAAGCGTGCACGCGTGCGCGCTAACACACACACACACACACACACAAACACACACATGCCTGCCTTTGCGAATGCATGCTTACAGAGGGGCATAGACATGTTCATAAATGAACACACAAAGTGGTGCGTTCATGCGTATGCAGAGGGATATATGTATTGCATTCCTGTTTGAATGCTTCAGTGTATGCCTGCTCATAACCTAGTCTTTCTAATCCCTCCCTCTCTTCCTCTCTTTTCCCTTTGCACACCTGCTCCATGAGCTTGGGCATCATCGCCGCCAGCGTCTTGGGCGTGTTGTACACCACGCTCTTCCACACATGCAGCGACTCGTTGCGCACAGTGTACTGAGGGTCTGACCTGCAAGTACACCCAGGGTAGCGGGAGGATTAGGGGGGGTCGTGGGGCTAATTCGGACACCAAGACTGTTGTGCTTGAAGAATTGTATAGTGCACAGAGGTTCAGACCTGAAACCACGGCCAGGGCGGAGACCCAATTAACGTTCTGTTCTGCATACAGGGGGGATACCATCACATGCACAGGTTGTGTCCAAGTCGTGGTCATGGATGTGTGATGCAGATGTGAAATCAGGATTGGGTCGAGCAACGCATCATTGAAAGGATATATATGTATATGCATCAATGAAAGGAGGGGAGGGGAAGGTTGCACTCTTCGGCCCCACAGCTTTTGGTCGACCATTGATTACATCTAGCAGCATTGCCAACAGCCCAAATTTGATGAGCACAACTGGGAGCAGCCCTGGAGCTCACCTGCAGATGTACAGTCTTGACAGCACTTCGTTGCGCCTGTCCATGCCCAGGGCGTTGATGATGGCCTCGTTGTAGCCCTCCTCAGCAGCACCCTGTCCATGCACGCAGTATGCAGCCTCTCATGTGCGTGCGTGCGTGCTTCCGTGTGTGTGTGTGTGTGTGTGTGTGTGTGTGTGTGTGTGTGTGTGTGTGTGTGTGTGTGTGTGTGTGTGTGTGTGTCACATGTGCTTGTGCGCATGTGCGCTCTCATGCATTTTCAAACAGAAATCAGGGTGCCTTCGATGCAAACATGCACCTGTACTAAATTTGGACCAACTTCCTTGCAAAAACACTCTTGCTCTTGCAGGAAAAAACAGGATGGCAGAAAGCTTGCTCTTCTTCATTCTTAAGCTTGCTCTTGTTGGCGGCAGCATGCTTGCTATTGTATTCACTTATGCTTGCTCTTACTCTTACACGCTCTCGAAAGAGGAAGCAGGACAACAGAAAGCGCAGGAAAGAGAGAAGAGGATCATGCCATGCTCAGGCAGCATGTGAGGCATGGTGCTCAAGCCAGGCCTAGGTGAAGAGCAACTCACCTCATCATCGCTGCCACCATCTTGCTGGATGTTGCCACTTGTGCCTGCCACCTGCGCAGAACACAAGACACACACCAGGCTATGGGTAAGACTTCCTCTGTAAAATGAAATGAATGAATACAACTTACTTCCAAATGAAGGAGCAAATGGAAGAACATGTTTGTGTATGCGTGCGCACAAACGCGCGCCTCATCCCGAGATCTGGCTACTGAAGGCAGCAGGCTGAGTTGTTCCATTTCTAAATGCATTAAGCCATGAAACCGAGAAAAACTTGCTATGACAGCCAGTCTGGATGCCGTTAGGCTGGTCCATGGCATGAAGCAAAAAACTGCGCAACACGGTGCCGCAGATAATGGGGAGCACATGCAGCTGCTTGAGGGCCTCGTCAGGCAAAATGCAATAAGTGGTAAAGGATATGTGCAACAGCAGCACATCACAGCCCCACCTTGAACAGCAGCAAATCACACACAGCAGCACATCACAGCCACACCTTGAACAGCAGCACATCTCAGCCCCACCTTGAACAGCAGCTTGCCCAGCAGCTTGACAGAGGACTGGCGGATGCGCCAGTTGTCTGTGAGCAGGCCGTTCTCCACAGCGGGCAGCAACAGGGGCAGGGCGGTGTGGGTGTAGTGGTCCACCAGGATGCGACCTGGACAGCGTCCACCGATTGAGAATGTATGAGGGGAAAATGCGGACAAGAGAAGCTCGCTGGAGCTGCAGGTGTGCATGTCGCGCTTCTCCAGGATGCAACTTGGGAATGGTTGATCCATTGGAAATGCGAAGCTTGAAAACGAGGTAAGGAACAATTGGCAGGGATGCGGGCTTGAGTGATTGGTCCACAAGGAAAAAGCAATGCAGGTTTCTCCATTTGATATAAACCTGTAGTAGCATGAGGGGAGACATTTGCTTGGAGCTGTGAGTGAGAGTTCCTCATCGAGAAGTTCTGCAATGCGAGGTTTATAGGTACCAGCGGACCCGCTACTTGCTGCTTATCTGAAGCGCACCTCTGCTGCTAGCTTCTGTTGGTTGCAGCTAACCAACCTTCAAGCCAGCAGCAGCAGCAGCAGCAGTGACACAGGAGGCAGAGAGCCTGCTGCATGAGGCATGAGGCTGCATGAGGCAAGCTCCTGATGTGTGAGGAAGGCTTACCTAGCTAACCAGGCCTCACAACTGCTAAACAAGGAGTGTGGTGATGGAGAGATACTTCGTAGACATTTCGAGTGCACAATTTGATGGAATGCGACAGACGTATGGAGGAAAGCATCTGGCTGAGTGCACAGGTGCTGCTATGCCGGACTCATGGAACCTGTCGCATCTTACGTGATGATGTTCACGAGGAAAGGGTACAGTCTGGGAGGAAGAAATGATGCTTTTGACAGCAGGAAAGCAGCATGGAGCAGGAGTGGCAGGCAGGGGGCAGAGAGGAACAAACAAGACCCTGAAACGGATAAGTGAGATGACGAGAAAGGCCCTGTGATTAGCATGACTTAGAGGAGCCATGGATGAGCCTGACTTGCAATCGCTGTCAGCCACTCTTGCAAGGGTGGTACCGCAGGAGGGACACAATTTCCACACACGCCGGTATTGCCATCAAGTTGACAAACAGTGAGCAGTGCCCATGGTGCGCTTTGCAGACGCACCTGCCGACAGAGCCGCGTCCCGCACGCCCTCGCTCTCGTCTGCCAGCCCATCCAGGATGGCAGGCAGGACACGCTGCAGGCATGCAATAGTCAGAGCAGATAGTGGATGCTGGCATAAGTGGGCTTCGCTTAAGGAGTGCCACGAAGGCGGCGGCTTGCTGCCAAGAAATATAAGCATTCCATAGGAAGGCAGCTGCTTGCTGCCATGAAATAGGAGTACCATGAAGGCGGCTGCTTGCTGCCAAAAAATATAAGCATTTCAATGTGTGGGCAGCCTGACAGGCCCAAGGAGCATCGTTTTTGCGCATGGCACAGACTGCTACCACTGCAGGCAGGTCACAAGGGATGGGGAGCAGCAATTATCCGATTAAGCCTGCAGAACTGTTGGGTGCCAGTTGACAGTTGACCAACTAGACGTAGAGGAGGCGTGGAAGTGCAGCTCCTGGATGCACAGTTTCCCAGATACACTGGTTAAATGCAAGTAAAGTTCACGTTGGGAGAGATTTTCCCTTCCGGGGCTGCTGCTGTTGCTGTTGTTGTTTTCTGGTTTTGTATGAGTGATAGCGGTGGGATAAGGAGTTTTAGTGAAGTTGCTGAGCACCAAGCAGCCAATGATTGCTGCTTAAGAAACGCACCTGGAGAGAGCCCTGGAAGTGCGTGCCCATGGTGATGGGCAGGTAGTGCATGAGCACCAGGTGGCCCTCCCGCATGGCAGGGCTGGCTCGCGAAGTGGCCCCCTCCAGGATGTCCGGCATCATGGCCTCCAGGTGGTTGGGGCCCAGCACCGTGAGCACCTGTGTGTTTTGTGTGTGCGTGCGTGCGTGCGTGCGTGTGTGTGTGTGTGTGTGTGTGTGTGTGTGTGTGTGTGTGTGTGTGTGTGCGTGTGTGTGTGTGTGTGTGTGACGTCAGGTGGGTGTTTGACAGGGGATGATACGCAATATGAATTGGTAATAATGCCTGGCTGCAGGAGGAAGCAGGAGGGGACAAGCACTGGCCTCCAAGAGAAGGCTGGCTAGATTCCAGACTGTTAAAGGACACCCAAACTAAAGACCAGAAGGGAGCATCTAGGAGCTAGCCTGGCAAAATCACATTTGCACACACACACGCACACGTACACACACACACACACCACATGCACACAAGCACGCCCGTCAGCACACCTCTGCCAGACCCTGCGCTGCTCCGCTCCGCTCCACAGCGGAGCCTTCACTTGCCAGCGTGGCCATGAGCCATGGCACCAAGTCTGAGAACTGCTCGCTGCCCATACCCTGCGTGCAAAAACAGCAAGCAGCAGCCATCAGCAATGGCACCACCTCAGGGTCGTTACCCCTGCCCACCCTCTGTGTGCAACAGGAGCATGCACCTGACATCATCTTCAGATGGGGACTTAATGGCATGGCATCAAAACCAATCGATGATTGGCACCATCAATGCTATGAAGAGCAGCCGGAGCAGCACAAGTGACGCCACTAGCAAGTTAGCTTGCTAAACCAAACAAACTGCCAAGATGTGCTGAATCGGCTTTCATGGTCCTCATGCACTTGTTACCCTGCTCTCCTGCAAGCAAATGCTGTGTGTGTGTGTGTGTGTGTGTGTGTGTGTGTGTGTGTGTGTGTGTGTGTGTGTGTGTGTGTGTGTGTGTGTGCGCGCGCGCACATTAGCTGTGCTTGGCGTACTTGTTCAACCTTTTGAGTAGGCTGCCTAGTAGCAGTGCGCCCCGCTTAGTAGCAGTGTGCGCCATACGGCAGAGCAGGACACACAAACACACATACACACACAGTAGCAGCAGCAGCACTTTGTGTGCACACCTGCATTAGGGATCCCATGGCACGCGCAGCCATGGCGCGCACTTCTGGCAGGGGGTCGATGAGCGCCTTCTGAAGCTCCGGCATGAGCATGGGCACGTAGGGCAGGATGTCCTGTCGACCAGACACACCCAGGAGGAACAGGAAAGTCAAGACACGTCCACATGCTCCTTGGAAGGAACAGGAAAGTCAGGACACGTCCGCATGCTCAGGACACGTCCACATGCTCAGGGCACATCCGCATGCTCCTTGCCAAGAGCAGCGCAGACGTGCAGGATTTGGCACTCAGAGAAACAACTGCCAACCGGGCAAGCCCACTGCCCACGCAGCAGCAAGAAAGGAGTAGCCATCGATGCTGAGTTGTTCCACAGCATCCCCACACATATAGGCTTACGCTGACAACAAAGACTGGTCACAAAGCATGAAATAAAAAAAGGGGTCATGTGAGTGACCCCAATGTGTGGCTCTTTGGATTTTCTTTGCAACACTTGGCTCCAAATGCCTTACAAATGTCTTCAAAAAGATCATGCGAAGGGACACTTGTCCTCAAGGCAAGCGGTCTCTTGGCTGGTACACCTTTTCTCTGAGGCAGTGTGAAAATTATTTTCGGCAGGCATAAGCTCAAAAGGGCAAACATTATTAGTGCCACCAGCAGGAGCGCAAGAGCCAGGGCCATCTCAGCAGCTTTTGCATGGGATGCCAGGGCTCTCACAACTCTTTGTGGAAGGTGGCAGACCTAACCTTCATTTCCCCTCAGCTCAGGATGTGCAGGAAGGCATGATGGTGGATGTCCACAGATGGCAAATAGCTTACACACAAAGCAGTTTCTCTGTTGACGTAGTCATCTTTTTTCTTCCTTTAAAAAGATTATGCTCATGGCTCGAGATCTGGGGGTACAAGCCCACTGCAACCCTGCACAGCCACACCAGAATGCCATGCTGCCCGACCAAAACACATGCATGCAACTGCGGTGAGCGGCAGACCGCTCTCTACATAAGAGTGTGTGCATACCTTGGGGTCGTTAACCAGAGAGGCCATGTTGCCAGCAATGCGTGCAGCTTTCTTCTTGGTGTCGCCCGTGCGATCGCGGAGACCTCGGTGGATGACAGGCAGGATGAGGGCCTGTGAGGGCACGTGCAAGTTTTAGAAAAGTGGCCTGGGAGGGCATGCGCAAGGGGGTTTGTGAGGGCACATGCAAGAGGGCGCACAAGGGCAAGAAGGCATGTGCAAAACTGAAAAGGAAGCGCCAAGCGTGCAAGCATGGTGCCTGAGAGCACCAGCAATGTCAAGTGCTCGCAAAGGTGGACGAGCGTGATGCTTGTAGCATCGACTGTGCGCACAATTGACGCAGTGGGCCAAAATTTAGGCTTGCATGTTCTCATGTGTAATGCGTTCAAAGGTGGCCAAAATACACACAGACCCACCTGTAAATTATCTCCCTGAGATCACAACACCCTACCTTACCCATGCATCTGTTACACACCATGGCCCCCTCCTCAGAAACACACAAGGGTTCTGCTCAGTGCCACTCACCAGCGAAGCCGCATCAATGGTGTTGACAAAGACGGTTTGCAGCAGCACCTCCAGCGCAGGCTTGGTCGCGTGGTTGGGGTCAGCAATGGCGGACAGCAGGTAGGGCACGAGGTCCATGATCTCAGGATTGCGGATGACGCTGCCAATCTGTGGTGTGTATGTGTATGTGTGTGTGTGTATGTGTGTGTGTGTGCGTGCGCGCGCGTGTGTGATTGATCACATTGAGGTCCATAACCTCCAGGTTCAGATGACGATGCCAGCCTGTGGTTGGGGACCAGAGTGTACATGTGGGGATGGGTGCACTCACCTCCTGCAGCGCCACGTTCGCTGCGGCTTGCACTTTGGGGTGGGGGTCTTTGTGCACTTCTTTGAGGCCCATCATGAAATGCTCAACCAAACTCCAAGCACCACATCCACCTCCTGCAGCGCCACATTGCTGCGGCTTGCACTTTGGGATGGGGATCTTTGGGCACCTCTTTGAGGCCCATCATTAAATTCTCAACCAACATCCAAGCACTGCACCCACCTCCCGGAGCGCCTCGTTCGCTGCAGCTTGCACTTTAGGGTGGGGGTCATTGAGCACGTCACTGAGACGTGGTACGATCGTGGGCAAGCAGGAGCCCAGCTGCTTGGGCGCACAGTGGGACATGGAGCCCAGGAGCTGCACGCTGCCCTGCTTGGTGCGCCAGACCTTGTCCTCCAAGCCCTTGAGCAGGGCAGGCAGCACCAGCTTCACTCCTGTATATATGCACACATTTTTAATGCCAGAGTACTGTATGCGTGGTTGCTCGAGAGGCGCGAACTTGGCAGGATGCCTTCCATGCCTGTAGGCAGGGACAGCTCTGCTGCTGGAGGTGGTTTGTGGCAGTGCTCAGCCACAGAGCTAATTGGCTACAGTGAGACCTTGTGCTGGACGAGTGCTTACCTTCGTTCTGATGCACCACCTGCCAGCCACAGAAGCAGCTGTAGCCTGGATGCTCTACACAGCCCTTCACATCACAGCCATGCTGTGCAGTGCTTCCCTCAAAATCACCTACCTCTGGCATTGACACCTTTGGATGACTGCCTCTCGCTCGGCTGAAGCAGTGAGCTGTCCCATGTCCACGTACAGGCAACATCCTGGTCAGCGTTTGTTTCTGCATGACCAGCCTCCTGCATCAATCCATCACTCTCTGAAATGCTACCTCCTCATGCTCACCTGAGGCCGCGAGCTGCCCCACGATTACGTGTAGGGAACATCCTGATCAGCATTTCTGTCTGCGCTACCAGCCTCTTGCATCGATCCATCACTCACTGAAATGCTACCTCCTCATGCTCACCTGAGGCCGTGAGCTGTCCCATGATCATGTGGGCAGCATCTTCTGTAGCAGCACGCACCTGACGGGCACAGGTGAAATGGGCAGCAGCACATTCAATGGCACGAGGTCATGCGGAGTGAGCATAAATGACATGGGCAGAGAGCACCTGATGCGCACCCATAAAACCATGGAAGAGACTCGCATCACAAAACATGGCAATGCAAGGCACACAAACAAGGTCAGTTGAAAAATGAGAGCCATGGATGTCAGATTTCATAGTTCCTCACTCAGTGATCAACAACATGTGCCGTGGATGTCAGATTTCTTAGTTCCTCACTTAGTGATCAACAACATGTGCTTTTAGGCAAATGACACGTGCTGCCCTTGAGCCAGGCATGGAACCGAAACATGCACTTCACAACGTGCTGCTCAAAAAAAGAAAATCGGCAGAGGCCAGCAAGCCATCAACTCACCGATGGAACGGTGTCACCAAAGCAATTGAGCAGCAGGGGCAGGATGTAGATGATGTACCTGCAAAACATTGTGAGGCATGACCATGAGAAGAAGGGGTGCGCACGTGAAAGCAAGGACATGGTCTAAAACATTTTGGACACAGCTGCAGTGCCCACAGCCAAACATAGGCATGCTTCAGGGTTTTCCTGACCTCATTGTTGCAGTAAGGACACACTCAGAAATGCATGTTGTGGAGGTGCGGAGGTGGTTGGCACCAGGAAAGTACAGGAGCTGCACAACAAGATCATGGCAAACAATCAGATTGCAGCGGAAGCCGGCAAGCTCTAGCCCTTTCTGTGTTGCAGATTTATTTCGGTTCTTGATAATAGCCAACAGAGCTCAGAGCATGGAAGCACTTTGATGTGACGAGGTTGCATGTCATTTTGGGCAGCTGGCAAAGTTTACGACAGCCTTTTCCACAAACACTCACGGCTCAAACAGCTTCCCCAGCTTTTGGGACAGGCACTCAAACGCCATCAGGGCACCCTGCGCGGTGCAAAGAAAGAAAGGGTAGCACATTGAGAGCACTGAGACACGCAGGCACTCAAGAGCCATCAGGATACCCTGCACAATGCGCAGACAGAAAGGAAGGGGTAGCACGTTGAAAATGCTGAGACACACACAGCCATCCAAAGGACTGCACGGTCCCTGCACAAGCAAGAAAGAAGGATCACATGATGACAATAAGATGAGGCCACAAGTGGGTAGGACTGCACGGTCCCTGCACAAGCAAGAAAGAAGGATCACATGATGACAATAAGATGAGGCCACAAGTGGTCAGGACTGCACGGTCCCTGCACAAGCAAGAAAGAAGGATCACGTGATGACAATAAGATGAGGCCATAAGTGGTCACACAGGGCAAAGACAGAGCACAGGGTAACGGGCAGAATATATCAGCATCATGCCACGGCGCCAGAAAGTAAGTCGCATGTAGTGCCCCTTGTCCTTCCTACCTCGACCTGGTTACAATATGCGCACACTGACAATGATGTTGTGGGGCTCCATCCACTGTGCATGATTGAACGAGGTGAAACAACTTGCAAAACAGCCCTCTGCCCCTGTGCTTTGCATCATCCATCATCACCACCTACCTGTTGAGCATCTACTTGTGTCTAGTGCAGATGCAAGCTGTGCATGATTGCTGCACATTAATAAGATCATTTGAAGGGCACCAAAATGCCAGACGAAAAACGCACACACCTCCCTCGCAGCAGGGTCCTTCTTGTCCTCCACAGCTGCTTTGAGGTGGTCCATGATGCCGCAGTTCTTCATGGCCATCAGCCCAAGACCCTTCACGACGCCGGCCAAGCCAAACGCAGCACCACGCCTGCAGCACAACCGTGCAAGTTGCACAAGTGTACATGTGTGACGTTGAATTTGTGCACATATGGGCTCTACACACACTACATTACATATGTTTATGAGCTTGTTCTTAAGTGGTACACGCCCTTGCATCCCTGCAGCCATGGTACCTTTTGTTGTGATGTGATGGGACAGGATGCCATGGGTCCACTGACATCAATCCTGCAGCGCCTTCCAAATGTGCCAGAAATACTACAGCATTTGCGCTGCTAGCCTCAGAGCCACCTCTTCCACAGAGCTGTTGCAGGCATGCACCACAAGACTGTTGCAGGCATGCACAAAGCCTCAGCGTGTGACTCCATCCCTGCAGCGTGCCAGCTACCGTGCGAAGCCAGCTTTTGTGTGCAGGCCTCCTTTCAGTACCTTATACTATAGGCCTATAAGTTAAAAGGCTAAAAAAACAAGCGCACCTCTCTCCAAAGGTCTTGCCCTTGGTGAGTGTGGTAAGCAGTCGCGTCACAAGGCCATCAACCAGCTCCTTGTTGGCAGACAGGGGCCCCATGAGCGGTGGCAGGCAGTTGCTCACAGCGCGCTGCAGAGTGCGAGAGAAAGGGGGAAGCGAAGGGAGAATGAAAAAGGCGTGTGGGCAGGCATTTGCTCACAGTGCGCGTGAGGGGGAAGAGAAAGGGAGCAGAAAGCAAGGGTGAATGAAAAAGGTGTAGGGGCAGGCAGGTGCTCACAGAACAGTGCACAGTGGGAGAGAAGTACAGGGAAATAATACAGGAAAAATGTGGACTGCTGAGGAGGCACTGCAGAATAAATATGGAAGGGGACTGAGCACTTTCCAGCCATCTGCTACAGGGCCAAATAAAGTGAGGGGATGAGGTACATGGCACAATAAATAGAGAAACAGGTCTGAAGAAGTGGAGGCGAGAATGTAACCGAGGGGCTTGCACAGCAACAAGCATGGAGATCCAGCAGCTCGGAAGAAGGAATTGTAAGGAGCAAGCTGCAAGTAACCCAGGCACCACCCCTATAGAAAACTTTTGCCAGCATACAGGAGCTGCCTAACATTGGGTGCAGGCAATGCCCAGGCAGGCCCTTTTAGATCATAATCCATTGGCCAGAACAACGTGGTGATAGCATTTACAAGGTTGCACAGCTGCACACTGCCAAGTACGAGACAGCATACAACTCTAAGTTACACACTGAAGAGCGGCGCCACCACCCACTCACACACCTGTGCGTGCATTGAGGGTGTGGCACACTGCCACAAGTGACACACTGATAAGTTGCACAACACACACCTGCACGCCCTCTGAGGGTGTGGCCAGCACGGTGATGAGTGTGTCCACCACAACTGTGCGCTTGGGGTCATCAGCAGGGAGGTGGCGCGCAAGGGTTCCCAAGAACACCACCACACCCTCCCGCACCTGCACATTTGCAAGACCACACGCAAGCAGCGCTCGTCTGAATGCATGTCAACAGAGCTTTGAGAGCGTCGGCGCCAATCTGGGTACTGCCAATCTTGCTTGCACGACCACCACCCGATCGGGTTCCGGAGTTCATGGCTGACAGGGAAGCACACATGCAAAAAGCACCATACAATCAAGGAATGCTTGGCAGTTTTATGCACTGCTTCACGCATGAGCACCAATTAAAACCTTTAGGGACATGCAGCACAGCGTTGCAATGACTATGCATCCATGCATGCATGCGCGGTCAACGGCTTTGAGATGCAGCGGGTCTGCCATCCAAACATGAGCGAGCATTCACAAGGGACTCTTCAAGAGCAGCCAGCACTACTCCACAGCTCAGCGGTGCTTGCACTTTGAAGCACCCACCCACCAGATCATACTCCGCCTCCTGCTCCGCAGACAACCCTGAGCGCTTGTTGTCCAGGTAAGATTCAAAAAGGGGCATCATTGTGCGTGCGCCCTGGGCGCCGTGCACATCCACGATCGCCATGCCAGCATGCACCATGCCCTCTCGGACCTGAGGGTATGAGAGGGTGAGCGGGGAGCATATGCACTGTGAACACGCATGATGTGAGCGGGATCAACGATCCACGCCTGACAAGCTGTTTGAATTATGTGCGCAGCAAAATGTGTCTAAATCGCAACACCAAGGGGGGCAGGCATCTGACTGTAGGGGCAGCAGTGTGAAAGCGCGTCATTCTAGCACAGAGAGCGCGGCGCGCTTAACATTCTTAGCACAAGCCAGAAGCCTGGATGCAAAAATTATGGTGACCGAAGTAGACCATGAGCCCCTTCCGTGCCCCTCTTGTATGGTCCAGTCCCACAGAGCAGCGAGCGAGCCAGCAAGTAAGCATGCAAGGAAGAATGGATAAAAAAAACAGAAAGAATTCTGCCAATGTTAATTCCTACACAACCCTTCAGACAGGAGGAATGCTTGCTCGAAACATCAGAGAGCAGGAAATATACATACCCCCCCCAATTCATTCACACACGCATACCCAAACCCACATTAAGCCAACACACATGCAAGCAGACACGTCCCTTCTTCACGATCATGTCCGCCAAGCCAATGCCAAAGAGGAAGTCCATAGCTTCACCCGCACACTCACACAAGCCCCACCTTCTCGCTCATGTCCGCCAGGCCGTTGCCAATGAGGAAATCCAACGCCACAGGCACCTCGTCAGGGCCCATCACAGGGGCCAGGGCACGCAGGGCAGCGGCCACACCACAGCGTGCAGACACGTGGCCACTCTGACAGCACAATGGAAACGGTCCATTTTCATGAGGTCGGATACAGACCACCAAATTGAAATGAGGAACAGTGATGACAAAGAAAGACGTTTTTTTTGTCCCATCACTGCAGCCCTGGCACAACGCAGGGGTGACGATGCAGACACTCCGACATCGTTCAACACGGGGGACAACAGGCACATGGGGTGTGGCACCGGAGTACAGGTGTGTGGCCACTCTGATATCACAATGCACACAAGCCCAGGTATACAACGCAGGGGTGACGGTGCAGCCACTCTGCTGGTCCAGCACGGAGTGACAACCACATCGTGAGTGGCGCCAGAGTACAGCCAGGGTGCTGTTCTGAGACGTTTGCATTATACATGAGACCCTCTTGAATGAGTGAGAAGGGGTCCCAGGGGGGCAAGGACACAGGGCAGGTAGGTAGGGAACAAAGGAAAGGTGGATCGGCAGGTAATGAACAAGGTGTTGGAGAGGGCAAATGCCTGCAGACAGAAAGCAGCTTGTGTTAGGTTGCTTGCTAAGTGTTGCAAGTTAAATGTGAAATGTGCAGGGTTGTAGAGGCAGAGGCCTTGGTAAGAGGGAGCAACTGATGACGAGGGCAGCTAGGAGAGCTGCTCTTGCCTTTGCTATGCTTGCAGCCCAATGTGCAGATGCCTGAATGCTGCTCCTGCCATTGCTATGTTAAGGATCCTTCAAGCTGATGCCTGCGTGCTTTTCTTGCCTTAGCTACGTCTGTGACACAATGAGCTCATGCCTGGGGTTTCATACAGGCTGTATGCACAGGGCAGGCAAGTCCTCTGCCTTGGTCTTGGTCAAAGCATGCAAGCACAGCCATGGGTGGAGTCTGTGCTTCAAGGGTTTCAAAGCGCATGCATGGCAAGCAAATCAAGTGTGTGCTGCTGCCGGCACAGGCGTGCAAGCCTGGGGCGAAAGGAGGCAGTGCACGTGCGCATCGCGCGTGTGCCAGCGGCAGCCCATGGCAGAACCCCAGGGCCTGTGAGCCCACCAGAACGGTGAGCACGGCGGCCCTGGGGAAAGAGTTGCCTCTAGTTGCTGTACCATGGGTGTAACGGGCGGCAGGCACTGTAGGCTCTGTGCGTGCAAGGCAACAGCATGCGCGTGGGTGTATGCGTCTAAGCACATGCACGCTCACGCACATGAGCGCTTGCACAGCACATGTGAGCCGCCTGCTGACCTGACATGACCCGTGGCGTGGTGAGCTGGTTCTGATGTTGGTGTAGAAGTTGGTCTTGCTATTACAGCACTTGGCGCATTCATATGATACCCCCGCCTGCCTTCAATCCTGCAACCAAACATCAGCACTGGCCCTCTGGTAGGGCAAAAACACGCCCCTTCTCCCGCTCCTCTCCAGCATACTGGCATGCTGCGACACAAATTCAGACACGCACCCCGTAAGCAGAAATCGCTTGAGCAAGGGACTCTCCGACGGTGCCTGGCAGCTCCTTGGCTGCAGATGCCAGCGCAGCAGCTGCTGCCTGCGTCGTGTCCGGGGCTTCCGCATCCACCAGCAGCTGCACTGAGGGGGCGACATATGAGCGGGGCAGCTCACACTTGGCCTGCAGAAGCCAAGGAAAAGGGGAGAGATGTTGGGGTTGTCCACGCAAAACATGTACATGGAGAGGGGCCAGTGGAGGAGAACAAAGACATTAATGAGACTTGAATCCGACGTCTCAACACGAGATAAGTGGGTGAGCAATTCATGTATTCCAAAGAACTGGTTGTCATGAGGGCCCATGTGGCAAAGCTGGTTCCTCCTCAGCTAGGTCTGAGGACGGCAGCGTCCATGAGGGGGCATACAATTGCAGGGCTTTCCGAGTTGTAGTGTGGCAAAGCTGGTTCCACCTCAGAAAGGTCTGAGGACGGCAGCATCCATGAGGGGACACAC
The DNA here is from genome assembly GCA_914767535.2 of Dunaliella primolecta. Lineage (NCBI taxonomy): Eukaryota > Viridiplantae > Chlorophyta > Chlorophyceae > Chlamydomonadales > Dunaliellaceae > Dunaliella > Dunaliella primolecta. Next base: position 10,019,287 of record OU611755.1, on the reverse strand, counting down.
AATTGCAGGACTTGCCAAAGTGTAGTCTGAAACCATAGCAAGCGCTACATAAACAACTCCATGCCAGAGAGCCCCCAGCCCATGACCATGTTGGCATTTGCCATTCACACTACTGTTGCGTCCATCATTTCTGGCTTGCTACACACGTGAGCAGTGTATGGTTGCGCTTCAGCAATCAAGATCTACAGGCACACACGTGGCCATCTTCAACAGCTCCCACAGCCCTTACAATGCACAATATTTGTTGCGTCATACACTTCTGACTTATCGCACATGCCTCATGAGCTCCAGCAATCAAGATCAAACCGCACACACGTGGCCATCTTTCACAGCTCCCACAGCCCTCACGACGCACAGCGTATGTTGCGTCATACACTTCTGACTTATTGCACATGCCTCATGAGCTCCAGCAATCAAGATCAACCCGCACACACGTGGCCATCTTTCACAGCTCCCACAGCCCTCACGACGCACAGCGTATGTTGCGTCATACACTTCTGACTTATTGCACATGCCTCATGAGCTCCAGCAATCAAGATCAACCCGCACACACGTGGCCATCTTTCACAGCTCCCACAGCCCTCACGACGCACAGCGTATGTTGCGTCATACACTTCTGACTTATTGCACATGCCTCATGAGCTCCAGCAATCAAGATCAAACCGCACACACGTGGCCATCTTTCACAGCTCCCACAGCCCTCACGACGCACAGCATATGTTGCGTCATACACTTCTGACTTATCGCACAAGCCTCACAAACTCCAGCAACCAATGCATGCACAAATGCGGGCAGCCTCACCAGCTCCTACAGACCCTGAGCAGCACAGAGTGTTGCATCCATCATTCATGGCATGCTGTACACGCGTGACGTGTATGATAGCACTCCAGCGATCAGCGCATGCGCAAATGCGGCCATCCTCACCAGCTCCTACAGACCCTGAACAGCACAGAATGTGGCATGTTGTACACGTGTGACGTGTATGATAGCACTCAAGCGATCAGTGCAAGCACAAACGCGGCCATCCTTACCCCGTCCCACAGTCCCTGTGCTGCACAACCTATGTCGCACCCTGGACTTCCGAAGCATCACACATGCCCTCATGAACTCCACCAATCAGTGCAAGCACAAACGCGGCCATCCTTACCCCGTCCCACAGTCCTTGTGCTGCAGACGCGTTGCCCTCGTCAGGGTCGTGACGGGCCGTGTGCAGCAGGCAGACCTGCGACAAAACCGATCACAACCGTGGAGCAAATATAAGCACGTGTTTCCACTCATGGCATAAATGTGGTACAGACATGCATGACCTCAACTCCTCCCTCCAGCACGGTTTTATGCCTGTGTTCGTTTGCACATGTGTGCGTGTTGCAATTAGCAGACACAATGATTTACGGTCGGCTAATGCGAACAGCAAGGCTTTAAATCTTACATCCCTGAATGCCTCAAGCATACCACACTTGTTGCCTTGGCTGTTTTCCATTTCACCCTGCGGCTGTACCAACATGCAAAGACACATTGGCATACTGTGGTGGGCTCCCTGATGGCTTGACGCACAGCCAAGTACTGCTAAAACCCTCGAGTGCAAGAGCCCATCCGCACCAGATCTAACATCCAGGCAGCATGCACGAAGGCTCTGACTACTTTCTTTATATTCAAGGCAGAAGGTTAAAGCTGTGGCACAGAGAGGAATGGATAGACACACGCACTCACGCGCTCAGAGAGTTGTACATGCAGGGAAAGCACAAATGCACTCACGCGCTCAGAGAGTTGTACATGTAGAAAAACACACACGCACTGTGCACGCACCAGCTCCCCTCCATCGTCCTTCGGGCAGTTGCCTGCAGACAAAGCCGGCACCACATGCAGCGCTGCCAGTGCTGCTGCCCTGACAAGGGCGCTGGCATGGGCCACTCCACGCGCGGCGGCCAGGATGTCTGTGTGCTCCACGGCACCGACGGCCAGTTGCTTCAGGAGCGGTTGGACACGCTCCCTGTGGCGCAGTTCACAAGCAGCAGTGAAAACTTTAATGCAGCAGCCATGTGGTACTTCTGAGGTTATTCAGCACCAACTACCTTTATTGTGAAGCACCAAACGAAACAAGAGCAAAGATGTGCAATCTTCCCGGCTTCCAGTAGTGGAAAAGCAAAAAGAAGAATAGCTGGCCAAGAAGGGGCCCTCTTCCCAGCATGGCTAGCTAATCTCGCTCACTCTTTCATGGGTGACGACACAGGTTTACATTGAGTAGCTGGAGTGGCTGCAAACAAATCCCAGAGGAGGACAACTCCCCTATGTCATTGGATTTATCACGGGACATGCCCTTTCCCGGTTTTCTTTCGCAAATCTGACTGTGGCAACCATTTTCATTTCATTAAATATTGTGTTCACCGAAATTTGATGGAAGTCGGAGGATCCTGGATCATTCTCCTGGCCTCAAATCAACCAGAAACAGCCCACAGCTCCACCCTGAGACCAGATTTCACTCCCAAAAATATGTTTCTGTGACCTCCATATAATATGCTAACATCCTGCATATTCAAAAGAAGGAAATAAGGAAAAAAATAATTGACCTTTTTGGCAACCCTAGCGCTGGATTTTTTCATTGGAAATGGCTGAAATGCTGTATCTCACCAACCACTGGGTTTTCTCTCTCCACTTCTCTCACAATGATATTCTTTTGGTGCAAGGACTCCAAATCACCAAAAATCACCCACGTCAATGGAGTGGGTGGGTTGGTGGTCAAAAAGTAGGGTTCACACCGCGGCTGATTAGGAGTGTGTCAGTTGTCCACCTCTGAAGCACTCCACAGTTTGACTGTTCCATTGCAGTCAAGCCGGCGCTCACATTATTCTTAGCGCCACAGCTGTCTCATAAAGGCACACCCAATGAGCAATTTTCATGAGAGCCCTCTGTCTATAGGGCTCCTGTCCAACATCCCAGCCAACATATGTGGAGACGTATGCAGGTCTCCCTTACAGCCACAGTATGCGGGTCGCTGCCACTCTTCTGGCCACTACACCTCTGTCCATACTGGCCTCTTATCCAGCGTGAGCTATGGGTTATAGTGCACAAGAAAGCGTAGCGCCCATGACGCAAAATGATACAACATACGGCATAATACATGGCATAATGCACAGGGTTGGCCAATTCTGTATATACATATATATACATATATATGTGTCAGTCGTACATATGTCGTATATTTCCACTTTGTTTGTAGGGAAAAGTACGGCACACCTGTATGGAATCGGCCAAACCTAATAATGCGTGAGAAAGAGCAGCCCCAATATAATACTCAGCCACCCAATGACTTTCTTTCCCAAACATCTCTCATGAATTAGACACAACGCTTACATTGATAGCATTGCAGGAGGCATATGCAACCCCCCCCTGGTGACTCTTTTGTTGGTCGTCATGGCACAAAATGGTCTCAGATTGCTCCGCATGAATCATTTCAGCATATGTTCTTGCTAGCACTTCCATCCAAAAATGCCTGCTGCCAATACTCTCCCAAGGCAAAGCCATTCAAATACAAGCAACTTGCACAGGCCTGAGGCTTTCCTCAATAAATATCGACACAGAAGGATTGTGTCTCAACGTTTACCTGCGCAAAGCAAGGTTTGGGTGAGCATGGCAGCCCCTTAAAGGTGGCGGTGGCAAGGCGTTCTGACACAGGCTGCTGGTTTCAGTGCACCACTGATCCTTTACCTGTGGGCAGGTACCACTCATCAAGAGATCGAAAACCACTTTGTTTGAATGCACCACTGTTTTACCCACCTGTACGCAGGCACCACCAAATAAAAAGAAAGCTCACCCCATTTCAAAGCACCACTGATTCCCCTACCTGTAGGCGGGGACCACCCCCAGCAGGTGGTACAGCAGGGCCAGGCTGGCAGCACGGGGCACATCATGCGCACCACAGTGCAGAGCCACCACCGCCAGCGCATCCTCATGCGAGGGCGTGTGCGTGGGGGAGGACAAGATGGCCTGCGCATGCAGGTCAAAGGCAGGCAGGGAGAGAGAGCCACTGTGCAACTGTCAGGAAGTGCACAACTGCCAGTAGGTACTGTGGGTAGGGAGGTGTGGTGGGGTTGAGCTGGAGCAACATGCAGGCCGAGACCTCTTCGGTATTAGGCTGCATGTGTGCAAAATGCATGCATACAACGCCAGGTTGTGCACAAACCCCCAAAAAGGGAGCATTCCAGTCAATCGGCAAACTGGTTTGGCCACAGCAGCAAACAGATGACCAGCTAGCCCCATGGTGTGAAGTCATGAACCCTGAGTGCGGCACCTACTTCTCTGATGTAAAACAATCGGCTATAGCTATTTACACTCAGCATTGGGCAACTCATCATTTGGGTCAGTGCACTCAACAACTTGCTCTCGCTGGCGTCCTCATGGTTTTAAAAAGTGGCAGGGGCCGCAACAAATTGGTCCTGGAATGGATAGATGAGGCCATAGGGCGTGGGGCAGTGGCTGCAACACTGGACCTGTCTGGATCGAGTCAGGGCGTGGGGAAAGGGCTACAGCATGAAGCAGGCCCAGCAGCAGCACTGCTGGAACAACGCCCACTGTGCCATGCCTACAAAGCAACTGAAGCCACTGCACCACGCTTACCATACCAACCATACCACTGTACCATCCCTACAGAGCAGCCAAAGTCACAACACCAAACAGGCAACAGCAAAAAAAAGAAGACAAGAGCGGTGGCAATGACTGCCACAGCTGCTGCAGGACCTAGGTACACAAGAGGCCGCACCTGTAGAACAGGGAATACAAAACGGTAGGACGCGCCCTGGAGAGGCCTCCTGTCTCCCGTGACCTGCCAGTAGGCAAACAGAGACAGTGGAAGAGAGACAAATCATTGGCTTTTTGTTGATGGAATGTGCACTGGAGAGGCCTCCTGCCTCCCGTGACCTCCTAGAAAGCAAAGAGCAACAGGGAGAGGGAGGGAAGGACAAATTGGCAAATTTGGTCTTTCAAATCCCTTAAAAGGCCTCCTGTCTTCTGTGACCTGCCAGGAGTCAAACAGAGAGGGGGAGGGAAGGACAAATTGACATATTTTGGTCTTTTGAAGGCACACTGAAGAGGCCCTCTTTCTTCCATGACCTGCCAGGAGGCAAATAGCAAGGGAGGGTGACTTCCTGCCTGTGGCCTTTCACACAGGGGTATCTGAATCTGCAATCCCATCTCCTTGCCTGCATCTCCTGCTGAAGTTTTGCATCTCGTGTGTAAAGTGTCATGATGCCTTGATCAAAGTTTCGTGGTGTGTTGTTCACTTTTGCCTTGATCACAGTCTCATGGTGTGTTGTTCACCTTTGCCTTGATCTCAGTCTCATGGTGTGTTGTTCACTTTTGCCTTGATCTCAATCTCATGGTGTCTTGTCGGCTTTATGATATCTTGTTTGAAATCTCATAGTGCCCAGCTGTCTGAAACCTGCTTCATCCCCATGGTGATCAAGGCCCCACAAAGCCCTGTGGATTGCTCCAGCTGCTCCTAAGGGTTCCCATAAGCTCCAGGCAGGGATAACTGACCCTTCATACTTGCAAAGCCTGCTAATCGACCAAACTTCCCTCACAGCAGGCCCACAAGAGGCATCCATTGAGTGCCGAACAGAGGATCTCACCCACAAGCACCTCCTAAAAAAAAGCACCTCCATGTAGACATGTTTATATGCACGCATGCAGACCAGGTAGCACAGCGACGCACATCAGCCAACGCACCTGGCGCAGCGCAGACACAACACCTGCAATCTCCTTCGCTGCAGGGAGCTTCACAGCGCCCGCTTGCTGCGCCTGTGAAAGGATGCAAGTAGTGAGACGAGATCCGTGGTGATACTTGCTTGCAGGTGTATGCCACTCCACCTGACCCATCAAGCGCATGGGCTCTAACACTAGTAGGTGCATTGGGCGTCATGCCTTGAGAGGGACGTCACTCTGACCACGCGCTGGCTTTCCCCAACAGCAAAAGGATGGGGCTGCTCAGATTGAGGATCTCCAAAACTGCTTTTCTGTCTGTTACAGCCAGAGCGAGCTTCAGCATTCTGTCCAGGCCGTCACATACACATACACACACATGTACACGCGCACACACAAACACACACATGTACACGCGCGCACACACACACAAGCTCACACACACCTGTTGCGCCAGGACCACAAGCCGCAGAGCTGCGGCCAAGCCCAGCGCCTGTCCTCCCAGTGGGGCAGGCAAGCACGCGGCCAGCTGGCGCACAGCCTCAAAGGCCTCAGAGCCTGTGGCAAGTAAAATGGGGAGAAATTGTGAGCGCGCAGACAGTGAACCAATCATCTATCTATTTACTTGTGTACATTCATATATGAAATCTTCATCAGAGGCGGACAACTCCCCCCCAAAAGGGCATGTTTTTACATGCGCCCAGCATAGGTGTCCCATAACCTGGGACACTCAAGCTTAGTTGCGAAATATCCTACTGCACTGAAGCTCAACAATCCCAATTTTTGAGCACTCTGCAAAATCAGCGGCAGCATGAAACCTACTGTTTGACAACCAGGCCTTCATTCGGGATTGCCTACTGCACCAAATAGAAGATCCTCAGTAATTTGTAGTCCTTGTATTAAAATAAAATACCGTTTGTTCATGACCAATCCGTTGATTGATTAAATCTGAGGCCACAAAACGAACTTAGAAAATAATTCTGGAGCCTCAGACAAGCCCCCAAAAACAATTTCACTCCCTGATTCCCCTAGCAAAACCACAACGAATTCCCCCCAAAAATATTTTCAATTTCCCTGAACCTCAGACAAACTTAAAAAAGAAATTTTCTGGGGTCAGCCTGACGAATTGGTCGTGAACGTTCGGTATTGCAAAAGAAACAGGGTGATAAGAGCCAGTGGTTGACGAGACACAGAATTTCAGCCACGATTCCCTCGGAAACAATCTTGCACCAGGGGTGGCAAAAGGGTCAACTTTTAACCTCCTTTGCATTTTTTGAACTTGCAGGATGCTAGCATAGCAAATGGAGCTTACGAGACCTAAATTTGGAAGTGGAGAAATGGTCCCAGGGTGGAGCTCTGGGGGCCCTCTTTGGGTGATTTGAGGCCAGGAGAGTGATTTGGGGTCCTCCAAATTTCATCATTCGTTGGTAAATTGATCTATGAAAATGGTCTCAATGGTTAGATTTGAGGAGGAAACACGAGACAGGGCATGTCTGCAACATAGGCCAGTTGACCCCCTCTGCCATTTGTCGTGTACACACAGGTGTACTTCGTATACGTTCATGGATAACTTGTGTGTAAGCGTGGACACCTGAGGCCTCAGAGCAACATATGGCAAGAAAAGAAGGGAGAGATAGTGGCCGTACGGGCAGTTGACCGCCCCCTACATCAATCAATCAGGAAAGTAGGCACTCCTTAGGCCTATATGATCCTATGGCAAGATGAGGAGGGGACATTGTAAACATTCAACAACATGTACAATGTCCAAGTAATTGGAAATAGTAACCGCGCACTACGGCAGGCCTTGGGAACACATAGGGACATTGTAAACATGTGCACAACATAGATGCACAATTCCATGTGATTTCATGTAACTAAAAAATGACAACTGCGCACTGCAGCGGGCAGTACATCAACCTGCTATCAATCTGGATAGGCCTTGTGAACACACAGACCCTTTTGGAAACACATAGGCCCGAGGTAGGCTGAGAGCCTGTGGCAAGAGCGGGACAAAGGAAGGGAACACACACAGGCACCGTGGAGCACTTCCTACATCACTTTAAGGAATGGGAGACTTGGGGGCAAAAGTGGAAATCCCTGTGGCATGGAAACAACAGGCGTGACCTGGAGTGACATCGAGGGATCAAGCTTCGAACTGTGGGTTTGCTGTGCATGAAAGGAAACATACCTGCTCCATCCGATGACATTTTCGTGGCAGTTTCTGCTTGTGGCGCACAAAAAACACTCCAGCTCAGCTCAGAAGTGTCACCCACAAGCGTGCTGGATAGCCCCCGCAACTCAGCAGAACTAACCCACGAGCTTGCTGAGAACCAACGGCTGGCACAGTTCCCACAGCTCAGAAGAACTCAGCCGCAAGCGTGCCGCACAGCAATAGCACAGCTCACGCTGCTCCATGGAACTCACCCACGAGCTTGCTGGAGAGCAACGGCTGGCACAGCTCCCGCAGCTCCTCAAGCTTGGTCGCTGCAAAACGAGGGTTTCCGGCAGCAACATCCCTCAGCACACGCAGGCCCAGCAGCAGCTGCGTCTTCACCGCGCGTACGTGCTCCCGCACCTGCACAGTACAGAGCCCCACCATCCTGAACTCTTCACAAAGACATGCAGGTGGAAGTGAAGCTATGTAGAACAGGGCACCCCCTGCCCTTATCTGCTGGGAAACAAATGCATGCTCAGGGTTCGCACACCCATGATTACCCATCAGCGCTTCTTCCAAAGGCACACACAAATCAACCTGATTGCCTGATCCATGCCTAACCCAAAGCATCTTACCACAAGCACAAGGCTGCCACTGCCCCACATTTAGGACTTCTGTTGGAGCTCCATGAGCCCATACTTAGCAAGCAAGCACAAGCAAAGGCATGACAAGCACATGTACACAAGTGTGTGCACCTAGAAATGCAAAGCCTGTAGGCACACTGTTGTGAACCCTGATAACTCCTAATTAATCTCATTGGCCCTCAATTCTACCAACAAGCACAAGCAAAAATCATGCCGAGCACACCCACTCACCTTGGACTCCTGATTGAGCTCATTAGCCCTCCACTCAGCCTGACGCGCAGCAGCATCTTTCTTGGCGCCTGCAGGGCCAGAGCGAGGGGCAGGTTTTGCCGCAGGGGGTGGGGGTGGGGGCGGGGGCTCATCGTCGTCGTCATCCTCCTCGAAGGCACGGCCGCCGCTCTGCGCAAAAGACCAGGTGGCATGTCACGCTTGCCAGGAGTTCTGCTAGTCTGCCCTGTGTTGCTGCGATCTTCATACATGTTCTAAACTTGAAGGACCAGGTGAAATGTCAGGTGGATTGACAACCCTTGGACAGGGGGCATGCTGTTCTTCCACTGTGCTTCTTTGTACCGTTGCAATTTCGATGTGTGTCCTGAAGGGCCAGGTGGCATGTCACACTCGCGCAGAGTTTCTGCTAGACTTCTCTGTGCTGATGGGAATTCCATACATGCCTTAAGCCTTAGGGTACAGGTAGAGTTTTCAGCTGCACAGGGGCCATGCTGTTCTTCCACTATGCTTCTATGTGTAATTGCAACTCAATGTGTCCTGAAGGGCCAGGTGGCATGAGTCATTGCTGTGCAGCTCTACGAGTCAGTGCTCATGGGTTTGTTTTGGGATGCCATTTTGGCCAGGCACAAGCAGAGCAGCACACACACACACGCACGCGCTGTATGAACACTTGTTGACATTAGCAGAGCAACCTGACATCAGCAGGGGAGAGCAGAGGGCATAAGCAGAGCAGCCTGCTCCATGATCAATTTGATGACGTAGCTTGCATCTGTACAACGAGACACACAGGGGACACAGCTTGCATGTGTACAACAAGGCACTCCTGCCACACACAGAAAGAGGCAGTGTTGTGCCAATCCCTCAAGTTTGGCACGCACAACAGAAGCCTTCAACATGGACAGAGGCTCCTTGAACGTCTCTCTCTCTCTCTCTCCCTCTCTCTCTCTCTCTCTCTCTCTCTCTCTCTCTCTCTCTCTCTCTCTCTCTCTCTCTCCCTCTCTCTCCCTCTCACACACACACACACACCTTGAAGCGGCCCTTGGCCTTGCGCACGTTGCGACGCTCCACCACCATCACAGCCTCGCTGACTTCTTGCAGGGCCTTCCACTCAGAGGCCAGATGGCCCTCAGGAGTGGCAAAGATCTCCAGGGACTCCTCTGGCAGCGCATCGTGCTCAGTCCTGCAACACGTCCGCCACAGATCCACTGGACAAGTCTGGAAGCCTTGATTGAGAGGCGAAATGGATCCATCTCCAGTGCTTAGCCCTGTCATATAAAACCTGTGCCCGTTGGAAAGGACTTCTGAGGTCCTTAACGTCAACTTCACACCGGCGGAGCACAGCGTTGCTGTAAAACCAGCAAGACCTCTCAGAGGGCGGGCTGGCCGCACTGCCATGAACTCAGCAGAGTCAATGACTCTAAGGAAACGAAAACCACACAGGCACCATGACACGCACATACAAACGCATGCACAAGCGCTCGCGCACCTATCCAAGAGCTGGGCCAGCTTCTCCAGGACATGCGGCATGAGGGCATTGGGGGAGATGGCGATGCATGTGCTGAGGGCCTGGCGAGCTGCTGTTTGCTCAGCAGGGAGGCTTGAGGCCAGGCCTTTGGGCCCATTCAGGGCTTGAGACACTGCTGGTGCAAAGCCTGGAGAGCATGCATTGCAGCGCATTAGGAACAGCAGGGACTGAGCACAGCTTGGACTGCATGCTGTGCAGCAGCACAGCGCGTTTGGGACAGCAGGGGCGAAGCAAAGCCTGGAGAGCATGCATTGCCGAGCATTTGGTACAGCAGGGACTGAGCAGAGCTTGGACTGCATGCTGTGCAGCAGCACAGCGCGCTTGGGACAGCAGGGGCTAAGCAAAGCCTGGAGAGCATGCATTGCAGCAGGAAAAAGCGGCTGCAATAGCAGGGGCTGAGCAAAGCCTGCGCGGCGAGTTCTGCAGCAGGACAGCGCGCTAGGAATAGCAGGGGCTAATCATGGGCATTCCACCCAGAAGGAGCACAAGATGGAGGCAGAGCCTCTGGAACTTGGTGTTTGCGCGTTACTCATGCTTGTGTCTGTGTCGTGCACGCAAGGCATGACGTCAGGCCGGCATTACTGCCCTCAGACCACAAACACCATGCCCTTCAAACAGTAAAGGCAAGGGGCTGGTCGTACACGCAAGGCGCGAGGTCATGCAGAGCAGTTAAGCCAGCACTACTGCCCTCAGACCACGAACACCATGCCCTTCAAACAATACAAAGGCAAGCGGCTGGTGATGCAGTGGAATGGGCACTTCATTATTACCTCCACACAACTGGTGCCCATGCAGCACCGCACACAGCTGCACTGATCTTTTCTCAGAAGATACCTGTTTTCAAACCTTTGTTTTAATCACACACACATGCGTTCCTGTGCTTAATTTTAGTACAAAAGGGGCTGTAGGCAGGGCGCAGCTGTACGTGCACACACACACACACACACCTGGGAAGACCTTGACAAGTGTGGGCATACGGCGCGAGGCAGCCAGCCACACCTGGCGTGCTGAGCCTGGAGGGATGGCGGCAGTGATGCCAGGGTGGTGGGCTGCCAGCAGCACAGACGACAGCTGCATTTGCAACAGCGTTTTGCAGCATAAGCAGTTCACCAAAGGTGGAATGAAGTGACACAAAAAGAAACAAACCATCTGTACAGCCACACAGTGTTCAGTGAGAAATTTCTGGGCCTTCGGAGAGTGCAGCTGAGTAATTCCCTGGGCTTCAAGTGTGGCATAAAACAAGCCAGGAAACTTTCTGAGAAAGAGGACAATGTTTTATGATGGAGAGCAACACATACAGACCACGATCTGGGCCTTTAAAACACGTGGATTAGATTAGAATGAATGAATGATCAGGGGGGAAGGGGGAGGTCGTGAATTAGATGAGTTTGAAAGGATGAGTAAGGATTTAAACCATGGTCCTTGGGCCCTTGCATGTCTCATGTTGAGCGATGGGTCTTCTGGAAAGACTGCCAGCCACGATGTACTGGGGCTGCAAGTGAATGCAACCCTTTGCATCCCTTGTTTTTATATCTGTTCACATTGTTTGCACCTCCTCTTTTTCCACCACCGTGCCCACCACATTTGATTCTCTGTCCCTCCCAGGTCCTCCACACAGGTACAAGAGTTACAAGGGTTACAAAGGGTTGGCCTACAGGTACAGCTCCTCTTTCCCTGCTTTCAGCTTGATGGACACTGGGCTTCAGCGTGTTGGATCACCTCTTGGCAACAGGTATCACATTAAAAAAGGACACTTCATGCAGGGAGGGTTTTACTCCCCCCCCCCCCCCAAGCCCACCCAAACAACACTCACTCCCCACGCACCTGCTCCGGGTCCACATCCTCTATCTTGGATGGAATGATCTGCAGCAGCGCGTAAGCAAAGCGGCGGGCACACAGCCCAGCTGCCGGCACCGCATCCTCCCCAGTGGCATCAGGGGGCTGCAAGCAGAGAAACAGGGCAATGGCAATCATTGCAACGGGAATACACCACCGTCTTTTACGCACAGCCCAGCCACTCGCACTGCAGAGTCATCAACGGCATCGAGGGGCTGCAAGCAGAGAAGCATGGCTACGGCAAGCACTGAAGGGGGAGGATGAGGTTATCTGCTGCACACAGTCCAGCCAGCCAGTGGCAATGCATCCTCGCCAATGGCATCAAACAATACGAGTAAAACATGCGTGCAGTGGCAAGGAGGAAGCCACTGGCAATCCCAATCAATGGACTGCACGCATACGTGAGCACTTGGCGAGATGCAAATGCAAGCAGTGGTGAGCATGCAGTGGCAAGCACATGAGTCTTCTGCATGACGTGCCCGGCAACTGCAAGCTCGTCTCACACACACACACACACACACACGCACGCACGCACGCATGTCCCCTAACCACACCACCGGCAGCTGTTTTCCTTTGCTCAACTTAGTCAAGTGCGCCAGTAGTGCGTAGCCAAGTGTTGCAACTCACTTGCCGCAGCCCAGTTGCTTGGCGTTTTACCACCAGGTAGGCAGGCTGCACCAAGTTGTGGCGATGGCTGATGCCACGAGCGCTCAAACCAACCTCCAACAACTCAATGCATCAGCATCAGCAGCGCTGTTCAAGCACCACCGCCATGGGCGCCTCTTGCCAACACCAAGCGCGCTATGCAGCCCCGCATACCATCCATGCACCGCCAGACACCCTCCATGCACCGCCACACACCATTCATGCACCTTAACCAAAGGCACCACTCACCACCACCAGGGGCGACACGCAGCCAGGCTCGTTCATGCACCCCCGCAGACCGTCCAGCAGAGGCATCAGCAGCGCAGGCGTGGAGGTGGTAATGCGCTGCGCGGCTGCACCTGCAGAGGCGCGCACCTCTGGCGCCCAGTGAACCAGCAGGCCACACAGCAGGCGGCACACCAGGGTGTTGGAGGGGCCTGCATTTCAAGCATTCAAAGAAGCGGAAGGCGAGGTCGGTATACGGGCTGCAGCAGGCCACACAGCAGGCAGCACGCCAGGGTGTTGGAGGGGCCTGCATTTCATGCATCCAAAGAAGCGGAAGGCGAGGTCGGTATACGAGCTGCAGCAGGCCACACAGCAGGCAGCACGCCAGGGTGTTGGAGCCGCCTGCATTTAAAGAAGCGCAAGGCGCGGTCGGTATCAGGGCTACAGCAGGCCACACAGCAGGCAGCACACCAGGCCGTTGGAGCCGCCTGCATTTAAAGCAATCAAAAAAACGCAAGGTGCGGTCGGTATCAGGGCTACAGCAGCTCACACAGCAGGCAGCACACCACGCCGTTGGAGCCGCCTGCATTTGCGATGAAGAGTGTTGGATAGAGCGAATGGTCGAGTTTAGGACAAGGGCGCCTGCAGGCTTCACAGCAGGCAGCACACCAGGGTGTTGAAGGCGCCTGCATTTGCGGTTGAGATGTCGGTTAAAGCGCACGAGTTTCGGGGACCAGGGAAAACCAGCAGGCCTCATGGCAGGCAGCACACTAGGGTGTTGAAGGCGCCTGCATTTGCAGTTGAGATGTCGGTTAAAGCGCACGAGTTTCGGGGACCAGGGAAAACCAGCAGGCCTCATGGCAGGCAGCACACTAGGGTGTTGAAGGCGCCTGCACTTGCGGTTGAGATGTCGGTTAAAGCGCATGAAAATTGGGGACCAGGGAAAACTGGCAAGCTTCATGGCAGGCAGCACGCCAGGGTGTCGAAGACGCCTGCATTTGCGGTTGAGATGTTGGTTAAAGCGCATGATCGAGTTTGGGACCAGGGGAACCAGCAGGCCTCATGGCAGGCAGCAGACCAGGGTGTTGAAGGCACCTGCACTTGCGGTTGAGATGTTGGTTAAAGCGCATTAGTCTTTGGGACCAGGGAAAACCAGCAAGCCTCACGGCAGGCAGCACGTTAGGGTGTTGAAGGCGCCTGCATGGGAGATGAGCAGAAGGAAGCTTTTGCTTGTTTGGATGAAAGTATAATTGCAATTGAAAATGCACAGGGCAGCTTTAGCATTGGCGAGGGCTCCACAGCCAGACAGAGGGGAAGGCCCGTTGGTAGGTTGCATATTAAATGCACCTGAAGAACACAGCTCTCCACCCCTGGCAGAAGATTTCGCGGGAGGCGGATGATCGTGAGAGGTGAGTGCGTGAAAATGCGCACGCGAATTGGCGCTAAAGGTACAGCACAAAGTTCAACAGCAAGGGCATCGAAAGGGAGGGGGAGGCAAGGCAGGAGAAGCAGCAACCTAGCTCACCTCTTTGACACATGCAGAAGCGCTCGCGCACACCCCTTTACACTCGCACACACTTATACACACACACGCGCGCGCGCGCACACACACACACACACACACACACACACACACACACACACACACACACCTTGCAGGCGGTGAGGGTGCTGCAGCAGCAGCGCCTCCACCATGTCTGCCAAGGCTGCTGCATCTGCGGCTGGCAGCTTGGCCACAGCAGGCAGGCTGAGCAAGGGCGAGTCAGGTGCCAGCAGGCCCTTCTCCCACACGCGCTCGCTGTCCAGGACTGAGTCTGCGTGCAAGTTCAGACAGCCAACATGTTCAGTCAGTTAGTCAGTCTACATGCTAGCATGTTCGGTAAGGCCCTTATCCCACACATGCTCGCTGGCCAGGACTGTGTCCATGTGCATGTCCAAACAGTGGACATCTTCAGTCAGTCAGTCAGTCAGTCAGTCAGTCAGTCTGCATACGTGCTCCGTCAGCACCCTCTCCCACGCGCGCTCTCTGTCCAGGACTGTCTGCATGCATGTCCAGAAAACATCTTCAGTCTGTCAGTCGATCTGCATGCATGTTTAGTCAGCCCTTTTCCCCACGCGCGCTCTGTCCAGGCCTATGTTTTCGTTTCTGCAAAGACTGTCAACATGTTCAGTCAGTCAGTCCCTTCTCCCATGCGCGCTCTCTGTCCAGATCTGTTTTCGTTTCTGCTCAGACTGTCAGCATGTCGTGCACACATATTAAGTGAGGCACTTCTCCCACGCACTCTCGCTGGTCAGGACTGCCTTTGCGGTTATATTTAAACTGTCAACATGTCCAGTCAGTCAATCAGTCAGGCAGTCTGCATACATATCTGGTTAGGCCCTTCTCCTACGTGCGCTTGCTGGCCAGGACTACATTTGCGTTATGCTCACACAGTTTAAGTGTTCAGTGAGACAGTCAGCCAGCTTGCACACACACACACACACATTTGGTCAGGCCCTTCTCCCATGCTCGCTCGCAGGCCAGCACCATGTGCATTTTCAGAGAAGGGCAGCCACATGAGCTTGTGCAACTGTCAACGTGCACGGACCTTCATGTATTAGGGCACCGGTGGTGGGTGCATGACACAAGCACAAAGGGGGGTTGGCAGGCTTCACATGCACTTATACCCATGTACACCCAGAACATGCAGATACACACAAACATCTTTGGTATTACATGTGCGTGTATTCCAATGTATATGTGTGTCTACGCACGTCTTTAGGATTGTGACTTATTGGTAGAGGGTGCAAAAAGTGCACTCACATTGGGTCTAAGCACGAAAGCAGTCATGCCTGAGTGCACGGCAATCCAGCTTAGTGCAGGGATATATTGGAAAAACATATGTGCACAATAGAGCGTACTCCACCACCAAGCTTGCAGGATGACTTTGGTTCGGAAATAAGGCATTAAATGTGCAGACACAAGAGACACCAAACGAGCTGAGACTGTACTCACAATGGCGTGGCATGCAATCCCGTGCAGCAGCTCCTTGCAAACACAATGAAGCCTGCAATGCCCCTTAATATTTGCAATGCTTCAACTCCCTCTATTCACACCATTGACGAATCAACCAGACAAGCCAGCTCACATCAAAGATCGGAGGAGACCGATGAGTTGCTGAGCATTTCTCTGTCAGTGGTGACTGGCAGAGACCACAGTAGAGAACTTCATACAGCTGCGCTGCTGAAGGTGACCAAGAGAAAGGCAGCATAAGTGGCTCGCGTGACGTCCAAACTCCAGCCAGGCATGCACCTTTTTCTGCCTTTCTTACTGATGCCATCAGTGATGGCCAAGAAACACATGAGGGGCCACACCTGCGGCTAGCATGGCGACCAGCCGAAAAGCAAGCTGACGCCCTTAATGAATCATACCATTGAATGACCAACCGACAAATACGTGGAGGGCCTCACCTGCTGCGCTGCTGGAGGAGGCCATGAGGATGGCGGCACATGCGGCTAGCGTGGCAACCAGCCTGATAGCAAGCAAACACCCTCACAATCCATACTATTCAATGACCAACCAACATATTCCTGGAGGGCCGCACCTGCTGCGCTGCTGGAGGAGGCCATGAGGATGGCAGCACATGCGGCAAGCGTGGCATCAAGCCGTAAAACAGGCTTGCTCAAGCCATCGGCGACGATCTGGTGGACGTCATGGGCACACAGTATGAGGTGAGAGGACAGGACATCTCTTTCAGTTTAGTAGTAAGGTTAGGCAAGCTGCAAAAGCGTGCCTTGGCTGCAGCACAAAGTCGGAGAACATCAAGCACATCGTGCTTAATGTAAAATATAAATGTGGTGTGTATCACAAGCAGGAATGGCTTGAAGGAAGTGAAAAAGCATCCAGTATGATGGAAAACAGAATGTAGAGTGCATCACAAGCAGGAATGGCAGGAGTATATCACAAGCAGGAATGGAATACAATTGGAGTGCACTACAAGCAGGAATGGCTTGAAGGAAGTTGGAGGACATACAGCATGATCAAGAATAGAGTGTGGAGTGCATCACAAGCAGGTTTAGAAAAAATGTAGAGTGCGCTATAAGCAGGAATGCCTAAAAAGGAATGGGAGACATACAGCATGATGAAGAATAGAGTGTGGAGTGCAACATAAGCAGGAATAGGAAACATGTAGAGTGCGCTATAAACAAGAATGCCCAAAAGGGAATGGGAGACATCCAGCATGATGAAGAACAGTGTGGAGTGCATCACAAGCAGGAATAGGAAAAAATGTAGAGTGCGCTATAAGCAGGAATGGCTTAAAGGGATTGGGAGAGCATACAGCATGATGAAGAATATAATGTGGAGTGTACTGCAAGCAGGAATGGAACAAGATTGTGGAGTGCATGACAGAAGCAGGAGAGGCTTTAAGGGGTTGAGGCATGGGTTAGAGAGGGATGTCCAAATAGGCGTACAAACAATATACACTTGTAACACGGACTGCTCTTTCATGTTCGCCAAGATGTGACCCTAACAGTGTCATACCATGCACCCCGTACAGCATTGTTTCAGCCTCAGTACTAGAAGGAGGGCAGCTTGCCTTGTCGGCAACACTTGCACATTGGTTTCCCTTTTCTTGCTTTCTTTGTTTTATTGTATCAAGCTTGGCCCAAGTAGGGCAGAGTTGCACAGGCCCACCTTGGCCACAGCAGGAGTGAGGGCGGCGGCCATGAATGCACGCACTGTCGTGTTTCCCCTCAGCGCCTGCAGGAGGAGAAGGCGAGGGGAAAAGAGGTAGCATCAGTGTATGCTGGTGTATGGAAAGAAGTCAGGTCAGTGTATGGGAAGAGGTCTTGTCGGTGTAAGGAAACAGGTAGCACCAGCGCTTGCTGGAGGGGGGGGCGAGGGGGAAAGAGGAAGCATCATAATTGGAAGGAGCGTCAATGCCTGTATTTATCAAACAACAAAATTGACTCCAGTACAACTTTGGAGCGGTACGCCTATAGAAGCCTTGACCTGCACAAAGCACAGTGGCTACTCCCCCTTCAAACCTGCACCACATCACATCATCAAACTGCGCGATGCTGTGATCCCCAAACCACAGCACGTCTGCACCACAGCTCATCACCAAACAATGCAATGCAAGCACCACACCAGCATGCGCTTGAGCACACACGTGCCCCATTGGAGCAGCATGAGTCTTTTTGGAGCCAAAGCCGTACCTGGACAGCAGCGCGGAGGTGTGCGCGTCGAGGTACCTCGCCCACTGACACACGGCAACCATCAGCCAGAGTGGCTGCTGCCGCGTCCAGGGCAGGTGCGTGGGGACCCACAGGGGTAAGCCGCACCAGCCAGCAGCCCAGGAGAGAGGTCAGGCCAGTGCGGGCCTCTTCGTTGGCTGCGGCACAGTTTGGGTGTGAGTGGGAGATTATATGTGGGAGATTGTCAGGTATGTGGCTGCAAGGGTGTTGTTGGGTGTGTGGGGAGCAGAGGGGGGTTGGGGGATGAAGTAAAGGGGTGACACAGTGTCTGACACACATACACGCACGCGCACACGCACATACATACACACTAGCAGTTTCCCCAAGATTACTGAACCTGCCTGATGCCCGAGGCGAGGGCGGTGTGCACTAGTACCTGAAAGGCCCCTTACCAACCATCGTACATCCGGCTCTGTGTCCACTGGCAGCAACATCCTACCATACCCACCCATCCGTTGCAGATCTCAGCGACTTGCACCCGTGACATCCGAGTCGGTTACATGCCCGCTGGCAGCAGTATGCACGTGCCCACCAAGCCTGGTCCTGTTTCCAGCCTATCAGTCCTATTCATATGGGTCCAAAATCAGAGCATACTATCCTAATCCTATCAGTCCTGTCAATCCAGATCCGAGTGTCAGAGCACATCATCCAATTCCTATCAGTCCTCTGTTCATCCTGATCAGAAATGGTGGGCACAGACGCAGCATGGCCGCACCCACCTTCCTCCTTGACAGCCCCAGCAGCAAAAGCCACGACCTCTGCCGCCACTGCTGCCATCGCCGGGCCCAGCCCAGGGGCCTCTGACAGAGCCCCCAAGGAGTGTGCCAGCACCGCTCGTTCCACAGCCATCTGCAGAAAAGCATCAACCATGATCATGTGTAGAGGTGCCAAGAAAGATGAGTGTGCAAAATGCACAAGGTAGAGCGTGCGAGTGCATGCATGCATGTGTGTGGATGTATGTGTGTGTGCACGTGAGTGTGTGTGTGTGTGTGTGTGTGTGTGTGTGTGTGCGTGCGCGCGCGTGCGTGTATGTGTGTTTACACTACAAATTTAGTGAAACCTTGCACATCATGCGACGCTTAAACAACTGAATCATCAAACGGATTGAACGCTGCACACCAACCTTGATCTTGCCCTCCGCACTGCCATCCAGGATCTTGCGGATGCTGCTGGCCTGCTCCCCCAGCACGCCCGCGTCATGCGTCCGCCGCGCCACAGCACGCAGCGCATCCAGGGCCATTGGGCGCACACTTTCCTTGGTGCGGATCTGCATGCAGTGCATTGGTGTGTGTGCGCTGTCATTGCATGCACCTGCTACTGCAACCCTCAATCACCCCAGCTTTGGTGCGCGCGTGCTGTTAAATTGCATGCACCTACTATTGCATGCGGTGCATTGTTGGTGTGCTGCTGTCATTGCAAGCACGTCCCCCTGCATGCATTTACTGTTGCATGCGTCCACCACTGCATCCAAAGATGCGCGAGTTGCCATTGCACCTAGGCACTGCATGTCTCCAAGATAGCGTGCGCGCCTACCACTGCATAGGGGCGCATGCTGCCATTTTCCTGTGAATCCTGGTGTTAGCGCAGGCGCCATCAAGGACGCTTTGCCTCAAGATCTGCCACCCTTGTAGCATACTTCGCTCTTCTTTGGACGAACCTTTTTTGTAACCGACTCCCCATGCTTTAAGGATAGGTTGCCCTGCTTTTTGGCAAAGCCCCATTCATGGGGTGTAAGTCCCTAAGGTTGATGGCTCCGGTAAAGTTCACACCTGGCTGCCAAGGCCCACTCAGCACACTCCCTGCCCTGAAACTTTGGCTTGCTGAAGCTGAACAGCAGCTCTGCTGCATAAATCATTTCTGTGACGAAATGAAGATGCTGCCTCACTTCTGCAACACCCGCATCCAAGTCGTCTGTCCTCCCTCCACCTGCTTCTCCCAGCGGTGGAAACACTGCCAAGGGATGGACCTCACCAACCAGGACACACTGCCCCTCTGATCCCCCACCTGCTGCACCAGGATGCCGCCCAGCTCCAAAGTGTGGGTGCTGATGTCCAGCTGGGGCGCATGCGTAAGCAGCATGTGCAGTGCAGTCACCGCGACCTCTGGCGTGCGTCGCAGGGAGCGTGTCACAGCAGGCGCGATCTGTGCGCATGCATCATTGTGGGTGACCATTGATCGCCAAGCTTTGAATACCGCCACGGCTGATGGTTTCTGTGGCCATTTGTTGTTGCTGTCCGATTTGTTGCGCGCCACCACCGCTAATGGTGCATGCACAAAGTTAGGGGGAGCACCAGTTCCACCAAGCCATTGCTAATGCACGCACCATCGTGCAGACAGGGGTGCGAGTGCATCAGGCCTGGCCATTGCCCACGCGTTGCCCACTCTCAGTATAATTGTGTTGCAGGAAGTCATGCAGGGAGTAGCATGCCTGCTGTTGGGCAGCTGCAATGCTGAAGAAAACCAGCACAAAGCTAAGCAATCAGGCGCAAACACACAAGAAGAGGCACACAGTGAAGATGGCATTGCATGAGACCCCCTGACCTGGAGGCTTTCATTCAGGTTACACAAAGCATGTCCATCCAGCAGCTGCCCCGGTGCCCCAGAGGCAACAACAATTAAATGCCAGCAGCTGCTTGGCGCCTGCAGCATCATCTTTCACACTTTACAGGGAGAGAGGTCCCACCACAAGCAGCAGCAGCAGCAGCACAGGTGCAGCTCGGGTAAGCATAGCACACACGCACCTTGGTGCTGAACTCCTCACTGGATAAGGAGGCTGCCAGGGGCCTATAGCATGATGCTAGAGCTGGGCCGATTCTCTCACGCCCGTTGATGACCTGCGATTAGCAGCCACACCAAGTAGGAGCATGCTCGCGGTGATGGCTGCATCTGAGCAAGGGCTCCTGGTTTTTTCCCCGCTGCCAATAACACTTGGCACACCAAAAGCTCTTTGTGCGACAATGAGGGGGATGAGCAGCACTTTTGGAGATGGGTGGAGTATCTTCATGGCAGAAAGGATGAGACACCCTGTGAAATTAAGTGTGCTTTGGAGAATGGTGCAGAGTGTGGAAAAGAGCGCTCACAAGGGGGTGGGTGCCAAAAGCTCTCAACAGCAGAGGATGGGTCCTCCACAGGGTGTGCTATCCTACGCCCCTCACTTTTTGTGATTCCTCAAAATGATGCATAAGACACGCCCAGAAAAGAAACAGTTTGACAACATGCTCTGGTGCATTTGTCTTGCCTGAACTCTAGAAGTGTACCTGCATGATTATGTTAAGGCTACCAAACGGGGGTAATACGTGAAAGTAACCAAAGGGAGCTGCCAGTGCTGCATCCTTTTGCACAAGGGCTATGCCAACCTTCTCTATTTTGTTCCAAATTTCAACATCTGCCCCGAAAGAGGCGCCAGCCCTACATCCTGCTGGCATTCCTGCTGCTCCCTCCCAGGCTAATTGCAGCATCCCTGCTGCCTGGTTTAGAGCCGAAGCTTCTGACACTTTTGAGGCTGCAAGGATGTGGGCAGGCATCCCATGGAGGAGCTGCCTAAGGCCTGTCTGATACCAATCCCCATGCACATGTGCCTCTATGTCGCTGGACAGGAATAACGGGTGTGTAGGCATAAGCACTGGCTAGTCAAGGATGGTCGAACACAGAGGCCACGTACCCTGTCACAGAACGCCCCAAGCAAGTCCGCCCTGACCTCAGCCATGAACGCCGCATCTGCCAAACCCCGGTCCAGAAGTGCCCGCAGCATATAATGAGGTGGGGCTCCTTCCCCACTCTGCAAGGCATGCATCAAACAGGGGCAAGTGAAGATAAAGTGGAAGTAAAAGGAGCAGACAGGGCAATGTGTAGCAGCAACAAGCAAGGAGGAGAGGTCTGGCGGCCACCCAAGTAAACAAGCACAACAAGGAGGACAGGCTAGAGCACGGATCCCTGCGGTAAAGAGCATGTACACCTTGTCAGAAATCCATGGCATGTGACGAGGAGGCTGGTACAATTAGCATTTACTCAATGACATGGTCGGACCAATCGTAGACAAAACAAGCCAAGCATGCACTCAGCAAAGATGTCCGTCAATGTTCAGCCACGAAATGAAATACTGGAAGGGGTTGTACAAAACATTTAAAAAGTGCCGGAGAGACTCCGAACCCCATGCAGTTGGTGCACCATGACCAAAAATGTGCACATTCGCTATACAATACACTAGTTCCTTTGCAAAACACCCTTCATTAGTGCTGCCCTCACCTTGAGCATTGAGAGCATCACCGTTGCTGCCTGTTTGTTTCGCGCTTCAGACTGCAACACTGGGGATATGACCTGCACATTCAATGCAATGTTCATGGGTTTGCATTCTGTAGCGCAATTGAAGCTCCCCAGTGAATTTGCTGCAGTTTGCTTGTAGGTCACGAATGAGAGCTTCCCTAGCAAGCAAGGTGTCTTGCCGCACCTAACCGCAGTAATTGTGCTCAATGCCAGCGCATCTGTGGTGATAGGGCATTGACATCCTTGACCAAGATGAGATTGAAATCAATGCAGGGTAGACTTTGTAAGGAAAAGGATGAAGGCAAGAACAAGCGCACTTCATGCATGTACAAGCGAAGCACTACACAACACACACACATACGTGCCACGAAAACAAGAAAAATGCCTGCACCCAGGCATGCCCACGTACCCGCCAGGGCATTTGCAGCGACACCAGCGCATCCACGAGGGCCACTTGCACTTCTATCAGCTTGGACAGTGCCCTCTTGGCTGTGTCTGGGTCCAGTGTGTCCACAACCACCTTGCTCAACACCAACAGCGTGAACATCCCACGTCTACCCAGCTGATGGGCAGGCTTGCCTGAGGCCAGCTTCACAACGCCTGAGGCCAAAGCCTTCATGAACGCAGCGTTGCGCTTGGCGGCTGTGCCCGCAAACACCACAACTGCGCGCTCCAGCGCATTGTCTGTGTACCTGCGAGCTGCCTCCAGCACCAAGCTGGCCACCTCAGCGGCATGGGCTTCCAAGAAGCCTGCATGGTGGTGTACACGCGCAGTTTCTGTGTTCTCTAGTCTCCGGAACTCTGGATGGTTGATGTACTGCATGTGCCTGCCTTTCTTGCTAGCTCGCATGGATCAAGAGCGCAAATCAGCATGGAATGCGTGATTCATGGGCATGCCTGTACTCAGCCATGTCAGCACTAAGCAACAGATAGCAAACAGGATTGCACCAGTGCAAGAAGACAGCCGGATCAGCAATCTGGCAAGCCGAGGCCTGCCCTCCTCATGTCAGATGGATGATGAACATACCTTCATCCTCATCAAACACCGTGAACCTCAGCCTTGACCATATTTCAAGCTGCTGCTTGCCACTGGTGCTCGTCTCCAATGTAACCCGGAGCCCCTCCAGTAAAGACATGGAAATTTCCGTAAATCAATAGCACACGGCGCTGCGCATTAGCACCTGACTGAAATGAACCAGCAATCCTCTTTGGCGAGCTCAGGCAATAAACGGGTATGTTTCTTTTATCACTAATGACTGCATTCCAGGGTGCACAACAACACGCTGTCCGCGCATCAGCTCTCTCTGAAGGTAGTTATGGTTGTTTCACAACCACTTCGGCTGTCGAAACTCATAATCAAAACGAATGCGTTGCCGAGGCGTGTCAATTAGACCAGGTGACGACAAGGAAAGCTGACAGAGAAAGAGCGAGAATATGAACGAGGTCGTGGCCCCTGCGCAAGGTTCGTGAGTGTATTGTGCGTGTGGAGTGCGAAGCTATGCCGTGTGGCATAGCATGCATCGCGCAATGAAATCGTGAATGAGGTCATTGCTGCATGGCCGCTGTTGTCCTTCACTGGCCGCTTTTGCTGCTGTACAAACATCATGCAATAGCACGGGTGATGTTGGAGCCTCGTCGGGCTGAGGAGCATACGGTGTTTTGATGTCCACTCAGAACAGCCCACTGAGATAATTCCCACATGTCCCCCAACGCAGGGCTGAAGGGCGTGCCCTGGTCCAACGAGGAGCATGCTGGCTTCCTTCTTGGCCTGGAGAAACTTGGTGTGTGTTTGAGGGGGGTGTGGAGGGGGGAGGTCAGAGGGTGGAAGTGTACAGATTAAGTGGCGTCGGTCAGAGCCATGTGTGACCTTGAACAAAGGGCGTTCCGATCCTAGCCACATCCACACAAGAATAACACACGTTTGGGGACGCTGACTAGAGTCAACACACGCACAAGGATGCTCTCCGGATGGGTGTCGGAGAACAGGAGGTAGCGTTGCGTGGCTGAGGGAAGTGAATGGTCAGAGTTCACCGGCTGTCGGAGTTCGTTGCTTGGTGGAGCTCACGTCACATGCTCGAGCGCGGTGTGCCTTCGAACAGTGAAGTTGTCCAGGAAATGTCAATTAGTCGAGGAACAGGAATTGGACTTGTGTCGAAGAAGTAAGGTCAAAGGACTAAGTAGGGCAGGTGCGCACACACACACACACACACACACGCACATCCTGCAAGCCTACATGTGTGTCGGTTGAGGAGGGAGTCCTGCCAGACGACTTTGTGCTTTCCTGTGCATGCGAGTATGGCCTCTCTCTTCCTCCAAGGTTGTGTGTCCATCATAAACCATGCAGAGGGCACACCAAGCCACGGTGGTCGCCTTTGCGCGTATTCTTTGAAGCTTGTAAGGAGTTCTTGGGATGGATCCTGCCCTCAAGAGGCTGAGCACGGCACTTGAGATTGAGAATTTTCGAGGTGATGTGGCGGTGTGCGCCCACAGTGTGTAACAGATTCTCCTTGTTGGGACCACCATGCTCTGCACAGGCAAGGGTAATTGGCGCGGCATTTCCCGGACGTTCGTGCCCACCCGAACTCCCACCCAGGTGGCCAGCCATGCGCAGAAGTACTTCCTGAGGGCCGCCAATGGCGGAAGCAAGCGCAAAAGCCGCTTCTGTGGAGTAACATCTGTGAGTACCTTGATCAATGTGTTAATACCAAGGAAGGGCACCACCTGAACATCATGTGGGGTCCTCAAGAGGTGCCTCTCAGGTCTTCCTTTTGGTGCCTCAGTGCGTTGCATACCTCTGGCATGTCCAGTTCCAGGGCTCCCTATCTCAGGTCGGGATGATAAAAGCACTGGAGCCTTTCTTGGTGCAGCTCAAGCCTTTACATGAATCCACCTGCTAATGAAACATGATCTTAGGTTGTCTCATTCCTAGTTTTGCTTATTTTATCTCGGCCGTGGTCCTGTCTGGAGCCTCGCACAGACATACCATCTCACGCAGCTCATGTTTGTTGGCTAACGTGAACACCTCATGGGTGAGCGCCAGCCTTGGCTGTGATCCCACGTGGTGCCAAACTCAAATGCTGCATGGCCTGTTAAGGACTCCCATTACAGCATGGTTTGTCTCCACGTGCGTGCAGACCTATGCAGCCAGCCAGCCCACCAAGGTCCCCCGCACCGCAGGCTCACCCCTTGATGACAGCAGCAGCCCCGCAAACTTGCAGCATCGAGCAGCACCTGCGCAGCAGGGGCCCCAGCAGGTGGCCCCGCATCAGTCACAGACCCTGCTTGTTGCCTCCAGCACCCCCTCAAATGCGGACGCAGCATCCCATCTCCGTAGCCCAGAGGCCACCCGCAAGGCCTTGCCCAGTGCAGCCGCTGCTGCTCCCAACAGCCTCCCTTTCCCCCCCAACCCTGCTTGCCCCACGCTGGGTGTCCCGCTGCCGGTGCACCTCGCCAGCCCCCCACAGCAGGCTCAGCACGAGCGCGGTGGAGGCACAGCAATCAGGCCCACAGTGTACGGTGTGCCATGCTTCCCCATGCTGCCCGGCAGCAGCATGATGGGCTGTGTGTTGCCTAGTTTGCTGCCGCTAAACACACATCACGCCCAGCCCACCCAGCCCCAACCCCACATGCCTGAGCCCATGCACGTGCCGCCGGCCTGCGTGTCTGCACTCCTCAGCCAGCAGCAACAACTGCATGAGCAGCAGCAGCGGCAGCAACAGCAGCAGTGCGCAGCTGAGATGTCCTTTGGACCCCTGAACACGCTTGCGCTCGCATCTGCGGATGTGGCCGGCAAAGAGGGCGAGGGGGCAGCAGGCAAGCCTGTTCCCAGAGCAGCCCCTATCAAACAAGAAGAAGGTAGGGCTCACGTGCTGTGGTTTTGCTGCCAATCAGGGAAAAAAACCTGGTTGACTCAGGCAACACACGCACACAAGTGCTTCCTTAAACCTGACATACCATGCCGCTGGACATGAAACCATGTCTTTTCAGCTGTTCACATCAACATAAAATCAACTGTCTTGGTGAGTCCGGTCTGTCCTCTGTGTAGAAGGGACCTCTGTAGCAAAGACCTGTCAAGGGCCCCTAGGACCTCGGCCTGGGCCTCAGATGGCCCTTCCTGAGGGCTTAATGAGCACTTCTGTGATCCAAAATTTCTAAGATTTTCAAGCTAGTTAGCACTGTCGACACAGAGCGTGGGACCAGTATTTTTAGGCAGAAGAACAGGCAGGCCATGGTAAGCGTGCTCGGGCAAAAGCCAGCACACTGTGACCCTTCAGCACACAGGACAAGCATCTACCCCTAAATTGCAAACCTATTTGCTGTATTTGTGCCAGAACAGGGCCTGTGGGACACCTGCTTGGACATTAGCATTATAAATGTTTATGTGAGCAATCAGGGCATCTGTTGGAATGTAATTAAATGCATCTGCCTGCATACATGATGCCTGCAAGACAGTTGCAAGCAAATTGCAAGTTCATGAATTTAACTGCTGCCATGATATGGGACACACAATTAACTACAGTCCCAAATGGGCTGGGCCAGCCACAAAATAGAAACATGAAACACATGTTTATGAAATTGCCAATCTTTGGAGAGACGTGAAACTGAGATTATCCAAAGAGCTTGAATGGAGCGCGCACGCACGCGCGCACGCACACACACACACACACACACACACACACACACACATGCACGCACTCACTCATGAACACACGTGTGCGCATGGCCACTGAAACCAGCATATTGGTCCAATTACTGACCAGCAATAGGGTATGACTTTGATGCATGGATGCGCTGGCTAAAATGCATTAAGTGCTGACAAAAACATACCTGCAAGGCTGCTGCCTCTGTGTTTGCTATCCCGCTGCAACCTCAGCCTGACACGTACATCAGATGGTTCCAGTAGCTGGGTCCTCAGTAGTGCACCCTCATGTGACCCCCGCAGGTTCTGCCTCCCCTGCAGCATCAAATGCGTCCAACAACAGCAGCTGCTCAAACCACAGCACGCACGACTCCATCCTCACTGCTGCGCTCAGAGCGGGCCTCTGCAGACCTGAGCCGGTGCGCGGGTGCTCTGCACAGGTAAGAAAAAGAGGTGATTCAAGTTGTGGAACCTGAGAAATGAGGCGGTGTTGTGTGCAGGGAACGATGAGTCAGCGTCTCATATGTGCTCAAGGGCAGCCACGCATGCTCAGAAGTGGGTTGGCCTGAGCTCATGCCCTTGAGAAATGAAAAAATATTTTCCAACCTGTTCGATGTCAAAGACATGGACTCGTTTCAGAAGCTGGGTTGCCTGCTCCTTACCTTTAAAATGCCAGCTGGTGATCCCCACCTGGCGCTGTTAGCTCATGGGGGTTTCCTTTGCTTTTCTTCCTTGGACCTCCAATGCTCCCATGTGCTCTAGCCCACATGGATGAAGATGAAATAAAGCTTGTGCGCTTGAACCAATAATCATGCCAGGAGAACATGCTCCATGGGTCTGTGATGAAATGATAGTGCACACAGCCAGTATCAACTCTCCATGCACAATTTGGACGTGTGGACACACACCCTCTCAAGCTCATGCTCCGCTGTATGCATGACCAGAAACGCGACCCCTTCGCCTCACACGCACACACCCATACACACACACTGCAGGCCAGCAGCCTGCTGGCATCACTGCAGCCCTCCGCGTCCGCCTCCTTCTACTCCTGCGCCTCCAGCGGGGCTCTGGCTGCCATGGACTTGGTGGACAACTCAGCGCAGCAGCAGCAGCAGCAGCTGCCTCCTCAGCAGCGCTTCCAGCAAGTACACGCACTTGGAGCGGGGCGTCCATCGGCATTCAGGCCCATCGGCAAAAAGTCGCTCGCATGCTGAGGCTGCTCTTCGGAGGACCCCTGAGGCTGGGTCCCCGCTGTACTTTTTATGTAACGCTAGACTATGTGCGCCTCTAAAGGCATGCACCCACACACACGGTCACATCCATAACAAGGTGTGTTTTTTCATGAGGGCCACTTGTGACGGATGTGCATACCTGCCTGTCCAGAGGTGCCCCTGTGAGTGGATTGCAGGCCAAGGTCCTGCCTCGCATAGCATGAAGTGAATTAGGTGTTGGCCCGTATCAGAGGCCCGTATAAGAGGTCACCATGCTCTTGCTTGTTTTCCGTACATTATTGTGTGAAAAGGGAACTCAGCCTGCTGTGTACTTGCTCAGAGGCAGGCTTCTACAGAAAGTCCAGAGTCGGAGTGAGCACAAACTTGTTAAGCGCAGGAGGGAATTGGTGTCCAGATGTAGGTTGCAAGGGATTAGCAAGGGCACAAACAAGACCTATAGGGTGGTCAGTGCATGGTAATTGTCTATTTATGGCTTATTTTTTATGCTCTCAATTTGAGATAATTGAATGGATCGTCCTGGCACGGGAAGTGGAGCAGATGGGGCAAAGAAAGAGACCTGGAATAGAGCGCTGGGGGATGCTGTGAGTGAGGGTAGGCTCTTAAGGCTCTCCGGAGTTGGCTGCTTCTGTCCATTGTGAGTGTGCTGTGAGAGCCGAGCTCAGTGCTGGCTGCTTGGTGCGCGCAATCCCGACACTGCATTTCTTTGTTTTGTCATGCCAGCTCTGTGTGGCTGACCCTGCGCATGTTTGGTTCTAAGCAGGTAGCGGACGTACGCTTAATCAGTGCTCAGTGTCTGCTCTCTCTGCATCCTCATGTGTCAGACGAGCAGCAGCTGGTGGAGCCTGTTGGAGGGCCCTCTGTGGTGGGCATGTGTTTCAATTGCTTGTGTGTGTGCGTGCCTGTTGATGTACAATAGTTGTACAGAATTCAGGTCAGATGATTGTGTCCTCTAGATGTGTCCTTTTGTTCCTTTGAGAGATCAGTGACTTGCCTCTGCTTCCTGTCGCTGCTGGAGGCAAGCACATATGCTGCATGAGAGAGGGAGAGAGAAAGAGAGAGTGAGTGATTGAGCGCATCGTGACAAAACCCAGCAGAACGCTAAGTAGAGAACAGTGCTTTTGGGCACAGGTACCACACATGCAGTTGTCGAGGCACATAAATTGGTTTTTAGTTAGGCAGGCTCCTTTTGATTTGGAACTGGCGCATGATTGCTTTCTTTGATGCATGTTGGCAGTGTTGATATTGTGAAAGGTCTGAAAGAATTGGAAAGCTGTTCAAGCTCAGGCAATGAGGTACCATTAAATGGATGCAAAGAAGCTTGCAGCAATTCTGTTCTTATTTGTTCGCCGTTTGCTAGACCCTGGCAGGTCTCTTTCGATGCTTAGACGTGCCGCCCTGAATCCCTGCATGTTCCTTTTGATGCTGAAGACTCGTCCTCCTGAATCCCTGCATGTTCCTTTTGATGCTTAGACCTGTCCTGAATTTGTGCACATGCCTTATTTTTGAAGAGCCCTGCAGAATCCAACCGCATTGATTGCCCAATAATGAGCTTGAAGCCCTTCATAATTTTGATCAGTTACCTGTTGTTGAACCATATGGCCATGAAGGGGCTCTAGACTGTAGTGAGTGTGAGGGTCAGAAGCGAAAGAGATGTTGAGAGGCTGGCGACAAAGGATGGTCCCAAGGGTCTACCTCAGAGGAAGCAATTATCTGTTGGCCCTTCAGGATGTTCTCCGTTATTCTTTCGATTGACCGTACACATGTTGATAATTTATTTCATGATTGCATATTGATGACTTGAGTTTGCTTCCTTGTTTTTTTTTCTGGCACTTGAAGAGTATCTTGGCCTGTAATTTAACCCTGCAAGTCCTGGCAGAAGTGGAACCAAATTACAGGGCTTATCTCAAGATCTCCTTACATAATTCCCGAGTGGAACTTATAAGGCTGGAGGTCTATCTCCAAGTCCCATACCTCCTGGTACAGCTCACGTTGCTTTGATTGTCTGCGCTATCTTGCGCGTTCGAGCTCGGCTGTCTTGGTCTGCGCTTGCTTGTCCTTTCCTCCCGTGTTCTGCCCTGGTGTTGCTAATCCTGATGCTGGGGGAGGATGTACAAGAGAAATCAACAGACTCTGTGAAATCTCGGAGATTTCAAGACAGCTCCAACTGACTCCTCCTGAGTAGGATCCTGAAAAAATTCATGGTGGTTGCTGGGCTCCTGTAGAACCCTTCTGCATCAACCGTTGATTGAAATTTGTTGTCCTGAATATTTCATGAGCACCAGAAGCGCACAAGCAGGGAGGACCCTATATGTTTAGATTTTAGATTTTACACAGGGGGACCTTCAGCCAGACTGTTCAGCTGATCGGCCTGTGACTGGTCCTCCCAGCCAACTTAATGTCCATAAGCTCAGAAACAAATGAAAAAAGCTTGTTGTTGTGTTGAAAGAGGAAATCATAAACATCCTGGACACTAGCTTGTTGTAAAAATGGTTGCTCCATCGAAAGATCACCAGAGAAACAATTGAACAGGTAAGCGTACTTTCTTCTCAAAGCACAAACATCTGCGTCTCTGCACACCAAAAGTGCATGAGCCTCATCTTGAATCTCATCACAAGGGTTCACAAGGGTTTACACTGGTGGCCTACAGCCCGAGAATCTCATCACAAGAACAGCGACCACACAAAAGAGCATCCCAAGCTGCAGTCTCCACCTTCAGTGTGTGTGCCCTAGGTCTGAAACGGCTAACATTCCTCATGACATGTGGAGACAAATCCAAATGCATGTGCCTTGGTAAACGGGCAGGGTTACAAGGGTTTACAATGGTGGCCTACAGCCCGAGACTCTGGCTGATGGCAGCTGGTGAAACAAGGTCAACCAGTATCAAAAATTGAGACTAACTTAGTCAGACTTGAAGTCTGACACAAATCTAAGAAGTCTGTATGAGTCTTGGTTTAGGAAAGCATTGATCTCAGAATCGGGCAGGGTTATAAAATCCATGCTCACACTTTCCCACGGCTCAGAGGGTATTGGGAGAGGAGTTAAAAGTCCTCCAGGTTTTTGGCTTCCAGTTTTATTTAACTGGAATTGCGGGCACGCTTGGACAAAACGTCGAACGTCAGATCCAATGGTGGGCTACCAAAAACTTCTCTCAACCATATGCTGAGTTTTTAGAGATCCTACATGTCCCATGCACATGGGTGCGTGGTTTACATGTATGATGGCGTTTTTGACGACATCTAGATTAGGGATCGCTTAACGCTCATCCTTTGTGTACCACCAACCATTCTTGTTTGTTAGCTTTGAAGTGAACCACTCCCTTGAAAACTTTGGGTCCTCTTTATATGCCTGCCGGACTGCACCTAAGACGTCAGCCACCTCCAGTCCGGTGTGCAAACTAATCTCAGGCAAGCCAGTCATAGCCTCTGTAGGAGAAGGATTGTTCGTGGCATATGCCGCCTCGCGTTCCTTCCCCCCCCCAGAAGAATCTGTGTTTTGCTCAAGAGGATCCGAGTCTTCTCTCTCGTTTAGGGTAGGTGATGGCACTAAAGGAAAAGAGGTATCTCTTTTACGTTTATTTTGCTTCGGCAAGCATTGTTGTACGTATGTACGTACTGTATGCATTGGTTGTTGAGGCTTGTGCCCTCTGCTGCGAGTTTGCATTGCTAGAAGGAGCACCAGGTTAGCAAAGTTTATTTGAGGTTGTCCATGCGGAGGATTCCGACTTAGAGGGTCAGCCATATTTTCTTTGCCTGATCTGTAAAGCCACTTGAACTTATATCTCTGCAAATACAATAACCAACGCACTTGGCGTCGAGAAAGATTGGGTTGAGTATTTAAGTGTACCAATGGATTATGATCCGTAATAACAGTAAACATTGGGGCTTCCAAATAGCATCGCCATGTCTTTAAAGCATGCACTACAGCCAAAAGCTCTTGCTCTCCTGTGGTGTAGTTTCTTTCTGCTGGAATGAGCTTACAGCTTTCAAAAGCCAAAGGTATTTCTTCTTGCAAAAGCACTGCTCCTAAACCTTCAATTGATGCGTCACATATGACCTCAAAGGGTTTAGTAAAATCCGGTAAGTACTGGAGCATGAGTAAGTGCATGTTTGACTTTACTGCGCAGCAACAGCACTACACTCAGTAAGGTTCTGCAAGCAGATGTTGAAATGAGCAGTCTTTCCCATAAATGCTGGACCTCAGAAATTTTGGCTACCTGCACAGGCTTGGACAGGTGCAACGTGTTTACTCATTGTGTTCGGTCAGGGCAGCCTATAGTCATGAGGGAGTTTGTTGTTGATCTGAGAAAAAGGCTGCGAGGTGTATGAAATGCTGATGCCTTGGCAGAACATGGTGACCACACGAACAAATTAGCCAAATATCATCACTGGATGGCACTTCCTTTGAGACCCTTGTCTGTTCATGGCGCGCCCTTTTCTGTCCCCAGGTATTTGCATCTTGATTTGGGCAAGCGCACGCTAAGAAACACAGCACGTTTTCGCTTACATGCTCATACTTTAAGAGTTGAGACATCGCTTTGGCAGGAGCACACATCAACTTGTGATAGATGTGAACAAGGACTCCAAGATGAAAAGCATGCGGTGTTCCTTTGTTCTTGCGCTTCTGTGTGTTCTCTTCGAAGGGCTTCTGCACAGTTATTTTCTGACTTCCCCTCGTCTTATATAATTTTTCTGGACGATTCAGGCACTTTCTACTATTCTCAAGCTAGCTCTGAGGATGCTATTCATTTCTTGCAGAAGCAAACTAATGAGACTTATCGTTTTATTTCTGATCTGATGGATATTTTTTGTGCTGTTGGAACAGTTAAGCAGACCGAGCAGCCAAACTACCTGGCTGAAGGTCAAATCCCATTGTAACTCATTGTAACTCATTGACTTGCTCAAATGCTGTTTGGCAATGTTCAGACCATCCATAAGGCACAATTTTTTCGGTGAGGTTTGTAAGAGGTGCAACTATTTTAGAAAAATTTCGAATGAATTTTCTAAAGTAAGTCGCTAAACCTACACACGATCTCAAAGCATAAAGGTGCTTTGGAACGGGCCAGTTGGTAACTACTTCAAGTGAAGTTCAGTTTTTGCAGAGTCTACCTTCACACCATCTGCACCCACAATATGTCCCAGGAACTTAACTTCGGGCTTTTCAAATTCACATTTGGAAAGTTTTATGTTGAATTTATTTTCGCATAAAACTTCCAGAACTTGTTGCAAATGTTGCACATGTTCAGCTTGTGATTTGCTAAAAATTAGAATGTCATCAATACAGACCACAACAAACTTGTTGAGGAAAGGTCTAAAGAGATCATTCATGGCAGCCTGAAAAGTTGCAGGGGCATTGGTCAATCCGAAGCTTAAAACTTTGAATTGATAATGACCAAATGGGGTTCGAAAGGCAGTTACAGGAATGTCTTCCGGTGTGATTCGAATTTGGTGGTAGCCAGATTGCAATTCTAAACTTGTAAACACTTTGGCTCCAGCTAGGGAGTCTAAGAGTTGATCTGTAGCGGGTACTTATTCTTAACAATTATTTTGTTAAGTGCCCGATAGTCAATGCACATTCGCAGAGAACCATCCGAAGGAGACCTAACCATCTTTTTGAGGACGTGCTTGATGCTTTTCAGGTATCTTCGCAAGTCATTTTGTGTGGCGACTTTAATGCGCATGTTGGAGAGCTGAGTGAAGTGAGTGACGCGCATTCTCGGTTTGTGTTGGACTGCCCTGAGCTCCTAGAGACTAGGAGATGTGCGTGCAAGAGTGTGAACAAGGCAGGCCAGCTGTTGGTTGATCTAGCAGCTGCGACGAGTATGGCCATTTCGACTGGGCGTGTTGTTGGAGATGATGGGCAGCCCTCTTTCACTGGGCATTTTGGTGATAAGAGAAGTAGGCCAGACCATGTGTTGTTGTCTCCGGCTCTGCTCAAAATCGTACAATGTTTTGAGATGAAAGAAACGCGTGCCTCAGATCACGCAGGCTTGAGCACTGTGTTTAGAGTGACTGATGAGGGTGGAGAAGGTGTGAATGCTCCACACCATGTGTGCAAAGCTGGAGAGTGTATCAACAAGTTAGTGTTGCGTTGGCAGCAGGATAAGGCCCAAGTTTACGCTGAGCACATTCGGGACAATGCTGAAATGCTGGCTCAATTTGATGAGGCAGAGAGGTCTGGGGATGTAGATAAATTGGCGTTTTGTGTGCGTTCTTTGATCATCCAGGCAGCGAGCAGTAGAGCTGTGGGCATGTCAGGCCGAGCAAAGTGTGTTTTTAAACGTGAGCGTAATAGGAAGGGTCCTCTAAACCCTGTGTGGTTCAATGAAGAATGTTGGGAGAAGCGTAGGGCTTTCATTGAGGCAGTGAAGCATGGTGAAGCCAGGCATGCTTGCAGATTTCTCAAGAGGGAAAGTATGAGGTGCAATCGTAGGATGAAGCGAAGGCGCGCGAGACAGTTGCGGAATTTGTTTTTGGATAGGCTATTTCGGAAGGATCCGGCAGTGCACGCTTTACTAAAAAAGCACACCAAGCCTCACACAACCCCTGTGCCTGCTCCAGCTTGGCATGATCACCTACACAAACACTTCAGAGCAAAGAGGACATTTGAAGAGTCTCGCCCATCTGCGAGGGATATGGCTGTGCCACTGGGCCGGCGCAACCTTCCACCTGAGGTCCTTCTCAGGCGGGGCGCGCAGTCTGGGTGGGCTCCGGAGCCAGATGAGTTTGAGATCCCTGATGTATCTGTGTTAGAAGGTATGTTGGGTAGTGAATTTCAGAAGTTGAATGTTGGTGCCTCTTCAGGCTTTGATGCGATCCCGATTCCTTTTCTTAAGCATGCGTGCTTGCCAGTGCAGTGTGGGAATAAAACCAAACAAGTAAATGTGCTGGTACCTCTGTTAGCTCGTCTTTTTAAAGTGCTGCTGACTGAAAGTAAAGTGCCTGCGTGCTGGAAGGTTGCCAAGTTGAGCCCCATTCACAAAAA
The DNA here is from genome assembly GCA_914767535.2 of Dunaliella primolecta. Taxonomy (NCBI): domain Eukaryota; kingdom Viridiplantae; phylum Chlorophyta; class Chlorophyceae; order Chlamydomonadales; family Dunaliellaceae; genus Dunaliella; species Dunaliella primolecta. Next base: position 9,983,982 of record OU611755.1, on the reverse strand, counting down.
AGGGGAAGTGCTGAAACCTGGGAATTATAGGATGATTGCGGTTAGCGGTGTAATGTATAGGATTTATGCTAATGTGCTGAAAAATCTGGTGACAGATTGGTGTATGAAAAAGGGGAAGATTCCGGACACGCAGTTTGGCTTCTTTCCAGGAAGGAGCACTCTGCATCCTCTGTTCATTCTGAGGCACCTCAAGCATGCTGCGAAAAAATTGAAGCCACGGAATTCTTCCAGATTGCACGTTGCTTTCATTGACTTTTCTCAAGCTTATGACACCGTGCCCAGACAGCAGCTTTGGTCTCACTTGCAGCGCAATGCAATGCCGACTCCTCTGCTCAGTGTGATCAGAGATATGTATGATAATGATGAGTACATTCTAATGGATGGTGAGAAAAGGGCGCGCGTGCAGCCATCGAACGGTGTTAAGCAAGGTTGTCCTTTGTCCCCCCTTCTTTTCTCTCTGTACATCAATGATATGGGCAGAGAGATAAGTGAGGGCATTGAGGGTGCTGTAACTGGTGATAGAGTGAATGGTGTGTCCCACATGATGTACGCTGATGACCTTGGATTAACTACGAATGACCCTGGTGAAATGCAGAAGATGCTGGACAGACTCCGTGTGTATGCTCAGAGAAAAGGGTTGACTGTAAACACAGCTAAGTCTGAGGTGGTGCACTTCAACAGTACGTCTGTCTCTCCTCTGCAGAATCCTTTTACGTATGATGGAGTGGTCCTTCCAGAGAAGGACAGGTTCAAATATTTGGGAGTGCTGTTGGATAAAAAGATGGATTTTAAGGTAGCTGAGGAACATGCGGTGCGGCCTTATATGGCTGCACAGAGAAGGATTTCGGAGTTTGCCAAGGGTCATGACCTGAAAAACAGGCCTCATGCTATGCTCTGGTTGTCCAAGGTGTATGGCATTCCTGCTGGGATGTATGCGTGCCAGGTGTGGGGAACTCATTACTTGAGAGAAGGCAGTGAGTTTGAGAGTCAATTGCAGAAAAGACATCTGTGTTCCTTGAGGCGCATTCTTGGAGTAAAGAACAGTACTACAAATTGGCCGGTGTTGAGAGAGTGTGGCCAGGAGCCTCTGCAGTTCTTCTGGTTCCGTGCCTCCATCAAGTTTTTTAATAGCATGCTTGACTCCAATAGTGAAGTCTTGCGTCGTGTGCTGAGGGCTGATTTAAGTCTGGCTTCTTTTGATTCCTCTTGCTGGGCTGCTGAAGTCTCTAATGCTTTTGGTGGGATGCGGAATGGTGATTCGTTCAAACATAACATGCTGAGAGCTGAGAAAATCCCCATGCAAGAGTTCATTGGTGATTTGCGATACAGACAGCAGAAAGTGTGGAGAGGGGCCGATGTTTTTTGTCCTCGTGCAGTTAACAAGAAGGTAGTGACGTACCATAAGTGGTGTGGGAATTCTGAGAGTGGTCCCAGAGGTGCTCCTTTTCGTATCCCCTCGTATCTGTTCAAAGATTTGGACAAGCATGTTTTGAGAAACATTAGCAGATTTAGATTGCGTGCTCATCACTTGAGAGTGGAGTCTGGTAAATGGCTTGGGGGTTCAAGTATCTGTGATAAGTGTGAGTGTGGGGAAGTCCAGGATGAAAAACATGTGCTTTTCTTTTGCAAATGTACTGAGGTGCGTGAGCTACGCTCGAGATACAAGGACCTTTTTGAGGAGATGTTTAAGACTTTGCGTGTGTTTGCTCCGCCTTCAAACGCTGACTTTATTCCATTCTTGGCTTGCCATCATACTATCACTGATTCTGAAATCAATGCTTTCCTAAACCAAGACTCATACAGACTTCTTAGATTTGTGTCAGACTTGGTCTCAATTTTTGATACTGGTTGAGCTTGTTTCACCAGCTGCCATCAGCCAGAGTCTCGGGCTGTAGGCCACCATACTCTGTTTGCTAGTTGTGGTCTGACTGGTTTGCCTAACAGGTAGAAGTACTTGTTTTTGGCTGTTTCCGACAATGCAACTATTGGTTTTACAATCCAAAAGAGCATTGGTTTTCTGAAGCCAAGTGTAACCCAAGATCACATCATACTGTTGCTGCATGTCTAGGACAAAGCAAGAGATTTCACTGATGTGTCCCTGAATTTTGACTCGAACATTTGTTAGCATGGAAGCTGAAGCACTTGTCCCATCAGCTAGCCTGACAGATTTTTTTGTAGGGTGGCGGGCGAAGCCATGGTGCATTGCAAATGTAGAATCCACAAAACAATGAGAAGCACCACTATATATTAAGATAGAAGCAGGTGCTCCACTTGCAAGACCTTGAAAGGTGAGGACAGGAGAGTTTGTTCCTAAAGAATCTAACTTTGCAGAAATTTCATCAGGCTGAGCAGATTCATCTACCCAAAAAGCATACCCAGGAATACCTGGACATGGAACTCTTGTCATGCCTGCCAAAAGTGGTCTCCATTTTGTGGCAAACAAAGCATGGTTAGCCTGAACTAGCACATAAAGTGAAGTGGCAGATTTTGCTTTGCTTTTAGAATCCAAAAATGCTGCACCGCCTGAGCAAAATGTTCAGGTGGAGTGGCTAATAGAACACCGGAGCCACCAATGTCTTTGGCCAGATAGTCACTCAAAAGAATGGAGGAGAATTCACCCGTACATGATGAAATTCACACAAAGCCATCAGGAGAAAATACCTCAAATGCAGAGAACGACCCTTTTGAACAAGGCCATGCAGTGTCTGGGGGTCCAGGTAATGCCCCATGCACTTCCTGCTCCTGTTTGTGCTCTCCTGCATTACACCATGGTCTAGCCTCCACGGACATTATTCCCCCTCCTTCTTCAGCTTCTTGCTTTGCTTCCTTTCCTGCCTGTCCACAGCCAAGGCAGCCTGAATTGCAGCTTGCAGCTGAGCAGCTGACACCAGTTGCTCACCGTTGCTGTTCGGCTTCCTCCTCTTCTTTTGGCCTTCCTTCTTCTTCTTGTCCTTTCTCGCCTGCAGGGCTGCCTCCTTAGAAGAATACGGTTTGCCCTGAGCGTTCTTACCGAAGGACTGTGAAGCAGAAAGAGCAGCAACACGCGGAGTATTGCGTGAGAAGTGCTTGTGGTTCATGCGGGACACAGCATTGAGATCCTTGCTATGCATTTCCATAGTGACAAGATGGTTTGCCAATGCATCAAAGTCAGTCCAGAATCGGCCCGTATGAGGGTCAATCGCTGTCCTATCTTTCAAAGCAGGGTTCAAGCCGTTGAAGGAAAGCATGAGCAGGTCCACAACACATGGGGTTTCAGGACCACATTTTGTGACCAAAGTGCGCACATGTCGTACATAGTCTTTTGCAAAGTGTGCACCCTGCTTGACCTGGTGTAGTTCTGTGCGTGCCTTGATGCGCTTGTCTGGTGCAGCGAATGCATCAAGCAAGCATTTGCGGACCATGTCCCATGTGAGTGCATCAGGAGAGTGCGCGGTTGCTGTTGCCATGTATGCAGACTTGGCCTTGCCTGACAGCAGCGTCAAAACCATTTTGGGCCATTGCATGCGGTCACAGCCAGTGGACTCAAAGTAAGTTTCAAGTGTGAACAAAGCTTCATCTACATCTTCCTCACCAGAGAAAGCGGCAGGCTTAGTCATCTTGAAACCCTTTGCACTGCTCACCTTCTTGTCCTCTTGCTCTGATTCATCCTCGGAAGAGGTGTCAGCAGGGGGAGCAGAGGGAGCAGAGGGGCCAGGGCCTGCTGCAGCTGTGTGCACCTTGGGCAAGATGCTGTCAAGGATGAAGCTCTGTAATGCCCCCATGCTGCTGGCCAATTCTTGGGACAGCACTAGCTTAAGAGTCTCCTTCTGAAACCCATCCTGCTGCTTGAGCATGGTCTGCAACACCTCCGGCTTGATGATGAGGGACTTCACATCTGCCACCGTGGCCTGCAAGGATTCCAGCTCCCTGGCGTCGTCCCGCAACGAACCCTGTGCAGCGTGGATCTTATCCTGGTTCCTCAACCAGTACTGAGGAACCAGGACAAGATCCACGCTGCAAAGCTTCCAGCTCCCTGGCGTGGTCCCGCAACGAACCCTGAGCAGCGTGGATCTTATCCTGGTTCCTCAGTACGTCATTGACCACCTTATCCATGCGCTGGATGACAGAGGCCAGTGCCTGCTGGGTTGATTGCTGGGCCAGCTGAGTCTTGAGGTCTTGGACCTCCCCCGTCAGGGCAGCCAGCTGGGCCTGCAGTACAGTATCATGCAAGGGATGCAAACCAAACAAAGTTTGTTGGCATGCATGGTAAAATCTGGGTGGTAGAGCCATAAGCACATCACTATGCTGCAACAGTTTAGCAGCTGCTTGTGGGTCTCCATTCCCTAGCACTCGCATCAGGTGTCGCATCATCACTGAGTGTTGAGAGGCAAAAGCGCGCACCTCTAACGGGCGATTGGGCTCCGCAGTGGAAGGGTTCGCAGCGGGGGCTGGTTCCTTTGATGGGTACGCATCCCCGACCGTCTCTTCCTGCTCGCTCGCAGCTGCCCCTGCACCCGCTTTCTCCGCTTCCGCCGCTTGTGCCTTGCGCTTCTCTTTCTTTCCCGGAGTGGTCATGATGCTGCACGAATGCAAATGGATAAAGCGAAGTTACCAAGCCTGTAACTCCAGGTGCACTTCTCGTTGCCAAGAGCGCACTACGTCTTGATTGCTCAAGAGCGTGTGATGCCTTGTGTTTGCACACAATGCAGGCGTGCTAGCAAAGCTAGGAGGCAAGCCTCTGGCTGACGAGAGAAAAATTTCTCGCACAGCAACCCAACAGTTTTGCGTGTTGGACTGATATCTTCCCGTGGTATCCCCCGGTCCGGACAGAGTCGAACCAGCTTCGCTACCAACGTAACAGGCAAAGGGCCAGCGGAGCGCCGTACCTTGTCTGTGCGTGTTGACCCGTGGTATCTGAGTAGTAGCAGAGGGGGCTCCCGTCACGCCCGTCTCCGCGAGCGGTTACCTAGCGTCCCTCTATAATATATTCACCAAAGAACTCACGAAATCGGCTCCCCGGGGGTAATATACCCCTGCTACAGAGTGTCTTACAAACATAGATCATACATGTAAATGTATTCCCTATGCCCGGTACTCTAAGGCACAAGATACATGTAACAATGATTGTTACGCTGTTGCACGGGCTGCTGCTCAAGCTGCTGCTCAGGGGCTGCCTCCCCCTCTTCCTCGTCTTCCTCCTCAGACTCTGATGCCTGGCTGTAGACACTGCTGGTAGCAAGGGAGGTGTGCAAGGCTGTGAGTTCCTGCTTGACTTGAGCGACTCCATTGCTGACAGAGTCCACCATCATGGCCTTGGTTTCTGCTGGAGTGCCCTTGACGCGCATGTCATGCAGGGTGTCCATGAGTAGGGAGAGCTGGTCCGCCTTGTCCTTCAAAGAGAGGTTGATGCGCCACTGAAAGCGGCCATACTCAGCCTCAAGCTCGGCCAGCTGCTGCTGTGTGGGCGCTGCGGCAGCGCTTGCTCAAGCTCCTGCACGCGCGCACTCGTGCGTTCGAAGACTGCAACAAGACCCTGCGGTTGGTCATCAGCAGCAGCAACAGCTTGGCATGTGTGCTGGACATGGGGAGGAAGGGAGGGAAAAAGGCTATGCTCAGATAGTAACTGCGCACAGGCTGAATGACCATCACACAGTGCACCCGCAATCAAGAAGGCGAGCTCCCCATCCTGCCGTGCCGCGTGCCTCACCTCGCGACCACGGCGGGCCTCGTCGCGGAAGGAACGGAACTCGCGGTGTAACTCAGCGGTTGAAGGAGCGGGTGGGGACTGTGAACGCTCAGCGTCCTCTCCGGTGTCCTCACGCCCTGACATCTCCCCCTGCGTGTGCATGCGAGGAGTTGCATTATCATCATCATCATTGTTAAGCACGGGGCCAGAGGTGTGAGGAGTTTGAAAAAGGACAGCTGGGGTGTGAACTCTTGCACTCTCCGCACCATTGTGGGAAACAGCACGCTTGCGCTTCTCAACACGCTTCAGATGGGCCTTTGCTTGAGCATTGGAATGTGCACGCTTGGCCTCTTTGCTGGCTGTGCTCTTGTCTTTACCCATGATGCAGAGGGCAGGACCAGGAGACAGGGTCAGAACCTGCCTTGGCCTGGCTTCGCTACCAATGTAACAGTGCACGGCAAAAGGCATTGCCCGGGATGTAACGGAAGGCATTTGTAAGCCTTATATGATTGTTACACTCGCCCCACCCCCACGAGCTCGTGTCCTCGCGAGCTAAGCACTCTGCCAGCATGCTTAGCCGCTCACTAGCGCTCTTCGGTATTTTGCCAGGAGAAACCACCAAACCTGGACTAGGCGACAAGCCTGCCGATTTTTGCGCTTGCCAGGATTCAAACCCATGACCAATGTGGTGATGAACACCAAAGCATGCATAGCATGCGTGGTTGAGTGGGCACTTGGCTTTGCTACCAGTGTAACACTTCACAAGCCCGCGATGAACGCAGGCACTACGCTAGCGCTGGACGCCAGCCAAGGCGATGAACGCCGGAGCACTACTCACCGAGTAGTGGCCAAAGGCAGAGCGGACCCCAACGCGCCCGCTCCCGTGTGTCACTTCCTAGGTTTCCAGTGTGACGAGAGAGAGAAGAGTATTTGTAATTAATTAACACTGGTCCTGCAGTTAACTGAGAGTTAATTGACACCCCGAGGGGTAAACCCCTGCCTTCGGATTGAACACTCCACGCAAGCATGGAATGAATAAAGTACTGTAACACTGAGTGTTACACCATGACTGGACTTGAACATTTTTTTTACAAGCCGTCTTTACCAGCTGTTACCAGAAAAAAAAAATCAAGCTACAAACTTAATTCTTTTCCTTCTTAATTTTGCATTTATGAACAGGCTAGCAGTCAAACGTCTTGACTGAGGCCATATTCCTTTGTAACCCTTGTAACCCTTGTATTTAGGAAGACTGTAAGGAGAATGCATAACCGAGGCCCTGTTTGCAGGAGGAGCGCACCACTGGTGATAGGTCAAGCATTTACTGTTGCGCTCTCTTGGGTGTGTGCTGGAAGAAGGCGCCCAGTGTTGTAGATGCCTGGTCCTGAGATCCACCACAAAATGACTGAGACGAATGGGCTTACAATTCAGCAGCTTCTAGGCGCTTCTATATCGCCTACAACAGCGACGGAAGCACTTTCTTTGCCTAGTTCGGTTTGCTAAACTACGCATAGGAAAGGAAAGGGTTATAGGACTGAGGTCAATATCAGCATGGAAAACCTGTTGGAGAAGAGGGCTGTTGCAATGGATAAGTGAATCGTGAAGACGTACAGTGGTTCTAAACCAATTTCACTGATTGGGCTCTTTCCCACACCTGGGTAGCACACTCCATATGAATGAAGGAGTCGAAGATCTGACTCCCAGAATGGACTTCAAAAATCTATGCGGTAGCATAATGGTTACAATGGGGGGTGATCTTCAGCCAGGTCGCTTGGCTGATCGGCTTGCGACTGGTCTCAGCCAGCCAGAACTTCTATTTGAAATAAATGCTTAAGCTTGCGGACACAAAAAAAGGAGAGCCTTGTGTTTCGCTGAAAAATTGAGAAAAAAATTTCAACATTCATAGCATGAGCTCTTAACCTAAAACGGCTGACACACTGCAAGTTACGTAGGGACAAATCCCAATACAAGTACCGCGGCAGCCCAACAGGGGTATGCATATGATGATCGAAAGAAGAGAAGAAATTGCGATGGTGGAGGAAACTTTCAAGGAAAACACGGCTCTTTGAGCCAATATGTCTCTCTTTCCTTAATTGATGTAGGGAGAGTTTTCTCTGCCTACGTAACTTTTTCTTTTTCTTTTCTTTTCTTTTCTTTTCTTTTCTTTTTTTTCTTTTCTTTCAAGGAAAAAGAGACACATCAAAAGAGCCGTGAGGCACCTCCACCACAAAGCTACAGGTCGGAAAGCACTAATGGGGATCTGGAGGGTTACAAGGTTTACAAGGTTTACAAGGATAAGGCCTTCAGTCAAGAAGTGCGACTGCTAGCCTGCTCATAAAAGGCAATCAATTCATGAAGGAAATAAGGAAGTTTATTGTTGTTCTGGTTCAAAAAAGCAGACACATCATGAGATTCTGCCTGTGAGAACAAGGGAGCATATTTCCTGTGGAGAGAGACCACCTGGGGATGTGTGCAATGGAAGAGGACATGTTGTTCATCCTGGACATCATCATCAGCCTCACAAAGGTCACAGTTTGGGGAAGAGCTGTGATTCCAAGTTGCTGTCTCATAGCGAAGGGTGTGAATGCGGAGTCTAAACCGAGCCACGCTGCGAATAACATCATGGGGGAGGTGAAGGAACATGTATTTGGGGAGGCTATAAGGAGAATGCATAACCAAGGCTCTTTTAGTAGGAGGAGCACAGCACTGGTGATAAGTTAAGCGTTTACTGTTGCGCTCTCTAGGGTGTGTGTTGGAAAAAGGCTCCCAATATTGTAGGTGCCTGGTCCTGAGATCTACAACAAAACGACTAAGATCAATGGGCTCACAATTCAGCAGCTTCTGTTTGAAAATATGGGAGTGTGCCAAGCCATCCATGGCTGATAGAATATGGGAAGGCCAACAATCATCAGATCTCGAGCTCAGCCGCATGTCAGCCTGCAAAATCTTTTTCATTGTGGAGCTGTTGCATCGGGTCAAGGAGTTGTAAAGACGCATTGCTGCTCGGAACCAATTGAATTGTAAGGGCTACAGACCACATTCCCGCATGATGCACCAAGAGGGAGTAGTGTCCCTGACCCCCAAAGTTCTTTTAAGCACTGTTAGTAGCCACTTCTGTATGGGATTGTCCATCTCTTTGCCTTGCCGAAGGTAAGGGGTAGCCCAGATCTGACTTGCATACATGCCAGCGGGGATTGCATACGTCTTGAGGAGCCAAATCTGAGCGTGTAATCTGTTGGCAAGGTCGTGCTCCTGAACAAACTTTTTGACTCGGAAAGTACCAGCTGTGAATGGTCTCAACGTTGCATCGGCCGCAACATCCAGATTGATTGTTTTGTCACACACCATGCCGAGATATTTGAAAGTATCTGTGTAGGGGAGCTGCGTACCATCAAAGTAAAGTGGGGGCAGATTATCAGACCTGGAATTGAAGCACATCACCTCAGATTTCAACGTGTTGACAGTCAGCTGGAGGGTTACTGGAAGCACCCAAATCCAGGAAAGAAAAACTACGCAGGCAGTGAAAACACTCCCCACATCAATTGAGGAAAAGAGGATACCTAGGGCCGAGGCACCGTGTATCCCCTTCACCAAGAGAAACAAAAGAAAGAAGTCAATTGGGATCAGGAGGGTTAGTAGCAGTAACCCGTTCCTGATCTTGGTGACGAGAGTTGAGAGGAGTCTTCTCAAGAGCACGTCTGGTGCTAGAAAGTTTATAAGCATACTGGACAGAATGGGCATGAAGCTTCCGAGCAAGCTTGGACTCCAGGACCTGGCTGTGAGAAATCGTTGTTTTCAACAGCACGCCTTGTGGTAACAAGCTTGTTGGCATACATTACAGAATGGGCATGAAGTGTGTTAATAAATTTTATGGCAAGTTGGTGGTCCAGCCCCACTTGTTTATACTGGTCTAAAGGCACCGCAACCAGTGAACTAGCTTAACCCAGCATTTTCAAGAGATAATGTTTATATCTAATATTGTTTTTGAATTTTCTATTATCTTTTTAACCACCCTGTCTGGGTTGCAAGCACTTCGAAGTTGCACCTGCGGCGCACAAATGCAGCACATAATTTGAGGTATGCATTATATGATGCAGATTATATCCTTTTAAATATTAGATGTCGATGCAAGGCAGAGACCTGTCGAGCTGCTTGTCAGAAGTATGACAGGTTTTGCTTTCTCAAGCTTCAGATACATTCTATATTTAAGGTATCGATCAATTTCGCTCTGGACTCTCACGGCGTCTGTTCCAGAGAATCGATATGTTAGCTCACACGGCTTTAATGGTGTTAGCGCTGTTGGCTGCTGCCAGTGCTGCCCAAATTCCTCCTCAAGAAGATTGTCAAGCCAAGTTTGAGGAAATGGGCACCAATTCCCTGCTTAGCCAATTCCAGCCTTGCCAGCGAGGTGTCACTGAGGAGTGCTGTGAACGGGTTGGTCCTCGCACAGTTGGAAGCGAAGTTGTCTGATTTTGCTCATCCATCTGGACAGAGGCTGCTTGGAAAGCCATGAATCCATGGCCCTGGTCAAGCTTGCATGCTTGCTTTGAATTTGAATGAAGATCAAGGGGACCTGCAAGTGCTCTCTTTTTTCAGGGCCAATCTATTGTGGGCTTCACCGAAAGCGCACCACTGGGCGGATGCCTGTGTCACGAGCACATTTTTGACGAGCTGGTCAAGGGGATCAACAGCAACACGCTTGCAAGGTGCATGATTACAGTGTTTGCTTGTATCCAGTGCTTTTGTGCGTCCTCTGCTTTTCACTTGATGCACCTTCATGTTACACCTGTCTAAAGTTGCTGTGTTATGTCAAGTACCATCAGCAAAGAGGAAAGCAGCAGCAAAGCATGCATACGCGCCATCTTCTTTTCTGTGCAGGGCTGTGGGGGTGACGGGCGCAGGAGTCCAGGACGCGTAAGTTTGATGGCGCGTGCTAGAAGAGTAAGATGTGCCTTATCCCCCTGTGGGGAGTTGTGTCCATCTAATATGTAACTCCCAAGCTGATCACCAGATGACTACTTGATGACGACATGGCTTCAGATCTTAAAGTTGAATTTTCTTTCTTGCTTGCAGGCTGCAGCAGTGCGGCGTGCCCTTTGCATATGGCACAGGGGAGTCTCAATGCCCTTCTTTTGACCAAGAAGATATTGGTGGTGAAGGTGATGGTGATGGTGATGGTGGTAATGATGAAGAATTCATGGAAGAGGTGGTGATGGACGGGGAAATGTGGGACCAGGGTGCTCGCGGCGACAGCAGCGACAAGGAGAAGGAGGAGCCCAGTGACAAGGAGTCCACCGATTACAAGGATGATGATAAGGAGAAAAAGGAGGTGGAGACTTCTGGTGGGAAGGTGAGTTGAAATGTAAGATACGTGGTTTTCGTTCACAATTCGGCAAGAGGGACAAGGATTGCTGCATGCGGGACAGACTGTGCAAGAGGAGGATGAAGTTCCACACTCTACGAGCACGACCTTTTTTTGGCTCCATGGAAAGTACCTGATGGTAGTGCTATGAGGAAAAGCATTTGGCGTGTTATGGACTTGCTGGAAATTTGTGCAAAAGGAGAGGAAAGAAAGGAAAAGACTGCGCCAGTTAAACAGGCCACATGCATTTAGGAAGGTTTCCTTCACTAGCATAGGAGAAATTTTATACTATCAAAGACTTCAAAACATTCTGGCCGACTCAGGGTGTGGATGATGGCAAAGACGCGAAGGTTTCCTCTTCCCCTTCCTCCCTGCCTACGCAAAGGGGAGGCAACGGCTATCGTGGCTTATTTCCGGGACGTGAGTGTTTCCATTTCTATTGATAGTGCTGCCTGAGGATGCATAAGCCTTTGAAATGTGTAGAGTTTGCCTAGTCCCTCTTTTTATACATATCTATTCGTATCATACGGCAAATGCGTGGAACTTTTAGCACTAAATATACGGGCATACGGTATTGGCATACAGAACTGGCCAACCCTAGAAATATGCTTAAGGTAGCACAAGATTCATACCGCTGCTTTCTTACCACTGTGCCCTACACGCCCTGACATGACATATTGCAGTCCTTCCAAGGGGCTCAGGTGGCTTCCTGACACCTGACGCATCCTTACCATTTGGACTTGGCAGCAATGATCAGGTGAGGGAAGTTCTTGTTATCGGCTTGGACAACGCAGATTCTTAACGTGCTCTAGTTCAACTAGTTGTACAGGTACCAGTTTTGATGCAATGCGAGGTAATTTATAATCAGATCATCTTACAGGAGGAGGTATGAGCCTCGAAACCAGGGGCCAGGACAGAAATGCGCGCCATGTTTCAGATCTAGGCCTCTTCTGATCAGTTTGAGAAGAGAGGTCTCAGAAGGCTTTCCATGCATGCAAACCTAACCTGATGGGGCTGGTTGGAAACCTCTTGTTTTACCGCCTCGACCTCTCCTTCCCTTGTTGAGCAACCTAGTAGAAATTCCTAAACCTTTTGATGTACATTGCCAAGTACAGACTGCATACAAAGTTTTGGGGATGGTGTGGGGTGTCATGACAAGGGTCTGTTGTGATGAGAGTGTGCGACAAGTCGGTTCTCTTAGTTGGACCGTGGATTTAACCTTGTGGTTGTATAACTGATACTGTGTTGAGGGAAGGAAAAGATGATTGATGCTGTGGCGTGCATCTGACTATGGGATGTGAAGATGTTTTAGCTGCGGCACTGTCTTCAACAATCTCACAGGGGAAATCACTCCTCCAAAAACAGGAACTGTGACGCCCCCTTGCAAGCCATGCATCAAGCTACTTGTGGCACAATTTTGCCCACTGTACAAGAAAGTCACTTATTGGTGTAACTTGATCATTAAAGGTCTCTGTCACAAGGCAGGACACTCCAAAAGGATGCGGATGCTGGAGGTTGCTGTCAACTGTCATGGATACATCCAATATACTTCCCACTATCTGCAATACTTATTGGCAAGCTGACATGAAAAATAAGGCTGCTAACGATGGTAAGTTGTCAGTGCTACAGGTGCACTGGGTTTGAGTGCACAAGCTTTGGCAGGGCTCAAAGCTCCAAGCACTTGCAACCTTTTTTGCTGTCAACGCAGGATGGGGGTGACGGCAAAAAAGAGAAAGCATCTTCTTTACCTCCCCCTACTGAACATAAGGAAGGCAAGAGAAGGCGCGGTCCGTTCCGTCCAGATCGTGAGTAAGAACTTATGATCAAATTTGTCCCCTTGGCATGTCTATACAAAAGGGCACTAACGTGATTATGTACTATGTATGTACAGATGAGCATATACATATGTACAAATGAGGATGTATTGCTCTACTTTCAGGCTTAGCAAGCTCAGGATTTTGACGGGGCACCTGCTTAATCATGAAGTGTCAAGTCATTTCTGCGTGATGCTTGGATCGTGAGAACATCGCACCTGCTCTTGTTTTCTTGCAGCTCCACTGCCTCAGCCCAAAAAATCCACAAATGAATAACCCTCAGTTTTTGAAATTTTGATCTGTCATGGCTCATGATGAATGCAGTCCTTCCAATTGGCTCTGGCGGCATCGTCCAAGTGAGTGACCTTATGTTATGATCAATGCCTCTTTAAATAGGAATAAACAGATATATTTTGGTTTTGCCATTAGAATTAAGAAACAAATAATAAAAAGAGATTGAAGAAAGAAAGGCAAGTACCTGTGATCGATGCAGTATACATGCCCATTACTCTCTTCCTTACAATTACTCTCCTTTTTTGCAATCCACACTACAAATACTATGTTCTTTTGTTGGCAATTGTCAAAATTCATTGTGTCCTTACACAGTTTCAATCAACCAATCAATCAATCAGTGGATTTAGTGTCTCAAGTACAAGAAAGCACTCAATCTTAGAAGGAGGCACACTTTTGTAACAGCATGGGTATAGGAGAGCAAAGTACGTGCTGTATCTGTCTGTACCATTGCTAAGTGTGAGTGCTTGCAACCTGTACTTCACAAAAGGACCTCATATCTTTTTCCTACCGGCATGTTTCTCCAACAATACCATTGCAGGCAGCTGGGTACCAGGCGCTGGACACTGCAACCAGGCCATTTCAGATGTTTCAAGGCGAGGGCAGAAAGTAAGATGGGCTTCTCTCCTGACGGAATAAGCATGATGCCGCACATGTTGCCTCTTCTTTGGGCATCATCTTAAAGGGTAAATGTATTTTCAAGGGCAGATAGACCATGCATGGTCTTTGCAACTATGTATGTACCAACATTTTGTCTCCTGTTACAATATTTAATCATTAACAATCCCTTGTTGATGCAAGTTCTGGCGGAAGTGGATTCATTTTTGCAGGAGTTAGGTAGGGGGGTTTCTTCTCTCTATCTTAGAAGTCAAAGGATTAGAGAGGTGGAGAGAACATGCAGGAAAGGAGAATGATCACGCAGGCAATAAACCAGTTATAAGAGTCAAGTGCCATTTTCATTTTGGTCTCCATTTCATCAATGTAGTGGGTGGTTGTGTTACACAGCTCACCTTTCCTATCATTGTTTCTCTCTTTCTAAAATCAATAAAGTAAGGGAGACATGCTGATCCAGAGCAACTCAAGTCCATGTAAATGAACAACCGGAAAGTTCTGTCGAGGTAGCACTAGAAGAAAAAAAAACTGTACACCAGCCAGAAGGCCGCGTGCATTAAGAAAATGTCCCCAAACTAGCAAGCTAACAAGGTTCTCACCAAAGAGCCTTCAAACTTAAACTAGACACGGCAAACCTAGGAGAAAGCCAGAAAAAGAGGTAATGGGGATTTGGAGGGTTGTTGGCCATGCTCCTGAACGCCCCCCCCCCCCCCCCCCCCCCTCCAGAAGCCCATAAAAATGAAGAGCATGTACGGTGTCGCTTAGTCGTTACTCTCTGGATGGTATGGCAGCTCAATTTGGATGCTAGTGACTTGGCTTTTTGCCTAATTAGTCCCAAGCTAATAAAAATTTTAATGGTGTAGTCATTGAAGAGAGTGCCTGTCACACCAATTAAGATGATATGCAAGGTCACCTTGTTGTTCCTGTTTGGGTTTCTTGAGCTGCCAAATTTTCCTTTTCCAGGCAAGCGTAGTCTAGCCTGGGCTTGAGAACTCTTTGAAAAAATCTTAGCAAGCTTGCTGGTCAGGAAAACTTTCAAAGGAGTCCTTCAATGCATGCGGATAGCTCCGAGCAGAGTCTTGTCTGCACAGCCTTCGTTCTCTTGTCTAAAAGGCTTTCAAAAAAGCATGCAAAAAAGCCTTCAAAAGGCTGGAAAGCCAATTTTAAACTGCCTGTCACACAGGAATAAAGGTCATGCCACGCCTCAGTCCCCGCCGCCCAACATATCCCACAGGGTCCCTAAGATACCACCCCCTCCCTCGCCTCCACCTTCCCCAGATTGTGGCAAGTCCCACTGCATCTCTCCTTCACCCCCCTTATCAAACCCTCCTGAGGGAAATGCATCATCGTTGCCAAGCTCTGATTCCAGGCCGCTCTTTGTGTCTGGGCTGGCCCCCGAGGCTGAAGGACCTGCAAAGAAAATCGCCAACTTATGGTTAAAAGACAGTAAGAAGCAAAAGCAACACCGCAACTGCAACAGTTTTATCAGTTGCACGAGGTTTAATGTATGAGCTTGAGATGAATCTAGGATTGGTACTCAGGTCAGCATGAAGCCTATTTTGGGGGGAAATTTCAGAGGCCAGCTGTTTCAAAACACAGGCTATATATAGCATTAGACAGCCAAGATGCACTGTCAATCAGCACAGTGTAACGGACGAGAAAATAATCTTGCACAAATTACTGTACAGACTTCAATTGCATGCAGAAGGGGTCCAAGCATTTGAACACTTGCCATCTTTGGGTCTGTATAGACATGCCAGGAAACTCTTTGCCCTCTAACTTGTTATCTCTGGTTGGCTCCTAGCTTAATTTCTGGGCTGGGACTATGAGCCTCTGTGGTGAGAACCTAGCTAGCTTGCTAGTAAGGGCATGTTTCCTTTAATGCACACAGCTAAACCTGGCTTGCATAATCTGTTCTTTTCTATTATTTGCCCTCTGAAAAGCATCTTAACGACATGCCATCCCACATACACTGACACATTAAAAAAATCCACACTTGCATGCACACACACACACACACACACACACACACACACGCTGGGAGGCTCGTAAGCACGCACCGGGGCCTGCTGCTTCACTTCCAGCCCCAGCCGCGCCCACACCTCCAATGCCCCCCACACCTCCAGCCGGCCCTGCATCACCCGTCTCACGGCCTGCCTCAGTGGGCGCTCCGCCTCCCGGAAAGGGCATCATCATCGGCCACATTCCAAACCAGCCTGAAGAGTGGCTGTGGTGGCTGCAGAGCAAAGGCAGCAGGGCACAAAGGTAGAGCGTGCTTGTCAGGGCAGTGAGCAGGCATCCCATGCCCATGCACATGCATGACTGCACACTAAGGCAGAGCCACAGCGAAAAGCACCCTCTGACCCAGGCTGAGCAGCACAGCAGCTGTCAGGCTGCCAATCACCTGACATGAGTGGGGGTTATCAAGTCATTGTTTTTGTTAACTTTTTTTTGCAGACTCCAGCGACGCTGACTTTGTGACCCAACAATACTCCCCTGCAACAGTGCAAATGTCACTGTTGAAGAAAGGTTGGCACCATTTTCAGGGCTCAGGAACAGTAATTGCTGGCGATGATGCCAACCTGAAATGGCTGGGCGGATGCTTTGTCTGCAATATTCCAAGCTCAGGTAGCACCAGTTTTGTACTATTGTACAAATAGGCAGCAAGGTGTTACATCCACACACAGCAACCACTTACGAGAAGTAATCATAGTCGATAGAGATGGCGGCCGCGAGCACTGCCATGCGCTCTTCTAATTGGAGGGAACGTAAAACAACCTGCGTAGCACCACACAACAGAAGCGAGGCAATACTTAGGCAGGCACTCCAGTGGAGGAATTGTTGTCAATCGAAGACTGATTGTGATCAGTGCAGAAACAGAAGGGAAGAGGTCTCTCCTTGTGCGTCTGTGCACACATGCCAAAATACCTTGGCATCAGAACCAGGAGGTGAGGCTCACGTTCTGCACACAATGGTGCTGCATAGAAGCCATCAGCATTTTTCCAGCTCCAAAATATGCGTGAAGAACAGTGCAGCACAGAAAAAACGGATTGAAAGACACTTAAAGGCAAACAGGTTCTGCAGCAACGAATTACAGAAGTAGGGGCAAAAGTCTGTGCAGCAGTGGCAATTTTAACAGCCACATCAATACTGTGCACAGGTATCCCGGCAAACTGGTCCAGCACATATTCAATAAAAAACAGCACACAGGTTTCTTGAGAACACTATTCAATGCCCTTGTTTACTCATTACATGAAGTATTGTTCCGTGTAACTTGGAACATTAAAAAAACAGGGATTGTATGCAAATTTCACACCTGCAGCAGCAGACCCCAGTCGCTGTAAACATCAGAGCCCCACCAAGCATTGCACCCAGTGCAAATGCAAATGCATTGAGGTTTGCAAAGGTCTGTGAAGGTCCGTAAATGCATTGAGGTCGCAAAGGTCTGCGAAGGTCTGTGAATGCAACGAGGTCTGCAAGCAACCCAAAGTGCACTCTGCAAGTTTGCATGGGACATTCGTATCCACTGCCAGTGGCTCTGCCATTGCCAGCAATCAAGCCCATGATTTCAAGCACACACAGGCGCATGTGACCCCGTCATTGCAAGCACAAGTGCTGCACAGCACACCCAGGTCCCTGCAACGGCACACACCAGCTCATTGCCTGTGGCAGTGGGTATTATCGACACATCTGTCCTTGCTTGCGCCATGGGTGTCACTGGATAGCTACTGCTGCTGGCCTGCTGCTGCTGCTGCTGCTGCTGCTGCTGCTGCTGATAAGCATGATTGCTCTCGTGCGTTTGTGCATGCTGCGCACTGCTGCTCGCCTCTATCTCTTGCCTGTGCTCAGTGGGAGGCGCGTGTAAGGCAGGCTGGGGGGGTGCTGAGGAGCCAGAGATGGAGCCCACTGCGCCCTCGGGTGCTTCGGGAGCATTGCTGCCAAAATGGATTGCTGCATGGTGTGCAAGACAAATAAATGGATTGCTGCATGGTGGACAAGGAAAGAATGGGATACTACATGGTGCACAAGACAGCAGCGGCACTGCATGGCATGCTGCAAAGCAAGCAAAACAGGGGCTTGGGCATTGATCGCCATGAGGCTGACATGTGCCCCTCCAGGGCTCATCACTCCTCAAATTCCCAGAATGACAAACCAGAAAATAACATCCTACTGTTGCAATGTGGTGCTTTGTTTTCCCCCATATATGTAGGGCTTGACAGTGAAGTGGGGTGGAATTGCTTCTTGGTAGGGTGCGCAGAAGGAGGCTGAAAGAGAGAGAGCAGGTGGGAACTGAATAGGGTCTGCTTAAGTGCTTAGGCAACCAACGAGACTTTCGGCAAATTACGTGTCAAATTTCTTGCGTGCTTCTCGCCATACATAATGGTTTATTTCCTGGTCCTTCATTCCTTAACCAGCAGCTGGCGCCACCAATGTATGGATTGCCGTGTGGATGCACGCTGAGGAAAGTGAAAGCACAACACGCCCCACAAGGTCCCAACTCGCGTGTGTAGCTTTGAACTGCTCATTTTGCGCACAGTACTTGTGCCAAGAATAAAAAGGAGTGCGTTGGCTTTTATTAGCACTAACTGTATCCTGGCACAACGATTCTGCAGTGGCCTATGCCAGGTTAAAGTATGGATGGAAGTCTGGGCAAACCTCGGACTTCTGACCCCAAATTTTGGATTCGGGCTTCGCTCAGATAAACAAAATGTCAATGTAAAAAATGAGACAGTCTCCTGAGGAGTGAATACAGGGCTTAGGGCTCCAAGGCCCACAGTGCTTTTATTAGGGGCGACGCGTCGCATTTTAGTCGCATTGTGTAGCAAATGGTGGCGACGAGGGGTGCCCGGGAGGGCACCCTAGGAGCACCCCTCGTCGCCACGGTGCGACACGGGAAATCCTGGAGACCACCCCTTGTCACCACATTGACCATTTAATTTTGTACAAAAGGCTCCATGAAGAAAAGCAAAAGGAAAAAGGAAAAGCGAGCTCTCTCAAACCAAAGGCGCCTGCCTTGGGGACAGGCACCTGCCCCTCCTCCAACCAATGTCCCTACAAAAGCAACATCAGCAGCTACAGGCAGTACAGATGCAGGAGCAGCAGCAGCAGCAGCAGAAGCAGACAGTGCATCCCATGCAGCAGGAGCTGCACCACCAACATCATCACCACCACCACCACCACCACAACCACCACCACAATAAGCACACCAGCAGTATTGCAGGGACCCTAGCAACTGCAAGCATGCAAGCATCCTCAGCACCTGCCCTGCAAGTATAGCAGCTGCGCCACCACCTGCAGCCATTGCCCGTGCAGCAGATGAGGCCATGAGCATGGCAGCAGCAGGAAGCAGCAAGGAGCAGGAGCAGTCCAGTGAGTCTGAGGAAATGACAGGGAAGGGGCGCAAGCGCCAGCGTGTGCGCTCTCTTGGGGACAAACAAGACCCCCCTCCTGCATAGGGGGGACTTTGAAGCAGCATGCGCAGGGATGGCAACGTGCCTGCCATGCCCATGTGCTAGCAAAGCGGACTGCCTCATGTCCCTTCACAAGAAGGAAAGTGCGCTGTCCCATTTGGGCATGAACAAGCGTGCGCTAACCAAAGCACAACAGCGACAGCAGGAAGCAGGTCTCCCCATTGCCCGGACTTGCCAGCATGAAGAAAATGTGGAAGCATGGAAGCAGCACAAGCAGCAGCTAACGCTGCAAGAGGAGCAGCACGCCCCGGGAAAAGGCAACTCTTGTATTTATTGTAAACAGTAACTGATTTGTTTACTGTTAGCGCGCTGCCAAAATTTTGGGGAAATGTTTTTTGTTGTGCTACACAGTAATTTGAAATAAGCACCCTTGGTCGCCAAAATGCTACCAACCCCAAAACCTTAATAAAAGCACTGAAGGCCCACCTATAACCCTGGAATCCTTGCCTACCCTGACCCAGCCAGACCACCTATTAACCCCATTCCTTTTGCAATGGTGCCTGTCTTATCACTGCTACACACCTGAGGGTAAATTTGATGAAACGGGATAGGATGGAAAATTCCTGTTTTTCACCACATTGGCCACTTACCCCTTTTTGAGCACCCTGGCACACATACCAAGTCGATTATTCTAAAACCTTTGTATGCTGACTTGTGCCCGAAGAATCATAGAAAAGGACTGCATAAAAAAGTTTTGGCAGGGGTGGGGCAGGGAGGCTCAGAAAGTTTTTAGAGCCCCCCCTAATGGCCAAGTTAGGACCCTCTGGATACACCTGAAATGAAGCTTACGGGCCATCAAAAGTGCCTTCAAATTCAGGGTTATAAACGACGCCCACACATAAAACACCTTAAGAGAGCACAGAACAAATGAGCCATAAGAGTCATGCCTACCAATCACTGAACGTCACTCAACGTATCTTACTGAGCACACTTTGAGAGTTCCTTCATAGACATAACCTAAGGTGCAGCGGCTTTTACGACACGCAGTCACTCACCATACTTGCCAGCATCCGTGAATAGCTCACGCCCAAACCCCTGCATGAGTTGAAAGCATGGCCACAATAGGGAGTGAGAAGCATGCCGAACAGAATAGAAAAATAGTTTTAAGGCAGTGGAGCTGTCACACACTATATATCAACAAAAGAAAATGCAACAGTGCTTGAAAGGAGACAATACAGAATTAGGCATTCAAGATATCAGCCTAAAGCGCGCAACCTCTGTTGGTCTGGCTGCGGGGGAATCTGTCATTGATAAGCTCGGGAAAAACAATTTCCTCCTATCATTCCTGTGTGCATTGCCGGGCAACAAGTAACTCCACTGGAAAGGACACACATTCTAAATGCCTTGAAATCGCAAAACTTAAACAGTGAAGTCTGTTAGCAATCACAACTATTTTACAGAAAGAGGCATTCATTTCAATCTCACGTAAGCAATCCAGAAAAAGGTCCAAAAAGATAAGTGCAGCCTTCACCCACCTGGAAGTTCCTGTCGATCAGTGCCAGGGTCCCTCCTTCAGCATTCTTGAGTTCAAATTCCCATGCCAGGAAGGTGCCACTGATGCTTGCAAACTGCTGTTTATTGATGTAGATGTCATAGTTCCGCCTGCACTTGATAGGAAGTTGTGTACAGGAGCCTCTCAGCATTCTTGAGCCCATGTGCTAGGAAGCTGCCACTGATGGTAGCAACTGACCATAAATATCAATGTTGGTAGCTCCGCCTACATTCATGGACACATGTGTACAAATACTGGAAAATGTGTGGATTGAGAATGGTACACAAGCCTCAACCCACACGTTTCCCAACTTTTGCAGCATTAACCTCTTTGGTAAAGGAAAGATTGGCATAAGACAGAAACGTTCTACCCTCTGTTAATGAGATTACGAGCACGTGCGTTCCTTTGTGCAAGATGCCATGGTCCCACTTGCAGCCTTCCAAATCTCCTACTTGACTGAAGTGCAGGCATACACGCACATGTGCTGCACATACACGTGCTTGTGCATGTGAGTGAGTGCGCGCGCGCGCGCGTAAAAGCGCTTTTCAAGTGTGCCTGCAAAGGAAAATGGACTTTGTGCGGACATCCCAATTTTGTAACATGCTGCTCATGGGGACCATGAGAGGCTTGGTCACTCACTTGAACGGGTGCCAACGCTGCCTGACCTCGCCCAGCTCTGTGCCCGCCCCGTCCTCTATGTACATGGTGCTGTTGATCAGGTACACAGGTCTGCGCAACCTAAAGATCACCTGTGTGCCTGCACAGCAAGAGAAGACAACCCCCGCGTGTGTGTGTGTGTGTGTGTGTGTGTGTGTGTGTGTGTGTGTGTGTGTGTGTGTGCCTGCACAATGCACATGCCAAAATGAAAAAATCATGCATGCGCCTGGAACAACAGGAACAAAATGAAGGGCTGTATGCATGAAAGGGAGTTGCATCCTGGAGCAGTGATTGTCAGGAGGTCACCTGCGTGCCTGCACAGCAGGAGCAAACAGAGGGCTAGGGAAGAGAGGAACGCTGTGTCTGGCTGTTCAGGAATGCTTGGAACAGTCAAGCATCTCAGATGGGGTCAGAGGAAGCTTGCCAAAAGAGCAGGAAACAGGAGTGCAGGCTACCAGAATAATAGGAGCACAGCAACGCGTATGTCGGTCAGACTCTCTCTCAAGCCTGAGAAGAGTGGTGAACTAACCACTTAGTCATGCGGTCATGCAGTTTGACTAATGGCTTCTTTGTGTAAACCAGTGTTCACTAACACAGAAAGATACATGGAGGGGCATAGAGAAAGATACATATGGAGGGGCACAGAGAAAGATACATATGGAGGGGCAAAGAGAAAGACACATATGGAGGGGCACAGAGAAAGATACCAGGGAGGGGCATTGAAAGGATACCATGGAGAGGCATAGGAAAACATGGGGAGGGGACCCCTGCAGTAAAATGCATCATCATCATCATCATCATCGAGAGCGCCTGTTTGGCGCAGAAAACAGGTACTCTCTTCAGGTTCATCAAATAATACTAAACAACAACAATACTAAATAAGTAATAAATAGATGACAGCACCAGCCCCAAGCAGCCCCCCACGCACCATCAGCGCTGAACACGGTGGAGCGAAAGCTGCGGCGCGTGCGGAGCACCTGCCTGCCGATCTCATTGCCCAATCCTTGATAATCCTGCATGGTGGTGGGCAGAGGGGACTCTGTGTGCAAGCAGTCTCTGCAACATACAACATGCATGTTGAATTGTATGGGAGGTGGGTTGTGTGGGTGTTGAGCGCTTGGGTTAATACAGGCAGATGTGTGTGTCTATGTATATGTGTGTATGTGTGAGCGCGTAGCAAACAAGCATGCTTGATAGCTATTTGCTGTTGGCCACACATGCCCACATCTGTCAAATTCAGGGTATCTGTGTTTCAGGGTAAAAGGTGTAGTAACCTGGCAAGTAGGCTTCTGCGTCCTGACATTCTTTTTTCATGACACCTGTCGAACGAATTTGTGAATTGACTTGCATTCTTTCTACAGAAGCAGCATCCTCCTAAGAATTTCAGGGGGGCAACATCAGCTCGCTTCTCCATTTCTTTGCAGCATGGGATTGGGGCAGCGAGCTTGTGCCTTACAAGTTAGATAGCAAGTTTCTTTGCTAGACTCATGCTCCTATGAGTTGCCTCTGAGCTAGATTGCAAGCCATTCCTTGCTGGATTCATGATCCTATGAGTTGCCTATGAGCTAGACTAGAGGGGGCAGCTATAACATGGTCTTCAGAAGGTACCTCCCAGACCTATCACAGTACCCTAGGCATCATTCCTCCCAAACCCCTGTGATTAGGTGCTATCATAAGGTAAATGTGAAGGCATGACTCTCTGCATTACTTTGCAAAAAAGGTTTTGGGCATTGTTCTCCCTTATGCGTGCATGGGCACGTGAAAGATAGGAGAAAGTCCAAGAAGGTGTGAATGTGGTGTCAAACCGCTTGCACTTGAGGTTGGGTGAGCAGAAATCATGGCATTTCAATTGATGTATCCTGTAAGCGGCCAAACTTATGAGAGGGGTCGGGGCTTACCTCACCCAAGCCAAGACAAAGTGGCATTCTCAACCACCGCAAAGATCTAAACTCTGATATTTTCATGCATTCCCTAATCTGGTCAGGGGTGCACCTACCCCAAGCAAGACACAGTCACGTCTCCTACCCCCGCAAACATGAAAAAAAACTTTAACAACGTTGTGCTTTTAGCTTCATGGTCAGAGAAGCATCGGATGTCAGGCTGGGCCCTTGTGTGCAAAACATGCCCTACAAAACCTGGATGCCACTGCTGTTTCTCTTTGGGCACGTGAAATATAGTAGGGTACCTAAGTTGCACTCCGTGAGTACCTGATTTAAATCCCTACTTTATGCCCAGTGCAAATCAATAAGAAGCACCGTGCACCCTCTCCGCACAACCTGCGCATGTGCACGTGCCTTGCAGATTACATCCAAGTCCACGAACGTGAGTCCACAATCTGCTACAGGACTTGAAGCTCATTCAAATCAAAGACAAGGAAAGAAAAACTGCGTAGGCAGAGGAAATTCTCCCTACATCAATTAAGGAAAAGGGTATTCAAATTAAACATAAATTACAAGCACCACCTAGGGCACGCTGCCTCGGTACACGTCCCACCATTCCCTCCAGAATAGCGAGGTGCTTTTAGATTAACAGATGGTCAGACCCTTGTTGGCACATCTAACAATGAACACATTGCTTTTTCGAGTTAACCAGCAAATTCGAGGTGCACCAAGGCTTGCTAGCTTGTGAAAGCATGTTTGCAGGTGTTTGCGTCCCTCCGCTGCAAGGTTCTCAAACAATCTCTCTTCGTGGCCTGAAGCTTGTTGGGGGAGAACAGATGTAGACCACACTCTGATAAAATCCATTAAATTCGTAGCAAGGAAACAACCAGGAACAAGAAAACAAGCCAGCGACAGCATGTTCCCTAGGAGCTTACCTCAGCAATCTGTGCCACTGGCTGTCCATCCTGGTCGAAAACTTGGTACCTGTTGGCTTGCTCGTAGCCAAAGATGACGGTTCCCCACTCAATGGGCCTGGTTACAATGAGGGCTGGATGATTCAGCGCCCTCTGGACCTGCAAACATGCACATGGACAGCATTTACGCAGGGCTCGCACCCATGAACCTTTTTTGCAGACGGCTTGTTAACTGGCTTGCTGCCTCAGTTTCATGCAAGGACTGCGTGAGGATGACTGCAAAGCATTTTCATGAGGGATGCTGATGCACAGTGCGTGAATTTACAAGCTCCACGAGCTGGCTTGTGGTCAGGTATCAAATGTGTGTGTGTGTGTGTGTGTGTGTGTGTGTGTGTGTGTGTGTGTGTGTGTGTGTGTGTGTGTGTGTGTGTGTGTGTGTGTGTGTGTGTGTGTGTGTGTGTGCGCTCGCGCACGTGCGTGCGTCATGAGTACATGAATGAAAGCATACTTTTAAAAGCATCACTAACCTGGAGTGAGGAGGCTCTTGTCTCACTGGGCTGAATTGTGGGGGCATGCTCAGCTGTAATTTGAGGCTGGAGCTGTCCCTGTGGCCCGTCTAGCTGCCCAGAGGCAGCCAGTGCGCGCCGCTTCTTCTCCTGGAAGCTCAGGTTGGCGAAGCCGTGCTGCACGGCTACGTTTAGTTGCGCGGGTGCTTGGGAGGTGGCGCTGAGTTGTGAGCTGGCTGAGGAGAGGGAAGAGTGCGCACTTCTCAACAGAGCTGCTCTCAACAGGGCAGCACCCCTCATGGGAGCCTGCATGGGTCCTTGAGGACAGAATCAACTTTTTCTCGGTGCAACTAGCTAGTACTCCACCATCTGTCTTCAGCTGCAGTGGGTTGAAATATTTTCACAGATTCTTTCCATTGACAAAATCCTGCCGAAGACCTTAATTTTCGGCTGTAGTTGTTTTAAGTTTATACTTATTTACGATGGGGGATAGAAATGGCGGTAATCGGGTGCGGGAGAACGCTGTGGCTGCAATTTTGTCCGGATCTATCGCTGCTCTGGTCACAAATCCTCTGGATGTGGTAAAGGTGGGTAAATTAAAAGGCTACCTCTCTTCCCCCCCTGTGTGTGTGTGTGTGTGTGTGTGTGTGTGTGTGTGTGTGTGTGTGTGTGTGTGTGTGTGTGTGTGTGTGTGTGTGTGTGTGTGTGTGTGTGTGTGTGTGTGTGTGTGTGTGCGCGCGTGTACGCGCGCACGAACGCGCTCTTGCTTTATTTGAGAACAACTATGCGCAACAGAATAGCCTCATGTTGAGGAACATGCTTGTGTTGTGGTTTGATGACTTGTGAGTTTGCTCAACTAATTGCTGTGTGTGCGTTCCCCGTGGGGTTGCACAGACGCGCATGCAGGTTGAGGCTGCCTCAGCTGCTGCTCAGAAGCTAGCTGGCAACTGGACACATACTTGCAACTTCTATGCCAGGTGATTGCTTCTGAATTTTGAGCAGTGGTGCATGCAGGCAGAGCAGGTATCAGGAAATATCAAGCTTGCTCAATTATCAGCGTTCAAAACTGATTTTATTTTTTGTGCCAGAACGGTGCAGTCTGGCCCACACAAGTATTGTTGGAGCATGGCACATGCACACAAGTGCACATACATACACACACAAACACGCACGCGCACACACACACATACACACACACGCACACACACGCACGCACACGCACACACAAGCACGCGCATACACACATGCCACAAAACACACGCAGCACAACACACACATACACCCCACACCCCACAACATACATACACCACAAAGCACAAACGCACACCACAACACACACACATACATACACAACCACATGTGAACGAGTGTTTGTGGACATGGCATGCCCTAGTGCTCAAATCTTTTTTTGTTTGAAAAGAAAAGAAAAACTATGTAGGCAGTGAAACACTTACTACGTCAATCAAGGAAAGGGGGCCACATTGGTGCACAGACTGTATGACCCACCCACTACAAAGTTCAGACTGAGAGAAGAACGGCAGACAGAGAAAGAAGACAGGTCCAGCAGTTTTTTTTGTTCGACAATTTGATTTTTCCTACAAGTTCCAAGCTCCAGCTCATGAGCACATGCACGGGCTTCTACCCTTTGCAAGGACTTTCTTCCCAGCTCGCACCTAGCATCTCATACATCCCTCATGGTAAAGTTTGGATGAAGAGGGCTCAACGTCAAAGTGGATAGGATAGGATAGGATTGGATTGGATAGGGTTACATAGCTGTACCTGCCTACAAGGGCAGCTTAGCTGAAGCAAAAGGTGCCTGTAACCAAACCAAACTAAACTTGTGTAAATGTCAACTGAAAGCCTTGAGCTGAGTTCAGGAGTGTCGACTGTACAAGTCACACACACTATCACTCTAAATGAAACAAGCATGCTAAGTCATGCACAAAAAACTCCATAAGGCTGTCCAAGTGGTATGGAGGGTGAGACGAGGCTCAAACGAGAACTTTTTTACTCATGCTTTGCTCAAAACTTGAGCCTTGTCGGTGGAGCGCTCAACCTATGGTCTTTACAACATGCAACACACGTACACACAGCATGCAACACACATACACGCAATACACATACAACACACTTTTCTTTGTACAACCCTTGATACTTGCATCTGACTCGCACCCCCTGCCTGCATGACTGTGCAGGCTGCCTGTGCGTGGCACACACCCTGGGCCCTACACCCCCTCCCCTTATTCACCCCTAAACCTGGAGGCCCTCACCAAAACCCTGGGCGCGCGCCTCAGGTCGCTCGGATCGAGCAGCTCAGCCGCCGCCGCAGCCGACGCTTCGTCCCAGGTCCCTGCCGTTTGGTGGGAGCCGCGCCTCGCAGGTGCAGGAATGAAAAAGGGGTGCACACTTCTGCCCAGAATCTCCTCCCTTTTTTTCACGCAGTGTCTCACAGTGCCTCAGGCCGTGCCTGGCAGTGCAGTCTTATCAAGTCTTTCACGCAGTGTCTCACAGTGTCTCAGGCCGAACCTGGCAGTCTTTTAAAATCTTATAAAATGACTTGTTGGGACCACTGGCGCCTTCGCCCTAGGCGTCTCTGTTTCCATGACAGATGTAGCCAGCAACTCACTCATGCTTCTTCTCATTCTTGTAATTCTTTCCGCGCCTTGTAGGTGCAGGGGTGTCGGGGTGTGAGTGCGTGGAGGAAATGCTGCAGGGCGAGGCTGCAGCAAGAGAGGGGGTAGCTGAGGGCAGCAGCAGTGGCAGGCGGCTGTGGCCCCCCCACGGATGCTCCGCGCGCGCGCCCACGTTCCAGCAGCAGGGCATGGTGGCCACGTTCAAGCAAATGGTGCAGCAGGTAAGGCGGTGTGGGATCGTGATCGTATGCATGCTGTATGTGTGTTGCTCGCTACGTAACGGTGTGTGTTTGTGGGTATGGGTGCACGGGTGGGGGTTTATCTTGAGCACCTCTGTGTTTGGATCACCTGTGACATGCTTCCAGCAACAAACAGGTGCTGCACACACACACACACACACACATCCATCCATCCATCCATCCATTCATCCATCCATGTTTTGGCAGGAGGGGGTGTCCAGCCTTTGGCGCGGCTTGGACTCGGCGCTCATGCTTACAGTGCCACAGGTGTGAGCTTTGAGTGGGTTAAGTTTTGGATGGCGCTTAGATGCTGGTGGAGTGGTGTGTATTGTTGACATGGTCTTCCCCTGTGAATTACGGGCCCTTGCAGCACCACTGCTGCTTGTGCTTGCATCATACTGCGGCTGCACGAAGGTTTCCTTGCAAGCTTGTAGGAGGACCAGCAGACACCTTTCACGCACACATAGGCACACATACACACACACACAAGCATTGGGCTTGCCCTTGGGGTTGCGCACCTGATGGATGTTACCGTCAATAAAAGCCCCAGGCAGTGTTCTGCACATGTTTAACCTGCTGCAAGCAGCATCCACGCAGCCATTGTTCCTTTTCTTATTGAAGAACCGCCTAGTTACCTTGTCTGCCCCCTCACGGGTGCTTCAGCATCAGCGCAGGCAATGTTGCTGGGTTTGTGATGTGCTGGTCTTTCTTGCCCCCCCCCCCAGGTGCTGTTGTACTACCCACTATATGATGCCCTCATGGCCGAGGCACACAAAATACAGCAGGGGCTGGCACACAGTAGTGCAGGGGACAGGAGCATCAATGCATCCAGCAGCAGCAGTGGCCTGGGCTTCGCCACCCCCATGCTGTGCGGTGCGGTGGCGCGCACGGTGGCAGTGTTTGCTGTGGCGCCCTTGGAATTGGCCCGCACGCGTCAGCAGGTACGCATCCTAAGGTTTTCAAGGTGCATATCTCCAGAATTTGCGACCTTGCGGTGGCATATTTGCTGTGGCGTCCTTGGAATTGGCCCGCATGCGCCAGCATGTACACATCCCAAAAGGTTAACAAGGTGCACGTGCACACCTATCGCGTGTTTGTATGCTATTCTGATTCTGTTGAAAGCATGCGCTAGAGGACTGCCTTGGAAGTATCCTGGAAGTCTGGAAACAGTCCGTTCCTTTGATGCTTTTCTGTGGATGGGTTTGCCCTCAGAGGTTGACTTGCGAGAGTGTGAAAAATGTGTGTGCCGCTTTGCTGGCATGGTCAAAAGCATGCACCGGATGCTGTTGTGGTGTGTGTGTGTGTGCGCGCGCCTTTGTTTCCATAATGTTGGCATATGCAATGAGAGACGTCCTCTAATGTCTTCCCAGGCTGAGTATATGTGTGCTTTTAATCAGCCCTGTGCGTATGCTCCAGCTATGATGTCGGGTTGCCTGCATCTCTGTCATGAAATCTGCGGTACACCACAAGTCCTGCTGAAGGATCCCGGCCTGATCTTTTGCATGCTATGAATCCCAAGGACCTATCCTCAAATCCTTGCAAGCGCTCCATCAGCCTTCCCCTCACACACAAACATGCACACCCAGCAGCGTGCCTACAAGAAATGGCCTCATGACACCTTTTATTCATCTGATAACCCTCGCCGGCACTCTATCAGCCCTCCCCTCACATGCAAACATAGGCACACCCAGCAGCAAGCCTATAGGAGACAGTCTCATGACAACCCGCTCTCATCTTGTGATCTTTGCAGGCGCTCCATCGACCCACCCCATCTCACACAGGCAGAGGCACACCCAAAAGTCACATAGTCCTCACACCACCCCACCAAACATCAGCTCAGCATCCTCAACAGCCGCTCCAAACAGCACACAGCAGCTGCCACAGCAGCCTCGAAAGCCCACAGGGTCAAACCCCTGGCCACATGCATGGGAGCAGCAGCAGCACCCCTCATGGTCAGGGGTACGGCAGAGCAGGAGGCGTCCAAGGACCAAGTGTGGCTATACCGTCGCATACAGGCGCGCACCCTCCGCATGCATCAATGAATACTTGGGGTGTGCTGCGGAGTGGGCTGGGTATAGATGTGACAGCGCCATCGACAGCCTTGGGAGAGGGGGGCAGGCAAGCAGCAGGGCAACAGGGGGCAGGCGCCAAAGTGCCAGCCTCCGCAGTTGTCAGATCGCTGCCACGGCTGTGGACAGGATTCGGTGCTACCATCGCGCGGGACGTGCCCTTTTCTGCGCTTTATTGGTGAGTTGGGAGCTGTGAGCGGGAGCCAGAGCACCTTTATCTATGCAATATGCACAGCACGCGCGCACGCGCACACACACACACAATTACAAACACAAACACACATGTTCCTCTCACCCTCTGTCCCTCGCTCCATCCTGTCCTTGTCACATGTCCTTGTCACCCTCTGTCCCTCGCTCCATCCTGTCCTTGTCACATGTCCTTGTCACCCTCTGTCCCTCGCTCCATCCTGTCCTTGTCACATGTCCTTGTCACCCTCTGTCCCTCGCTCCATCCTGTCCTTGTCACATGTCCTTGTCACCCTCTGTCCCTCGCTCCATCCTGTCCTTGTCACATGTCCTTGTCACCCTCTGTCCCTTGCTCCATCCTGTCCTTGTCACATGTCCTTGTCACCCTTTATCCCTCGCTCCACCCAGTCCTTGCCAGGACCCGCTCACTGCATGCAATCAGACCTTCTTCACACACACATGCACACACACACACATACACACACACACATGCACACACACACACATACACATACACACACACATGCGCACACACACACACACATACACATACACACACGCATCCAACCACCACAGGGGTCTGCTGGAGCCCATCCGTGCCACTTTGCTCGCCTATAGCTCAGCTGCCTCACATAGCAGCACCGCCTCCACCACCACTTCACCAGTCCAGGGGGCAGGCAACATGGACCCCGCACTCATCAGCACACATGGTTTCGACGGCACTAACAAGAGCCTACATGGACACAGTGGCGTCAAGGTTTTGTCAGGTTCCAATGAGCAGGAGTTGCTGGTGATGGATGCAGCGGCAGGCAGTATGGCGCCCCTTGCCCCATGCACCCTCAGAAGCGGAAGTGCCCACAGGGGTGCGGTAGATCACCATCACAGCAGGGGTGTCCGCAGCGGGGGCGATGGGTTTGGGGGCCAGTTGAGCAACAGTGGGGCGGGTGGTGGAAAGCAGCAGTCCCACTGGGGAGCGGGCTTCCCTGACGATGACAGAGAGGCTTCTGACGTCAGCAGCAGCAGCAGCAGCAGCATGGCAGCGCGCCAGGCAAGGCAGGGGCAGCCAGGCGCCTCCACCAGCTCACAGCTCATGTGGGTCAACCTGGCAGCTGGCACTGCAGCAGGAGCAGCAGCTGCAGCCGCCACCACACCCTTTGATGTGGTCAAGACGCGCATCCAGACGGCCACCCGCAGTGGAGGAGGGGACGCCAAGGCGGTGTCTGCACTGGGTGTGATGAGGCAGGTTTATACTGAGGGAGGCGTGGCAGGGTTGTTTGTGGGGCTGGGGCCGCGTGCAGTGCGCTGTGCGCCGGCATGTGCAATCGTGGTTGCCTGTTACGAGCTGTTTAAGAGCTGGCTGTGAACTTATCAGGGTCTTACGCCTCAGGCTCTTTTATCTCCATTGGTTTTATAAAAATGTGTTGTTGAACTGGTGCTGTCAAGTAGATGTTGTTGATTTATGCAGGGCACATCAAGTGCCTGTGTTGTGGTTGCCTCCTTTTTTATGTCCCAGGGCTGTGGTTTGGAAGGTTAGGCTCCTTGTTTCTGAGAGGCTAGGCATTTGAACTGCGCAAAATCTGTTGTGTTTGAGGTTGAGGTTGCTAGGGACGCACGTGTGAAAAGGTGCAACTTAATTCCTCATTATTTATGATCCACTCTCTTTTGGGCAAAGACATAATCTATACTTTGATAACTATCTTTAACTTGTTTTTTCAATCCTTTTTTTCTTGTCGTCAAAGTATGCTGGTTGATCCTTATTCAAGGCCTCGTTCATAAAGGAAAGGTTCCCTGACTGACAACTGGCAAAAGCCTCCTAACACATAGAGTCTGATTTTTGGGCATGATGCTTTGGGAATGTGATCGATGTGGTTTCAGTCTAGGTTCTAGAAAGAAAGAAAAACTACATAGGCAGTGGAGACACTCCCCGCATCAATTAAGGAAAAGAGGATACCTAGGGCCGAGGTTGAAGGTCAGGTTACATCGCTATATTCGCCTACAAGGGCAGCTAAGCGGAAACACGAAGGCCTGTAATCAGCCTGGCCAAGAAAAAGGATGTGCAGGTGAAAAATCGCCAGATAAGTCCAAAATAACTCGGAGTTTGTCTTGGAGCACACAGCCCCTCATACCTACACATGAAGAGAACATGGGCCTTAGTCAGTCCCCACCTGATCTGAACGATGAACTCTTTGTCAAGACCAAGCCCTGCAAGGGGCTCTGGAGTGTGAGGGCCATAGCTTATCCCACCCAACCCCAAGTGAACAATATGGAAACGAACTTTAGCTACTGACCCAAGAAAGAAAGTAAGAAAGAAAGAAAAAAAGAAGGGAAGAAAGAAAGTAGGAAAGAAAGAAAGGAATGGAGATTATGCAGTTCAAGTCTGGCAGCGTGCATTAAGGAACTTCCTTCATGTGACCTTTGAAAGGTCACCTGAAAGACAGGATCCCATCATACAGCCTGTCTAAAACCAAGCACATAAGTCTACTCCAGCTGACCCTTGAAGAGGGTGATAGAGATTGCTTTTGCTGCTATGAGGCCTTAAGTTACTTCTTGGCGCATGCGCATGCACACATACACACATGTGCGCGCACACACACACACACACTCTTTTTTGTGTTTTAGTTGACGCGGAACTGCTGTCTTTATGATATGGCAACAGGCAAGAAAATTTCCCCTCAAATAGCTTGCACATTTACATTTCGTTGGGAATTGCCTCCAGCAGCGCTTCCAGGCGCTTGTTATGCTCCAGCTGCTCCTTGATGTGAGCTTCATACTGCTTCCTGCAGCAGGGTGCAGCGCAAAAGACATTCCTTATTGCTGCAGGTTGAAAAGCACACCTCTCTCCAAGACAAGCACAAAAGAAATCTGATCAGAAGGTAGGCCCTAACTTAGAAACTTTGAAAGGTAAGCTGCCTATGGCAAGACACCTATGCGTTTGAAGGGCAAGTTTATGCAGATCAGTGCTTTAACTGTGCCCTTCCTGAATATTCCGTGACAATGGTGCCTTGGGTGAACAACAAAAAAAACAGATGCTGGCGATGCTGGCTGGGCTGCATACTCTAAATCATTGATTTAAAACCTGATTCCAAATATGGTGATCCACGATAACATCGAGAAGCTGTGTTCCCCCCATCAGCTTTTGGGCACCCAGCACCACACCTTTCAGCTTCCACCTCTGACTCAGCTGCCATCAGCTTCTGTCGTACCATTCCTAGCTGCTGCACCAGCCTCTGCGTGTCCTGCTTCTCTGTTTCCCTCGTACTGAGCAACGCCTGCAACCACACGAGCATAGCATGCTTTGTTTGACCTGCTGTGCAATCCTTGCGTGGATACTAGAGGCTAACCCATACGTATTTTTGCCCTGCTCTAGTGCTGTGGGCAATGTTACTTCCTGCCCAAGCCAAGCAAACCAGAAGGTAAGAAAAGCTTAATGGTATTGCAAGGGTCCTGGAGGCTTGCATTTTAAAAATCAAATTGAAGCGGCATGCTCCATTTTCTCCAGGTACAGCTCTATCAGTCTTGCCGCAACCCCAGATGTGTATAGCTGAAAGCTGTATGCAACGTGGATGAAGCAAGTGCAAGCTCAAGGTTTGCTGTGCTTCTAAAGTGTGAGTCATCCTATGGGAAAGCCCAAGATTTGCGGCGACTGTTGGGTTCAGAGGTGAGCTTTGTCAGCCAGATGGGTTTCTCTTCATCTGCAGTGAGAGCAGCCTCCACGAGCAGTGCTGGACCATGTAAAATACCCTTGCACAAGTGTAGCAGCAACAATAAGGGATGTCAGTTTCCACCCCTCAGGACTCAGAAAACTGTCTTCAAACCAGCTGCCCACGTCCCAGGCAAACAAATGAACATCTTTCAGGCATGAATGAGGCTCAGGTCAGTACATCTTGGGCACCCTAAGTCAGATCTTTATTGCATCACGCTTTTCAGCTTTATTCAGACCCACATCCATACTGCTCCCCAAACATGGGCCTAGGCAACTATTTCAGGCTTTCGGTTATGATTGAGATGTCAAAGCTAGAAGGAGTCCCCTGCAGATGCAAAGGTGGGACATTAAGACAACAAGGATAGCAAAAATAGCTTGACAAATTTTCTTGTAAATTTCAGCTGCTACCTGTGCAGGCTGACCTGCCTCAAGTGTAGCAGCAAATTTGCCATATTTGTTTTTATTACACGGCTATATTCAATACAAGTTGTTGCTGCCCACGAAAAAAAAAAGCATGGATGCAGGAGGCCCTCCCTTATCAATTACGGAGAAGGAGACGCATTGGCTCATGGCTGCCCATGCAATTGTGCTTCCATGTCTTCATTTGGAGGCGATTGGGCCCACACCACCTTCTATCATCCTCACATGTGCTCGTACTGCATGCTCATTTTCAGAGACATAGCGCCTAAGACTTGCAATTGCACCACTGTTTTTGACATTAATGTTTTGCTGTTGTCTGGGGTGTCTTTCCTGCAATTGTACTGCTCTATTTTGAGGTTCTACCTTGGACCCGGTTCCTGGTCTCCAGTTTCCCTGCCTATCCTATGTTTGTGGTGGGAGGTCCCTGCAACTTGTGTGCGCAAAGCGTGTGGAGGTGCTACACGTTTTGGCATGTAGAGGTGCCATACTTTCATTCCAGAAAATACGCAGTAAGCCTTCTAGCTTATGTGTTCTTGGTCTTCCTTGCTAGCAAAGGAGATTTGCCCACAACCTGGAAGAAACAGGGAGAACATTGGGCAATTTTGCCTGCCCCAAAATCAATTTGATGGGGTTAACTATCAATTTTTAAATTTCCAAACGAGGACACCAAGAGGTGCTCCTTTATGCAAATTGCAGCATGTGCGCTCTCTCTCTCCACCCCACTTGAACCTTGCTTAGCACCACCTAGACCAAGAAAACTATGTGTCTACCCTAGGACCCTTTTTTATTCTCAAGTTAGTATGTGTATGATCAAAACGTGGCTCCCTTGCATCATGCTAACATCACACATCTTTTAAGATTAAGCGTTAGGAGTACCATCTTTCCAACCACATTGCTATTCCAAATGGAAGTGGCTGACATTCTTATCACAAGTCAAAACATGGGCGACAAGTTAGGGTTAGTGGCCATTCCTGCCCCTTTGATCACTGTTTATAGGAGGAATTCATGTGTCTTTTTCGTTACATCAGCCCAGGACACAGTGATGTCCCGTATTAGCATCTAGTTGGGAATATAGAGAACCTGGACAAGGCCACTAAAACAATTTCCCAACTGTAAGTGGGTCTCCTGTGGTGGCTGATTAGGTGCAGCTCCCCAGGTCACAATCGCCAGCCATTTATGCTTTAAAGGATTTTGACGCCAAACCAATGGCTGAGGGCCACAAATGCTAGGACTCCTAGGCTAGGAGCATTAACCAAGCAAACCCATTCTTGGTTTCAGTCCGTCCTCTCGGAAAGGAAGCCATGGAGTACTCCCGCAGGGCCAGAAGTTGGTGCAGCTTTTGTGCACAACAAGAGCCTACCTGTATGGCCTTTATTTCCTGAAGCTCAACAGCATCCTGCTGCATCTTGCTTGCTCTAACGGCACTTGCCTCTGCAGGAAAAGGCAAAACAAGTATGACTTTTCCCTTGGAAATATTTAGTTTGAAAAAGCAAGCTGATTGATCCTAACTGCCTACAGGATTTTCGTTGTGACATGAGCATTTTAAGGCATGCTAAGTATTCGGAAGTGCTGCCGTCCTTTGGAATCAGGCTCGGCATCTCACATCACCTTTCTTAGTACGTGTCAGGCTGTCCCGAGCAGACTGGATACCACGCAGAGCCTGCTGCAGATCAAGCTGGAGCTCAGAGGTCCGCAGCTCATATTCTGCAGCAGCAAGGTTGGAGCGGTTCAAAGTTCATGAGCGTCGAGATCGATGGATGAAATTGGCTGCTAGACCTGCAATGTAGGGCATCAAGCACTAAACATTCAATTTGAGGGCTTCTCCCACCCATGCAACGTGGGGTGGGGAGTGCTTGGCAAAGTGTTGCGCTTTGGTACAAAGCAACCGTGCCTGCAAATGCTGCAAGGGCAAGCTCGCATGCCAGCTGTCAGCCACTGGCGGTTTTGTCTAAGTTAGATGTCTACATGAAAGGCCTGAATTCCTGAGACTCTTACCTGATAGCTGCTTCCTCGCTTGTATCCAGAGCTCTGTGGAATCACTGGCGTTGTCCACCATGCTCATAAGGGACTTTCGTATTGAAAAGAGCGAAGTATGCGAACAGAATAAAGCTATGAAATCAAAATAAAAAATGGATAATGGTAGCAAAGACTTGATCAAGACGTGTCGACCTATATCATGAAGCGTGGGGCCTGATTTTCCCCTCAACAAGTTTTATAATATATGGGGGAATTTATAACGGTGTGTTCGAGCGTTGTTCTTCTCGGGGACAATCAAAAGACTCCAGTTTGCATGCGTACAGTACGGTTGCAATGTCCACCTCAGCACAATGCACATCTCCTTTAATGTGCCTGCACAGGATGTCCAGTTATGCGTTCTCTGCCATGCCAAATGTGCCAAAAACACCAGTTCAACCAAGTCCAACTTCCAAGTTGGAAGTTCAACCAAATCCAAGTTGGTCCAAGTTGGTCCAAGTTGGAAGTTCAACCAAGTCCAACTTCCAAGTTGGAAGTTGTTGGAAGTGGTTTCGCCAATCTAATTTGTCAGCCAATTAGCTTCCAAACTTTGAATAAAATGCATCATGCACTCCAATCCTTGACAGGAATCATGAACACCAGCAATAAGAAAATAAATAGCTGCAGTTCTTTGTGATAGGGCAGTCATTGTGGGCAAGGCATTGCAACTTGCAATTTGCAAGGCAGGAGGAGGAGAGCGCAAGCCCGCAGGCGCACGGCTGATGCCCTCACTAGTTTTCTTTTGTCAGCGCCTAGCTTAGGCCTGCGAGCTTTAGCGGTGAGGCCCTAGCTAGCTTGCTTATGGCACCTTTCCTCAATGCACGCAGCTGGATCAGGCTTGCGCAGTCTTTTCTCATTAGCCAAGATCAGGCGCAGGGTGCTGCGAGTAAAATCGACCTTTTCCTTCCATCTCTTAGTGGAGGGGTATATTACACAATTCCTCGGCCCTTGGTGCCCACATTTCCTCAATTGATGTGGGGACTGTTTTCATTGCCTCCGTAAGTCTTCTTTATCACTCTCTCTGCACCCCAAGGCAGTGCACCACGCCTTAGAGACTTAATGAACCAGGCTGATATCCTAGGATTAGCCAAATTTGTGTCTGCTTGCCTGAAATGCTGTGACTGAGCTTCCAACTAATTTTGTTTTAGATTGGACTGGTTTGGTTACAAGGGTTACAAGGGTTACAAGGGAAAAAAAGGCCTCAGTCAAGACGTTTGACTGCTAGCCTGTTCATAAATACACATGAGATCATGAAGAAAAAAAGGAAGTTTGTTGTCCTGGTTTAGAAAAGTATTGATATCCTGGGAATTCACAAGGTGAATGGTGCCTAGACAGGACATCCTGTGGGAGATGTGGAGGTGTAGGAAAGAGAAGTTCATTTAAGCACCCTATGTGGGCATTGAAGTCCCCGCAAATGATGACATGTGGTGTCACTGTTTTGGCTAACAAAATCTCCTCACCCAGCATGTAAAAAAGATTGTCAATTCCCTGAGCAGGCCTAGTGCTGCTTTGAGGGTTTAGGTAGGTGGCACACATCAGGACGTCTTCCTCCAAGTCAAAGAGTCTTTTATCACATCTGATCCAGAGGCCTTGTATGTTTTGAATAGTTTTTTGTAGTGAGCAAAATTCAGCCACTTGATTTGAAGCAAGAACAGCAACTCCATACCCTTTTAATCCTTGATAACCAGTAGGAATGTGTGTCTGTCTAATGAGTGTGTGTTCAGGAAGGTATTGTAGGAGCCTCTGAGTCTCGTTGGTTCTAGTCTCTGTCAAAATTATTATGTGGTGTTTTGAAATCTGCAGCACAAGTTCCTCATGCTTCATATCCTCTTCAGTCGCTGGAATACCATCACAGTTTACTGATAGCAGGTCAAGCCTTGACCGGCCACCCCTTCAGCTCTGATTCACACGACTGGGGCCTGGGTTCCCATTATTGTTGTTGTTGGTGGTGGTGGTGCGCAGCATTTTGCGTGCCCCTCCCGGTCGTTCTTCCTCCCTTTCCCTGACGCCGGTATTCCTTCCATCCATATTGATATCGAGGCGCTCAGTAGGTGGGATGATTGCCTTAATCTTCTCATATATGTATGTGTGTTCCTGGTTCAGAAGGTTGGTTACAGGTTTGGTTACAGGCACGTTTTGCTTCAGCTAAGCTGCCCCCGCAGGCAGGTACAGCTATGTAACCCTTCCCTTCCCTTGGGAGGGTGTTACCCCATTATCACTCTCTCAAGCCTGGTGCTGCCATCTCCATACCTCCATTTTCTTTCCCTTTGAGTTCGCCACCAAAACAAGAAGCGAGGTAGAAATCTTCAGCAGCAAGAGGGTGATGAACCAGACCATGTTTGATGTTCCTGACCCTCTCGTTGTGCATGTGCTGCTCCTCCTTACGTCAATTTTATTTGTACTTATTTGCCCCCCTCGTTCTTGGCATGCTCAGTGTGACAGACCGTGCTCCTTCCTTCAATTACCACATGAACATACATATGTTACTCTCCCCCCTTTTTTTTTGTTGCAGTCGGTTGGTCCTGGCAAACTCCTGATCTTTATTCGCCGTTGCTTTGTCATACAAACACCAGTGGAAATTTTTTCCCTTGTTCTTGGCAAGGGTTTTTTTTGTACACCTACATGCACGGGCTACACAAACACTCCTGAACATTTTATAATACAGTTTTTCACATGAGCAGCCTAGCAGTCGCACTTCTTGACTGATGGCTTAATTTGTAAAACTTTGTAAAACCTTGTTCGCCACCAAAACAAGAAGCGAGGTAGAAATCTTCAATCAGGACATCAGGACGACTCCTAATTCTACTCAATACTGGTTACAGGCCTTAGTATTTCCACTCAGCTGCCCTTGTAGGCGGATATAGCGTGTGTAACCTTATCTACCTAAGTACTTCGAACCATGACCACACGAACAAATTAGCCAAATATCATCACTGGATGGCACTCCCTTTGAGACCCTTGTCTGTTCATGGTGCGCCCTTTTCTGTCCCCAGGTATTTGCATCTTGATTTGGGTAAGCGCACGCTAAGAAACATAGCACGTTTTCGCTTACATGCTCATACTCTAAGAGTTGAGACATCACTTTGGCAGGAGCACACATCAACTTGTGATAAATGTGAACAAGGACTCCAAGATGAAAAGCATGCCGTGTTCCTTTGTTCTTGCGCTTCTGTGTGCTCTCTCCGAAGGGCTCATGCACAGTTATTTTCTGACTTCCCCCCGTCTTATAGAATTTTTCTGGACGATTCAGGCACTTTCTACTATTCTCAAGCTAGCTCTGAGGATGCTATTCATTTCTTGCAGAAGCAAACTAATGACACTTATCGTTTTATTTCCGATCTCATGGATATTTTTTGTGCAGTTGGAACAGTTGTGCAGACCGAGCAGCCAAACTACCTGGCTGAAGGTCAAACCCCATTGTAACTCATTGTCGTTTTTGTTTCAGCTAAGCTGCCCCCGCAGGCAGGTACAGCTATGTAACCCTTCCCTTCCCTAACTCATTGTAACTAAGTACTTCGAAGGAGGAGGGGAGGAGAGGAGGAGAGGAAATTATGTCGTATTAATTCTCCCAGGGGAGGCTCTCTGGTCTAAAGTAATGGTGAGACCCTCACTAGCTTGCTAGTTAGACAATCTTTTTTCATGCGGCCTTTTGGCTGATTTAGAATTTCTTTTTTTAAGACAACAGAAAACTTCTTCTCGCATCCTTTCTTGTAGCTAATTATGCCATCTGGCCATAAAGACTCGTGGCTCTTTGAGCCAATTTGTTCCCTGCCAGGAGAATTGTTCATTATATAGTCACTTTGTCATTCACTTTATGGCATCATTCACTACATGGGCCTGAGTATTGCTGAGTCAAGTGCAAAGTGGGATGTCATCATGACATGCCATGATGGCAACAATTCTTACCAGACTGAAGCCCACCCATTTTACTGGTGCCTCCCCTAATCCCACATAAAAGCAAAATTGTATTGTGTAAGCACTGCCTTCATACGCCTGTCCCGCTGCCATACGAAAAAGTAACAAATGTCGAGTTGAATTTCAATTACCATAAACTGTAAATTACATAAACATCCATGACACAAGGTGCTTTCAGCACCATCCTAGAAAGATTTGCTTCTCAGCATGCCCCAGCGTTTCAGCTGCAGCCTGCTGCAGAGTTGCACGGCCAGATTGATGCAGATTCTTGAAAAGGTCCTTGGACCTTTGGCAAGGCGAGAAAGATCAGCTCCTAACGTCTATTGCGAGGTACTGGGAGTAGGAGCAGCAGCTGATGTGCTAGTGGTTGCATCTGCCGAGTACCTGCACATGTGGAGTAATACGAAAATACATGCACTGACCCTGTCTCTGCACGGATCCAGGCGAGGTTAGTAAGCTTCGTGTGCTTACAGATTAACAAGCGCCAAAGGCAGCAATGCTCAGCAGCTCTTAGTGATCTCCCTTTCAGAGCTCAGGGCTTTTCTTCTTTTTTTCTTGAAATATCTATTAAATAATTGAAATTATTTTCCACTCCTCATCATTGAACATGGACGTCAATAACCAGCTGAGCCCGTTGACCAATCTCCCTTGCTACAGCATACCTTCTCTGCCCAGAGAGCACAAGAGGAGATGCACTGCAAGCACTTGCGCTTGTGGGCGCACCAACACCAACACCAAAACACACACACACACACTTACGTGTCCATAAGGTACTTGACAATTGCTGCCGATTCAAACAGGTAGCTCTCTGTGTTAGGATCCTCCAGGCAAGGGACCTGGGGCACCAAGGAGGTGAAATCAGGAAAGCAATGTTCATGCCCAAAGAATGTGACATCATTCCATTGTTAAAGCAAGCAGGCTTGCGAAAGCTTCTAGTACAATTAGCACACTAAACAAATTGCTACGTTGCTTGCACCAAACTGAGCATTCCTGCCCTTAATTGACTCTCATAAGCACATATGCACACCTCCTGTGAAAACAGACACTCGTGAACACATTCTGGCAGCCACACATACCTGGAAAGTGCCGTACTTGCGCATCAATTCCTCCCGCTTTGGGCTGCCCCTAGCACAAGTGACCAGCTTGTATGGCAGTTGCATGGCACACAAGGTTTCTCGGACAATCTGCGCAGGAAGAAGAATAGGGTGCGGTTTATAATGGTATATTTCCAAAATTCTACACGACATAATTTAGCATATTATATTGTTTGTTACATAATAAACCCCAGAATTCATTTCAAATAAGTGTGGTGCGACTTTTGCACCCCAGGAACTAATTGGTCAAGTCCCTGCAAAATATAAATGATCAGAAAGAAGGTCAATGACAAGCACAGTCGTGTGCAGTTGCACAATAGCAGCTTTGTTCAAGCGGCTGCTCAGCTATCTGTCTCGACCACACCAAAGCTGCCCAAAAAAGCATCCAAAACTGGGAACTTCCTGCAGCACTCCTGTGTGCAGTTGCACAATGATTGCTTTGTTCAAGCGGTTGTTCAACTATCTACGTTGCCCACACTGGAGCTGCCCAAATAAGTGTGAAAGCAGGGTACCTCCCAAAGGACTGTGGTATGCAGTCCCACAGTAGCTGCAGCTGAGAAGGCATCTATGGTAACTAGCCAACTAGGCCGCCTGAAGGGCTGAAGGCTTAGATGGCAAAAACGATGAGCAAAGTAAGTGTTTGTTGGCAGCATCCTGCTTCCAGCTGATGGCATGTGGGGGATATGACTGCGCTTGGCGCTTGACAGGGCGGCAAGGCCTGCTTCACCATCATCCAGCGAATCACCTCCTCCTCCTCCTCCTCCTCCTCCTCCTCCTCCTCCTTCTTTTCCTCGGGAGGGCACTTGCATATATACGTACATTTATATAGCTGTGCTGCTTGCATGTTTGCGAGGGTTGTTTGAGAGGGGTTGTTTGCGAAGGGGCTCATGACCTCACCACAGCCTTTGCACTTCAGTATGCATGGCCCATGCTCCTGCTCTGACACAATCACCACATCATAGCCCTCCTTGAGCTTCTTTCAGTGTGCCTTCAGGTAGCCCTTGGCCTTAGCAGGGCCCCCCCCCTGCAAATCTGGCGCACCCGCCATCACCATCCTTTTCAGCTAACTTGCTTCGTGCTTTACCATTTGTGTCGATGCCGGACAGGCCCAGACTCCGGCTGTGAATTTTTGGTGACCCTAATAAACAACTAAACCAGAAGAAGAAAATAAATCATCCATGAGCAACATAAAATATTACCGTAGCGACACTGGGGGTTTTGCGATTAAACAAATAATTAATGGGGTCCCTCGCAAGATGAAGCGTCATAGAAAGTTA
Organism: Dunaliella primolecta; assembly: GCA_914767535.2. Classification (NCBI taxonomy): domain Eukaryota; kingdom Viridiplantae; phylum Chlorophyta; class Chlorophyceae; order Chlamydomonadales; family Dunaliellaceae; genus Dunaliella; species Dunaliella primolecta. Next base: position 9,941,772 of record OU611755.1, on the reverse strand, counting down.
CTTTTTTCAAGGCCTCGTAAAAGATACAGGTTTATACTTAGCGAGCTATAGGCTCCGAAATGCAGCCCCTGGGAGAGGGAGAGGAGCCCCCCATGGTCCCTGAGCCCATTGAGAGAGATGAGGGGCTGGAGCTGCCCAGCATGGAGGATGTGGCAGCCGAGGCAGCATCTGGGAGCATGGGGGGAGCAGTGCAGGCTGGGGAAGCAGGCATGGAGGAGCTTACAGCTCTTGCTCCTGAGGATTTTGTGGACCCCACAGGTGCAGGAAGGGGGGGGGGCATGGGCAAGGGAAGGAACTCAGGCACTAGGGAGCAAGAAGTTGCACCAAGCTAGCGAGCCAGGGGCAGGGGCAGTGGTAGAGGCTTGGGGCGTGGGCAGGCAGGGGCGAGTGAGCCAATGGAGGTTTCTGAGGACACCACAGAGTCCACTGATGGAGGAAAGGGACGAGTAGAAGCTTAGAGCCAGTGCACGAGAAGCAAAAGCGCAGAAGTTCAAAATTTTTGAGTTTTTTTGGTGGACCTTGTAAACCCTCAAAGATTGCAAATTAATTATTGGAATTTTCATAGTGTGCTTTCATGCCAGACGCTTTGGCCTGGAAAGTACACAACTCAACGCTTTCAGAATGTGTTGAAATGTGTTGGGGAATATGGGTATTACATAGAGGGACACAAAAGAGAGAGCGACGATACGCAAGAATACTCAACAAGTAATAAATCAGAGTTATAATACATTAGCTTGCAGCCATTGCTCCTGAAGAGTTTCTGGACCCCATGGCCACAGCTCCCAGCTGAGGAAGGGGGGGCAGGGGCAGGGGAAGGGGCTCAGGCACAAGGGAGCAAGCTGCTGCACCAAGCCAGGGGCTGCACCGAGCCAGGGGCAGGGGCAGGGGCAAGGGGCGTGGACGGGCAGGGGTGAGTGAGCCGATGGAGGTGTCTCAGGACACTGCAGAGTCCACAGACGAAGAGATGGAGGATGGGGAGATACTAAAAGCCAGTGCATGAAACGCAAAAATGCAGAAGTTTGTAAATTTTGAGTTTTTTGGCGGACCTCGTAAAGCTTACAAATTAATTAATGAAATTATTTTGGGACCTCGTAAGAAATCAGCGTCGCTATGGAATACAATTAGATTATTTAATATCATTTAATAAACAAAATTAGTTGGGCGCGCTGCACCCTTAAAATCAACCAACACATTTTGACACAAAGAATCACCAGGCTGTGCACCATCAAGCTGAAACTCACTTCTGAAAGAGTGTGTATACCTTGGTACTGACTCACACGTATGCTAGTACTGATCTGCACCAAACACTCAAGTGCTCACAATAAAATTCAAGTGCCCACACTGATATGCGACACATATTGGTACCATACCTACTTTAGAACTGAACACTTCTCATCAATCTATGTTTCAGCGACCACAAGGAAAGGGATTGAATGCAGCTTGAAAGCTAGTCCTTGCTGACTTGCTCGCGCATGCTACTGATGCCCCCCCTGCTCGAATTGTGCTCATGTCTCTGCCTGCCATGGCAACGCTACCTTAACAAATGGGGATGCTTCATAGCCCCACAGCACCAGGGGCTGGGCTGGCTGCTTGGACTTGATGACAGTGTTGGATCCAACCCTGCATGATGTATGGCATCCACGCACAAGCACAACTGATGCTCCAAGCCGGTGCAGTTACAGCTCGGGGACAAGTGCCATATGCAGGCACGACTGATGCTCCCAGCCAATGCAGGTGCAGCTCGGGGATAAGTGGCATATTTCCTATCATTTGTTTTCTCTCACCACTTCATAACGCAACCTCTATCCACTCACACCAGGGTAGAACGCCCACAAACTAGCCAACACGCCCAATGCAATGGAACCTTCCATTAGGCTGACAAATAATGCGAAATCAAATGCTTAGTACTAGTATATACGGGGCCTGAGGACACCCTGCACACAGTTGAAACCCAATTTTGCTGCCACATATCATGGAGCAAACAAACTCCAGGAACGAGGATTTAATGTGCACGTCTGTGTGTGCGCGCGTGCCAAGGATTTCTTTGCATCTAACGTCACCTTGCAACGCCATGACCTCTGCAAACATTCTCTACAAAAATTTCCAATTAATTTATGGGATTGAACAGAACTAGGGGGGAAGGGGCAGATGGGGACTGAAGTATCTTCCAAAATTTCAATTCTTTAACTAATTCTAAATGAGTCTGAGGCATTACGATCCCAAGCTCAAGCTCTTGTCTACCAACTACATCGAGCAAACTAGTCAGGAGAGTGAGTGTGTGCGATTGTGTACGTGCGCATATGTGCATGCATGACCAAAGCCAAGGCAGCACACATGGTTGAGAGCGTGGGGTGTGTAATGTCCTTGGTGCAGAATTTTGCTCCTTGGGCATTTCTCATTCCCCTGCAGTACTTCAATTCCTGCAACAACGTTTACAAGCCCATATTTGATCATGGCAAGTGTGCAGCTAGATGCAGATTCCCATGAGGGTTCCTGTTCAAGTCGGTCCCCTTCTTGGGGGCAACAAGAGGCAGGAAGGAGGAACTGCTACTGAGCTTTTGTGTATTGACGTAAACGATGAGTACTTCACCTAAAGCGTAAGAGCAAATCATTAGCTGATGCTTAAGTGCTTGGTTGCATGCTCGTGTCGACAAAGACACACACACACAAAGCACGCGATCGCGCACCCACAAAACACACACACATGCACACGCGCACCCACCCACCCACAACACACACAAACACACACACACACCTGGCCATGTTGCCCAAGCCTGCACTTAGCACCGTGAAGAAGCCAGCAGTCAGCAACCCAGGGATCTCTGCCTCGCCCCCGCCATACGTGTTGAACAAGTACTTGATGATGTCATCGCTTTCGTACATGCTCCTGCCTGCAGGCACAGAGGTAACAGGAGCGAAGGAGCAGGAGAGAGCAGGCTTTATTATCAAAGGAACCTCATCAACCAATCAGGAGACACATGATAGAGTTGGTTTGTCCAACAGTCTGCTGAGGGGCAGAGTTGCCTACTTCATCTTACAAAGTTCAAGTCTTAAACCGTCTTTAAGACAGCAGGTAGGCTTCTTTACGCACCACATTGCAAATTACTTAGACAGAGCTCATGTTAACAAGTCTGAATAGTGTGTAGCTGCCGGACGATTTCAACCGCTCTCTGTCCAGTACCAGGGTCACGAAATCAACATGGATCAAACCCCAGTCCCTTGCTGGGACTGGAAGTAGATAGGCAGGACATGAGATTCTTGTGGACAAGCGAGCAGCTGCTTGGATCTGTAAGTGCTTTGCATTCTATCACTACAGACCACACTGAAGCATTAATCGAGGGCCAGACAAACATGCCATGGCCGAGGATGAGATGGCTAGCCAAAACTAGATTCAAATTAATGGGACCTCATAACGCAACAATTTGGAAATTCCCCTTGCAGCCCTGTGCTACAATCAAAGAAAAAATGTGAAGTGTTCATACCATCAGACGAGCAAGGGAGGAAGGCTGTGCATAAGAGTGAGCATGATGAGTAGAAAGAAGCACGAGAGCCCGCCACATAACCTCTTCATTTTAGGAGGAGGTGATTTCTAATACTGGCCGCTGTCCACCACACAAAACAAAATCTCAGAGTGCTGCAACTTGCCTGTGTTAGGATCCACCAGGTAGGGAAACTGCTTCTTGCCCCCCATCTCGATGGCCTTGGGCCTCCAGATGTCCCCATCCCTTGGTGTTGGGTCTGCAAACAAATGAGAAACAACACATGTTGTGTGGTTGAGGGCCTGCACATGCACACACCTGATGCGGAATGGCACATCATTCAGAGGCAAAGGATGCTGAGCATTCTTGCTGCATGCTCTATGATGCACGCTGCGGCCCACATTGAGGCAGCAATAAAAGCATGCTAATCAACCATTTGAGATCTACACACATGTTATGGATTTTCTTTGTCCTCCTCATCCCATGCAATTTGCAACCTCTAGCCCTCTAAACTTCAGTGCTGGAACAGGATGGAAGTAGAAGAAAGTCACGCTAAATGCACAGCGCCTAAACTACTTTGGTGACTGGACCAATCAGCACCACTTACAGAAGATGACGTCAAGGTCCAGCATGGTGATTGCTTCCCGTACCTGCAAATAAACAAAGCAATTCGCTGCCTTTTCTTGCGACCCACGCAGTGCTCAAACAAACGCTGGGATGTACAATACACAATGAAAAAGTTAAGGCCGCCATAGTTATCATGATTGAACTTCTGCAGCTTCAACTTGGCAGACTTGGAGCAAGCAGTAAGCAAACCTGTGCGCCAGAGTTGTGGATCAGACTCAGCAAGACCCCTTGTAGATGCTAGCTTTCAAGCATCTGCTTAGTTTGAGGAGGTCTCTGATTGTTGTCAACATCCAAATTTGTGCTCGTCTCAGGTGCACACACATTTTGCTTACTTGAGGTGCATACATGTTTGCCTTAGGTGCTTGCATGCTTGTCTGAGGGGTATGCATGCCTGTCTAAGGGGCAGCACACGCCTTTTCCAGGCATAGCATCATCTTCCATGTACTGCACAACATCCTCAACCATCTTTAAAAATTCTGCCATGCACGACAAACCTTCTTGCAAAAAGGGCACAGTTCAAACTCGTAGATCTCCAAGGGCTTGGCCGGGCGTGGGTAGTTAGTCACCTGTGCACATCAGACGATGCCAGGTTGGCAATGGAGCAGTATAAAACCATGAGGAAGGAAGGGGGAGGGGATGAGCAGGTTCTGTAGGAACAGATGCAGCTCGTCCACAGGGCGCCTGTCTGCTGCTCATGAACCAGACCTTGTGTGCGCGCTCTCTCAAGCACCTTGATTGTCCAACAGGCACAGTCCCAGCAAGCAATGGGTACCAGACCATGGGAACTAAACCACCATGTCGCATGGTTGCACTTTGACTCCGCGAGTGGCCTAGTTGAAACCACGAATGTACATGCACACACGCACACGCAAACACACATGTGTCCACTCAGTACTACTCCACCAAGCACACAGGTGTGGCTGCTACGTGGCACACGTGCAGTGAAGCAGAAGCCTGGTTGCAGCAAAGGTGGACTTGGATTGCCTCACATGTACACCGATCGTCTGATGCATACACATCATATCATCTCACTCTGTGCCGGATCCTACAGGAATGTCCTGTGGCCCAAAAAGGTTTTTGGGGGCATACACTCTGGGGCTCCCACCATGCATTGCTGCAGTCCTAAAAGGTCACCCAGAACTCCTCAGATTTCTCTGAACCATGAGGTCCCTGCCTTGGCTTATCCAAGCCAGCCTCACAACCACTCAGGAAAAAGGAGTGAAACGATGAAGACGCAAGGAGCCCTCCAAAATCAGAGAGCTCTCACCAGTGTGGACAGACCAAACATCTGCCTTTTTACTACGCCACACAGCAGGTCTTAAGCATAAGCGAGTGCTGCATTGCTGCCAACAAATGCTGCAGCACTGCCAAGCTCGTCATTGTACCATAACAGGCCTTAACGCACCTCACCCTTCAAAGTGGAGCACAATGAAAAGCAGACGCAACATGGCTCCACTGTTGCAAAGTTCAGCAACTGCCAAATGCCACTGCTCTGCCCTTCCATGTGTCATGAATTTGCACACTGCCCTGAAGTGATAATTTGGACATTTCTCAATGTGACACTGACAATACGCCTCATACCCTGGCATCAACATGCATCTCTTTGGCTACAGGTTGCCCTCAACACCCGTACTGACAATGAGCTCGTAGAGAAAAAAGTTGAGGCTGGCTCATCTTGTGCCATAATCCACGACATAATCGGACACCGGGACAACAACTAGACAGGTCAAAAGCTTTAGCCTGTCCTGCATATAGTTTCACGCACCTTGGAGGTCTCAGACAGCCTCTGGTTTCCGTTGCGGAAGACACTGTACCTCCCATCATCCTGCACAGCCACAGCCAAAAAAGCACCAAACTTGCAAAAAAAGTTGTGTGCGTGACGAGACTTTCAGCCAAGCAAAATTGTTGATGCAAGTACAGTCACCTGCTAATTCCCTTAAGGAAGCAGCTGTAAGACTGTAAGACCCCCGAGCTTTGCTCTGGGCTGCTGGCCATTCAGTTTCAACTTCAGTAGATTAGCATGCTCACTATGAACACGCATGCGTTCCATGAAAACGCTTCAAGAAGCGTAGGGGATGGGCGACAAGGTCCTCCCCTGTTGCTTACAGGCCTTTACAGCGACACTGGCTCTTGTACTTGCATATGTGCTTTAGCTGCACTAAGGTTGTAATCTTGCAGGAGGAGTAGCAGGCACCCTCTTCACTCCAAAAGCGTGCGCACAAACATACACATACACATGCAGACCATCGCTTTTGTGGCCTTGCAGCACGCAAACGGGAAGAACAAGCCTCAGCCCACATATACAGAGCATACATCCAGCGTCTGATCCGGTACGTACAGATTGTGCTGTGCTGTCCTTCAGGCCTCACCTCCACTACCTCAGCAATGTTGCCTTCTTTAACCAGCTAGGAATGGCCTCACCTCCACTATATCAGCAATGTTGCCTTCCTTAACCAGCTAGGGGTGACCTCACCTCCACTATATCAGCAATGTTGTCTCAATTAACCAGCTAGGGGTGACCTCACCTCCACCATCTCGGCGTTGTAGCCCACACAGAACGCGCCAGCACCCAGGCGCATCAGGGTTGGCAGCGATGCAGTAGCCACATTGCCTAGCTGGCCCTCTCCTACAGCAAAGCGCTTGGCCTCTGGGCCCACATTTTTATAGGCAGGCTGGGCAGGGGTGATGGCCTGCAGGGATGTGTGTGACGAGAGAACGCTTTGTCTTTATGAGGCTAGCTTTGTTCGGTGAGGGAGTGGCACTGTTCTGCTTACAGGAGTTGTCAGGGAAACGACCTGGTCCACTGCAGGTGAGGCTGTGTGCATGTGTTCATAGCTTTGAGCAAGCAGGATAGCTTAAGAAGAAGAGGATGATTTGGCCGGGAAACAGACTTGGTGTGTAATGTTGTGCTAGGCAATTTTTGGCCAAAGCAGTCCTAACTACAATACATGGTCCTGGGCTGTGACTTTCGATTGCAATAATGGGGATAAGCAGAGGATACACTCAACTTTGCCCATGTGCGTACCACGGAGAGCACTTGATTGTGCTTTCCTCTGTTCACCTTTGAACCCCATGTGCGCGCAAATGCACACGTACATGTGTATGTGTGCGTGTGTGTTTTTGTGTGTATGTGTGTGTGCTTGTGTGTGCGTGTGTGTTTGTGTATTTGTTATTCGTCTGTGTGTGTAAATTTGTCTGCGTGTGTGTGTGTAAATTTGTCTGTATGTTTGTGTGTGTGTGCGCGTGTGTGTGTTTGTGTGTGTGTATGTGTATGTGTGTGTATGTGTGTGTGAGCGTGAGTGTGTGTGTAAATTTGTAATTTGTCTGTGTTTGTATATGTGTGTGTGTGTGAGAGAGAGCGTGTGCGTGTGTGTGTTGTGTGTTTTGTGTAGTATTTGGGCGAATGAATGGATGGAAGCATTGGATGCTCGATCGAGCTCTGTTCTCACCTCAGTCTCCTGTGCCCTCACATTCACCGAGCGAGTGGCCTTGGAGATGTTGCAAGGCCGCAGTGACGCAGAGGCGCATGCGCTGCTGCTCTTGGGCAGGAGGACCCTCTGTGAGGAAGCACCCAGCGCGTGGAGCATCTGAAAGTAACTTGGCCACAGGTGAAGTTGTTCTCTGCCGGAGCTGTTGGATGTCAGAGTTTAATTGTTTTTTTACTTAATGATCAATTAATAGCTGTGATGAAGCGAGAGTCTTGCCTAGGTTCCTAGTCGAGTGTGGTTATACAAACTATTGAAACCTGGCAATGAAAGCATCGTGAACCCAATTAATTTTCAAAAGATACGAGCCCAAGCTGTTGTGGGCTGAAGGGCACAGGCTTACACGTTTGACTTTGGTCTACGATGCTTTAATGCCCTGCCATGAGCCAACAACCACCTTGGCAGGCCATACCTAAACAGCTAGGCTTCCCTCATCCGGTGGGCAATGGTGCGCTGTACCCAGGTGCCGAGCGTGAGCGCTTGCTTGGCTACTTGCTGGCCCGTTTGCTCTACCCAGCCAGCTTGGAGTCTGTTCTGAACAAGCTTACTGTCAGCCCACCAGCTGGAGCCAGCATCGAGGAATGCTCCTTGGATGAGCAACTCTCACAAAGTGCGATAAGAGCTTGGCCTCCCCTGTTACTTCTCTTTGCCACCGTCACAAGGCAGGACCTTGTCACACGCACGCACGCGCTTACACACGCACACACACACACACACACACACACACACATACACACACATACACACACATGTACGCACTGCTGACATAACACACAATACTGACGTAACATACGTACCCTTGCAAACAAGCAGAGTATGCCATGCTGCTCAGCACAGTGGGCATCCCTGCCACGGCTGATCTCGTACGGGTGCGTAAGTGCTAGCACTAGTGTCCCTTCCTCTCTTGCAGTATGCTTTTTTCCAAATACGCTTTGTTCCCTTATTAGACTTCTCCACCAATGTAATTTCAAAGATGCAGCACCCTGCCTTCTCCTTGAGCAGGGTAACACTGGGCATGATGCAAACATAGCATTCTTAGACTACCTGGCCAGCACAGTGCTAATGCAGCGCCAAGTAGAGCAGTCAGCCACTGACCCTCAGCAGCCTGCCACGAGCTTGGGGGCAGAGGCAAAAACGCTTGAGTTTGCTTGTGACAAGTTCTTGGCTATCACCTCCGAAGCAGCCCCACTGTTCCCCTCCGACATCACCAAAATGCTGCAGCAGTACAGGTTGGTGCACAGAGCAGGGACACTTTGTCTGTGCAGTGGGAGCACTAGCAAACAATATAAAAAACCTCCACGACATCCTGGAGCTTGTTACAGGAAACTGATTTTCAAGCCCCCACCCTCAAACATCCTCAAACACCTGGGTGCATCAGCACTCATTTGATTGGCCATGGCTCTAACCTCGCTGTGCTCTGTTTTTCACTCTTCCGCAGCTCAGATGCAGATGGCATGCTCGCACACTGTCACCAGCACACCCAAGTTTTGGCACAAAGCGCAGAGAGGTTGCAGCAAGAAATAGATGCGCTGGCGCAAGAGGTGAGGGATTCTTGGAGCTTGTTTGATGCCAGCATTATGCTTGCATGATATCATGCCTGGTTGCAAGGATGGTTGGTGCCTGTCCACACACAACCCTTGACCTAGTGACAAATTGTTCTGGAGGCTCGCCCAGGGTCTTTGTACCGAGGTGGTCTCTGTTCCTAAATTGATGTAGGGAGGGTTTCACTGCCTTTTTGACCTTTCTTTTCTTTTCAAGATGGCCTGTGTGCCTGACATTTGCCTGCTGAAGCTGGAGGCTTTCCTTGCGTCACAGGCGAATACATTTGCTTCCAGCGATGTACTCCAAGGCAACATGCTTTGCCCTCCTTGTCAACATTTTTGTCATATTTAATGGGATGGCACACATTTAGGGCCCGTCACTCAAGGTGCAAGCACTCCATGATTTTCCAGGCTCAAGGGCATCTCATCACAATCCGTCTTGAGTGCAGGTTGCCCCTTGCACGCCTGAGGAGTGGGCCAGGCTTTGCTCAGACATCCAGCATGCACTGGATGCCTTCCTCAATGACATCCACCTCTTCTTAGATACCTACGACAAGGCAAGCAGGGTTTGTGGAGCTCTGATACGGGCAAAGGTTAAGCACCAAATAAAAAGTGCTAGGTCACTTAGATGTGCCACAAGATGTCCAGTTGCCCGAGTCCCCTGAGCTCTGTTGGCACAGGTTAAGATTGTACGCATGCTTTACAACCTACTGTTACTCATGAGTGTTGTACACAGAGTGGCTGGTGTGCTAGTGCTGCGCATCCTTTGTCTATGCTCTGCCCAAGCCCTCGTTGTAGGATCTCACGATTGACTGCCCAGCAAGTATCCAGCGAGTCTCAGGCAATTGAACTAAGCTCTGTCCTTTTTCATACTTGGTTGAAGGAGCTGCATGTTTGGTGTGAGCATTTGGAGCCGCCTGTGACCCATGGCTTTGGTCAGCAAGCGGCCGCGATGCTGGAAGCGTACCACAAGTTGTGGCGGGTGCTCGACAGCATGGCCAGCATCAAGCAGATACACTCCGCCATGACCAGCTCGCAGCCACCCTTGCAGGTCAGCTAGTTGTGGTGCCTGAGCAGGATTGAAATGCCTGTCCTTTTCACGTGCAGTGTAGAGTGCATGCAAGCAAAGGAGGGAAGAGTGTAGGGTTTGATGACCTCCTCATTGTGAGAGACATGCCTCCGCAAGAGAGAAAAGAAGAACAAAGAGCCGCATAGGCAGTGAAAGCACCTCCTGCACCAATCAAGAAAAGGCAAACAAGCTCAAAGAGACATGAGCATCCTCCACCAGACATATTCAATAGCAAGTAATTCGAAGCCTCTCGCAAGAATGCAGTGTATGATATGCATGTGTGTTTGGCTTCGTTCCCTGAAAAGCTTTCTCCCAACATAGTGCAAGCCTGGACCACATTGACACCAACATGTTCATGACGCGCACAAAAGACACCTTAAGATTATTTGCAACCTCAATTTGTGTTCCTCCTGCGCTCAGATGCGTCAACCTCCAAACACGTCAATGTGGTGCACAGGTGCTGCCTCATTTTCACAACTTGAAAATTTTCTGGCACCGTGCACAGATGTACCACCCGGAGGAGCTGCAGCAGGTGGCCAGGGCAGGGCAGCAGGAGATAGCAAAGCTGATGCAGGAGGTGGAGGTGCTCACACGAGCTGCGCAGCGGCAAAAAAGTCTGCTGGGCAAAGCAAAGCCCTGGGCTGTACTAGCCTCCTGACAGCAAAGTAGGCAATGCTTCATGGAGATGTCAATGAAACGTTTACTTCGAGCACGTGGTTCCATTTGAACCAAAAACATTTGCTTCAAGCACATGATTCCATTTGAACTAGAATGGCAATGGATCAGGGGGGGGTGACTATGCTGGCAGGCTTCATGTGTGTGAGACGAACTGCATGCAATTTTTGCTGACTTATTTACATGCCAGACAGTCACTTTTTGTGGGAGTGCTTGCTGGAAGTGCTGGAGATAGAATAGTCCCTACTTGCAACTTTCAATTGGCAAGCAATCCATGCATGAGCAAACTAGCTTATCAAGAAGATTTCCCTTCCCCATGCACGCAGCCAAACTTGGTATTTGTTTTTTTTTGTCTTGCGCATACCAATTCTGCGCACGTGCAAGTCAGGATTGGTTCAAAGCTTTGATCAACATGCTTTGATGGGAAGCCGAGTTAATTGTTCCCCGTTATGTTAGGGAAGTACACACGTTACACATCACATAAGCAAAAGACCTCAAGTCCAAAAGATTGGCTGCAACCAAAGTTCCACTCACACCCATTACAACAGAATGGTCTCCTCACCACGGTATGAAGGTGTGCAGAGATCGCGATGCTGCTGTTGCAAGGCGCGCTCTCAAGAAGGTTTCTACCAACTCTCACCATGATCAGGAAGGGAGGGTACTGCTGGTATCCCTCCTGATCCAGATTGACTTCTTTCTCTTCTTTCTTCTCTTGGTGTAGGGGATATACAGTGCCTCAGCCCTGGGTATCCTTTGTTCTTTATTGAAGTGGGGAGTGCTGCCTCTACCTGTAGCAGGGTTTGATCTCGTGCCTCACAACGTTTGTAACGCATATGAAATGATTTAGATTTACACGGGGGGACCTTCAGCCAGACTGCTCGGCTGATCGGCCTGTGACTGGTCCTCGCTAGCCAACAGAATATTCATGTGGAAAAGCTTGGTGCAATTGGATTTGCAACTAGAGCACAAAAAGAGGACGGAGGTTCATCTACAGAAGAAAGACAACTGCAATTTCAGAGCCATGCAACAAGCAAGTTCTTGAGGTCTCAATGTGTGGTTTCTGAGGCATGCAACAAACAGGTAACCCTATGAAATGAAAGTGGAGTCTGCATCTTTATTTCATAATTTTGCTGACCAGATTTGCGCTCCTTCTCACTCCTTTACTTTCTTCACACTGTTTAGGACCTCCTGTAAGCAGGAGGTGGCTGGATGGAGTTCCTCAGAGTCAACATGCATCCCCCCACCAAGAAAGAAAAGAAAATACTACGCCAACCACAAGGCTGCGTGCATGAAGGATAAGATAGGATAAGGTTACATAGCATGAAGGAAAAGCTCCCTATCTAGCAAGCAGAACAAAGGCCCTGTTGGGGCATGCCCTGCTTCTGCGGACATTGGCAGCGCAGATCGTCTTGCTTTACAGAACTTGAAGTTCCCTGAGCACTCAACAAATAGAACCTTCTCTAAGAATAGAAAAAAAGTGTGCGGGCAGAGCATACGCTCCGAGGAGTCCTTACACCAGTTGAGGAAATAAGACACATTGGCTCAAAGAGAGCGTGAGACACTTCACTACAAAGCAGGAATAGAAAGGACTCGTGGAATGTGGACTTGTGGCAATGCATCTATAACAATGGATGCTGAGAACTGAAGTCCAAAGCATAACATGAACACAATTATCATGGCCTCTTGTACCATTTTTCAGAGCGATGCTGTTCTCAAACTATCTGCGCTTCTTGTGGAAACACGAAAGCGTTTTTTCCTGACACTGCAGCCTTATGAAGTTTTTGTGCATGACTTTGCATGCTTGTTTCATTTATAGTGACAGTGTGTAATTTTTACAGTTGACACTTCTGAACTCAGCTCAAGGCTTTCAGTAGATATTTACACAGTTTGGTTTGGTTTGGCTACAGGCACCTTTTGCTACAGCTAAGCTGCCCTTGTAGGCAGGTACAGCTAAGTAACCCTATCCTATCCTATCCTATCCTATCCTGTCATTTCCTGAATCAATCCCTGTTTATTTTACCCAACCTATGGGCTTCAGTATTTCCACTTTAGCTTTCCAGTTAGGGAACTTTCCCTTAATGCACGCAGCCTTTGGCCTGCGTAGACTTTCCTTTTCTTTTTATCTATCTTTTTATGAATCTTTTTCTATCTATCTCTCTTTTTTATCTTTCTTTTTTCTTTTTATCTATCTCTCTCATCTATCTCTCTTTATCTGTATCTATTATCTCTTTTTATCTATCTCTTATCTATCTCTCTTTTTTATCTATCTATCTATATAGATATATCGATCTATCTATCGATCTATCTATATAGATATATATAGATATATCTATCTTTTTATCTATCTTTTTTATCTATCTATCTATCTTTTCATCTACAGCTCGGGATATGGCAGTACCCCTGGGGCACAACAACCCGCCTCCAGAGCAACTTTTCCGTCAAGGTGCTGAGTCTCGGTGGATGCCTGAACCTGATGTGATGGAACTGCCTGATGCAACTGCCCTGTATCCTATTGTTTGTGAGTACATGCGTAAGCTGAATGCTAGGACATCCCCTGGTTTTGATGCTGTTGCTGCACCCTTCATCAAGTACGCTGAAAAGAGGGTCCCAGCAGTTAATGGTAGAGGCACGGATAGGATAAATGTTTTGGCTCCTTATATTGCACGTCTGTTTGCTGCCATGATGGAGAGGGCTGAGATTCCTGCTTGTTGGAAAGTGGCTAAGATAACTCCCCTTTACAAGAAGGGCTCTGTGCTGGACCCAGGGAATTATCGCATGCTCACAGTAAGTGGCACCCTGTACAGGCTGTATGTTAACGTTCTTAGGGAGGTGGTCACTGGGTGGTGTAAAGAAAAAAACAAGATACCAGGCACTCAATTTGGTTTCTACCCTGGCCGTAACACTCTGCAGCCCATTTTCATTTTGCGGCACTTGCAGCATGCTGCTCAGGTCAAGCGCCCAAATGCATCCCCTAGGCTGCATGCAGCATTCATTGATTTCAAGCAGGCATACGATACAATTCCTAGGGAAGCTCTTTGGACTCACCTTCAACGTTTTTGTATGCCTACGTGCCTGTTGGCTATCATTATAAGCATGTATGCTAATGATGAGTATATCTTGGTGGATAGCTGCAAGCAAGCACGTGTGCGCCCCTATTATGGAGTTAAGCAAGGCTGCCCGCTTTCCCCCTTGTTGTTCCTTGTACATCAATGACGTGGACTGCTTGGCAGAAAATGTGCAAGGGGCTATTACAGGCACTAGGAACGTTCGAGTCACTCACATGCTGTATGCAGACGATCTGTGCCTCACCAGTAACCTTCCTAATCAGCTCCAACTGATCTTAGATAGGCTACATACGTATGCTCAGCGGAAAGGATTGGTGATAAATGCTGCCAAGTCTAAGATTGTGCACTTTAATTCAAGGGGCGATAATGTGCCAGTTTTCACGTTAGGTGGAGCTTGTTTGGCGTGTGCAGATTCTTTTAGATATTTGGGCATGCTGTTCACAAAACATCGCAACCTGCAACCCAGTGCTGAGTACATGTGTGCCCCTTTCCTAGCTGGTTGTAGACGGATGAGGCAATTTACATCTGAGCACCGCTTGACAGACAGGCCGCATACCATGCTCTGGCTGACTAAAGCATATGCTCTCCCTGCTAGCATGTATGCATATCAGAATTGGGGCATTATATTTATGAAAGAAGGAGCTAAAATGGACTGTCCTTTGCAAACTGTGCACCTGTGCTTACTGAAGCGTATCCTTGGGGTAAAGCGCACCACTCCTAATTGGTCTGTACTGCGTGAGTGTGGGCATGAACCTTTACAGTCACTGTACGGTTCTATTGGTTTCGCGCAGCAGTTAGGTTTTACAATGCTTTACTGTGCAGCAACAGCACTACTCTCAGTAAGGTAATGCAAGCAGATGTTGAAATGAGCAGTCTTTCCCATAAATGCTGGACCTCAGAATTTTTGGCTGCCTGCACAGGCTTGGACAGGTGCAACGTGTTTACTCATTGTGTTCGGTCAGGGCAGCCTATAGTCATGAGGGAGTTTGTTGTTGATCTGAGAAGAAGGCTGCGAGGTGTGTGGAATGCTGATACCTTGGCAGAACATGGTGACCACACGAACAAATTAGCCAAATATCATCACTGGATGGCACTTCCTTTGAGACCCTTGCCTGTTCATGGTGCGCCCTTTTCTGTCCCCAGGTATTTGCACCTTGATTTGGGCAAGCGCGCACTAAGAAACATAGCACGTTTTTGCTTACATGCTCATACTTCAAGAGTTGAGACATCACTTTGGCAGGAGCACACATCTGCTTGTGATAGGTGTGAACAAGGAGGACTCCAAGATGAAAAGTATGCCGTGTTCCTTTGTTCTTGCGCTTCTGTGTGTTCTGTTCGAAGAACCTATGCATAGTTATTTTCTGACTTCCCCTCTTCTCATAGGATTTTTCTGGATGAATCAGGCGCTTTCTTCTATTCTCAAGCTAGCTCTGAGGATGTTATTCATTTCTTGCAGAAGCAAACTAATGAGACTTATCGTTTTATTTCAGGTCTCATGGATTGTTTTGTGCAGTTGGAACAGTTGAGCAGACCGAGCAGCCAAACTACCTGGCTGAAGGTCAAACCCCATTGTAACCATTTTCTTTTTATTTCCACTCAGCTGCCCTTTTAGGTGGACGTAGCAATGTAACATTTCCTTTCACCTTCCCTTTTTTGCTTCAGCTAGGCTACCCTCATAGGCAGGTATAGTTTGCAAGTGTTTAGAGCTTTGTGCCTTCACCGGGGGCCTTGTGGCCAGGTTTACATGCAGGCCTCAGTGTTTCCGCTCAGCTGACCTTGTAGGCGGACATAGCGATGTAACCTTACCTTTCCATCTGGACTCCCTTTTGTTTAATGCATACTAGTTGGATGGATAGCACCATTACCAGGAGGCATCCTGTTTAAGGTATATTTTCAAACAGAAGCTGCTGATTTGTGAGCCCATTGATTTCAGTTGTTCTGTTGTAGATCTCAGGACCAGGCATCTACAATATTGGGAGCCTTTTTCCAACACAAACCCTAGAGAGCGCAACAGTAAACGCTTGACTTATCACCAGTGGTGCGCTCCTCCTACTAAAAGAGCCTTGGTTATGCATTCTCCTTATAGTCTCCCCAAATACATGTTCCTTGACCTCCCCCATGATGTCAACAACATGTCCTCTTCCATTGCACACATCCCCAGGTGGTCCCCCTGTGTAAACCTAAATCTAAAATCTCCGCAGGAAATATGCTCCCTTGTTCTCACAGGCAGAACCTCATGATGTGTCTGCTTTTTTGAACCAGAACAACAACAAACTTCCTTATTTCCTTCATGAATTGATTGTTTTTTATGAGCAGGCTAGAAGATGCACTTCTTGACTGAAGGCCTTATCCTTGTAAATCTTGTTAAGGGTCAATTATGAGCATCGGGCCAATAAGACCAACTTTGTAGCTGCCAATCGCTTCGTAAGGAACAGAACTACGTGGGCAGTGAAAACACGCCCGACATCAATTGAGGAAAAGAGAATACCTAGGGCCGAGGCACCGCGTATCCTCTCCATCAATGCCAATTGCTATGTAAATCTGCAAACGTCTCAGGGGGCCCAACAGCGAGATGTTTTTAGAAGCTTGTGAGCTCATACAGAAACAGACAGGGGTTGTAGTCCTGCTGGTCTGGAAAGCGAACGTGTGAAGGAAGTCCTTATGGTGAAAGAGTACTGACAGGGCTTCCTGTCAGGGGTAAACATTGCAAAGCAAGAGCTTTAGTCACTAAGGGGGTTTCAAGGGTTACAAGGGAAAAAAGGCTTCAGTGAAGACGTTTGACTCCTAGCCTGTTCATAAATACACATGAGGTCATGAAGAAAACAAGGAAGTTAGTTGTTATCCTAGTTTAGAAAAAATATTGATATCCTGGGAGTTCACACGGTGAATGGTGCCTAGACAGGGCATCCTGTGGGAGAGGTGGAGGTGTAGAAAAGAGAAGTTGTGCTCAAAAAGTGAGGCATACTTTTGACGGAGAGAGCAGACCTGGGGATTGGAACATCTGAACAGCACATGTTTTTCATCTTGTATGTCATCAAAATCACAGATATCACAGACCGGAGAAGTACTTTCGTTACTAACATTAATCACGACACCACAGAAGCAAGCAGTGGCCGCCTAAAAGGCCAGACCGAGCTCAATCAGCCTCCTCCTCAAGTCTCCGGAACCCAGTTTCTGTGTTGACCAGCCCATGCTTCTGTAAGCGCTCCTCAATAGTTTGCTCCGTCTTGCGCAAACTGAGGGGCACATAGTTGCGCACAAAACAACGCCCCGCCGTGTCCCCTGGTGCGCCCTGTTGCCCACCTGGGTGCCTTCTGCCTTTCCTACTATCGCTGCATTCAGGTTGGCTGCTTATGACCCCATTTGGGCCGGAAGTAGGTCCCAAATTGTGGCCCAATGGTCGGGTGCTCTCGCTTGAGCCACTTTGGATAGGTGCACCGAGAGTTTTGTTGCACACTCCTGAGGATGCTGAAGCCTGCTGCTGCTGCAGGGCTGCCTGCAATGAGGCTCCACCATCCAAACCCTCAGCTTCACGTTTATAGGCGCGCTCAGTAATAGCTGCAAAGCACCAAAACCGAAATAGTCAGTATTGGAGACAGGGTTAGGTACTTGGGATCAAAAATGCTAAAGGCCAAGTTCATAGGAATACACTGAGTTCGAGGAGAGAAAGCGGATCCTACATGCAAGCACACCTCGGGATTTAAAATGCTGTCTCATCCTCCCTAAAGAGCACCTGCTCCTGTGCCAGAAAAAAAAGCAGCAAAGACGCTGCGAGCCGGGAAACAAACGTGACTCTTATGATGAAGCAGAAAGCGCATTGAACGGCACCGCAATTGGATCCAGTGGATGGCTTGCTTATTGATGCCCTGACAAGGGCAGGAAAATGACAAGTGGGGGAAAATTGGCGAAGCCAGCCCTTCAAAATGAATCATTGACTGACAACCCTTCAGTCGTGACTCAAGAGACACAATTTCCAAGACAACACCAATTTTTCCAAGACAACGATACTATACTTGCATGCATGCATCATCCTGCAATTGCTGCGCTGCTTGCATCCCGCGTTACAATTGCCCAAAGGGCAAGCCATGCAAGCTGTCAACCATTGCCTCTACCCAATCCCCTGGGCTTGAACCAAGCTGGCCATGCACCATGGAAGATCAGGATACTGTATGTATGCACTGTGCAGCCCCATTGAGATGCCTCTACCAAAGCTGTGCCTCCCTATCTTACCTGCGCACAATGCAGCTTCAATGAGGTGCCTCTCCACCATGGAGCACAGGCTGGTGCTGGTGGAAGAGTTGTGGCCCCGGGGAGGCAGGAAGTCCAAGGGTGGGCTGTAGCCACAGTCATGCAGCAGCAGCGGCTCCTGCAGATGATAAGTGTACTCACAAATGGGCGGGCTGTAGCCACAGTCATGCAGCAGCTGGCAAAAAATCCTTTTCTTCCTGCACTGCAGCAGCGGCTCCTGTAAATGCAATATGTGCTCACAAAGGGGTGGGCTGCGGCCACAGCCATGCAGCAGCAGCAGCAGCAGCAGCTCCTGCAAATACACCAGGCAGGCAAGCAGGATGATGCACAAGCGCAGCGCACAACATCTACTGCAGGATATGCTCATACACGGCTGGGCCATTGCCACAGTCATGCAGCAGTGATGGCTCCTGTAAAGACACCAGGATGGCCATGCGCAGAACACAACAGAACGTATACACACACGTACACACACATGCACACAAATAGCTCATGGAGGGCGGCATGCAGCCTCAAGCAGCTTTAAAAAGTTAAGGTGTACAGCCATCGCAACTTAGAAAAGACATCAGGAGGGCAACAAGTAACAAGGGCAGGGGAGACTACAAGGACGTGCATCAGCAACTGTGCCAGGAAATGGAGTCTCTGTCCGGAGACACAGGTTGAGAGCGAAAGGAGCTATAGCAATCTGCTTAGTTTTGTGCCTTCAAGCACCAATAAGATTAAAGCTGCATGTAGGGCTGAATGAACCCCAGCTTTTCAAGAGGGGTGGGGGGTTGGGATTGCAAATATTCAGCTTGCTTGACATAGCGCCTTGCTTATGGGGCGGGCTGCTGTGCTGTACTTTTTTTCCTAGGTTTTGGGGCCTGTAGGAAATTGCCTACACAGGGTGCTCAAGCCAAAATACAGTGTAGGGAGGTACCTAAGAATTCTTTTGACAAGATGTCGGCAAAGCATTTGGCAATTTTTTTATGGAATATTGTTACAACAATTACAACAATCAATCAAAGATATGTGGTGAATGGGACCCACTGCTCTTCTGAGTCAATGTGCTTCCTTTTTCTTAATTGACGTAGGGACAGTTTCCTCTGCCTACGTAGTTTTTCTTGTCTTTTAAAGATAAAAAAGTATCCCTGAGCCCATTTATACATTCTGAGTTTTGTTTCCCAGATGGGGTCAGCTGAGGCCTAAAATTGCATGTTTTTTGCATGCTCCCTGCATATTTGCACCCCAACTGGTAATTTTCAACCTTGGCACCCTCTGGCAACACTTAGGTTACAAAATTACCACTTGGGGTGCACGTGTTAATTAGCTGCAGCTTGAACCCTAATTTTTACCACCAAAACTCCATATCTGACCACCCACTGCACCCAATTAGGTGCTTTTAGTAATTTTAGGGTCCTTGTGACAAAAGAATATCATTGCAAAAACAATGGAGTGAAAAGACCCAGTGGTTAGTGTATTGTGGCGATTCCAGCCATTTCCCCCAAATAAGGATTTACGTACCCCATGTGAGCTTTAGCCCAGTCTATCTAAGCACACAGGGCGATTTACACAATTGTGTATATGAGCATATGCCCTGATAGCTTGTTACGCCAGCTACACTTTAGAGCTAAAATTGTGCCAATTAGATGAAGCAGGTGCAAGTGGGCGCACTGAAGGAGCATATTTGGGCACATGCTCAGCTGACCCCCTCTGTTTGTTTCCCATGTCATTTTGAGTCCTGAGGGGCTCTTTGTCACTGTCCTCGTCCATCTGCACCATCACTGACTCAGACTGCTGCCTGCGGCCGCCCCCATAAGTTGCTGGGCGATGCTTCTTTGTGTCAGCCCACTTCTCAATGGCTACTACTCAGCCAAGAGCACAGAACACACTTCAGCACCTCATGCCCCACGAATGTAAAATGCTCCTGCTGTCTGGCTCACAGAATTGATGCCTAGCTGCTTGGTCTGTGCATCCCACAACCTCCGCTGTCTCTTTGCACCTGCCCTCCCCTCACCCTCACCTTCTTCCTCCCCTCCTTCTTCCTCCCTATACCCCACTTCCACTCCCAGCATCTACTGCATCAGGTGCTGCAGGCTGAGCAGCAGGAGGAGCAGGGGTTTCCCTGCTGCACGGTGCATGCACGGCGCTTATGCCTGCCTTATGCTGGCCCGGCCTGGCTGGTGCTGGAGGGGGTGCTGCTGCTGCTGCTGGGCTTCTTTGCTGACTGCCTCGTCCACCCACTTACACCTAATTTATTCAATATATATAATTGTTATGAATAACATAACATTTTGGAAATGGTGGGCGACACGGGGTGCTCCCCAGGAATTTGGACTGTCGCACAAGGGCGACAGGGGGGAGCCCTGGCGGGCCCTGTAGGCCACCATGCCGCCTTAGCGTCGACAATTGGCGACGCGTCCCTACTAAAACCAACACTGCTGCTGTGCACTGCATTCGCATTTTCCTCAGGTGGGAAGCAGCCCATGGATTGCCTGTACATGTACATGTTAATCCTATTCTTAACAGTGAATCCCAATGCTTCCATACCATACTCCATACAAGGTCATTTGTTCTGTTCTCTGCGACAGCTCAGCACGTCATCTGAAGTCCATGACACAAAGTAAAACCAAGCACAGCCGTAGAGTGAGGTCATTTTTTTGGTGAATGAGGCATGGTCCACAACTCCATCTGCACCATGCTTGCCCAAACATTCTAGGGCTCCAACTCAAATTTGGATATCGGGCTTGAAGGATGCAGCCATGTGTTCAAGTGCTATACACATAGATATCCCTATTCCATAGAAATAGTGGGTGAATGTGAGAATTTGGGGGCAATGGAGAGGCTGGACCACGTTTGGCACCAGAGAGACCAACATCTCAGGTCTGGCTATGAGTGTCTTGTATCTGTGTGGAATTTCATAGCCTCTGCCTTGCGTCTGTAGCCTGCTCACACTCTTTGCTGCATCCAAAGCTACATTCACCCATTCAAGTGTGCGCACACACACACCTCAGGGGCCATGATATACTGTGGCTTGGCAGGGAAGGCCTTGAGGTCTAGCATGCGCGCAACGATGCCAGGCTCCTCCAATCCCCGCCCCACAAGCAACAGCACCGCTGCCATGCACCGCACCTACGTCACATGCACACACGCCAGTACATGATTAGATGTGTGTGAAAGGCGACATCAAGCAATTGAGGGTACAACCTTCAAAAAGGATGTAAGGCTTTTTAACCTGACCCTCAGTTATGTCACAGGCACACGCACGCAGTTTATGATGAGAACATTTGTTACGGCACAGCCAAGGGGTTGTGCACACTTTGAGCAGGGTTCATTCCAACCTGATACAAACGAGATGCAGAGTGTTGTGGGTGATGCACTGGGAATGCTGCTATCCATGAACAGCACGTGTAGCAGCTAAGGCTTAACCTCGTCGGCATGTGAAGCATTCATTTTGTGCAGCACTGCAGTACGTGCAGGCTACAAGCTTCCAGCGGTTAAAAAGAAGCAGCTCTGAGGAGCCCCTGCGCTGTACTTTACTAAATTGGCGGAACCTGCAGGTCAAGAAACCGCAGATCTATGAGTGGCTTCGCACACAGCAGTGTACACCCCACCCCCCCTTACAAATACACACACGTGCGCACACGCATGCACACACCTGGTGCCATAAGAATGCTGTCCCCTTGATTTTCATCACATACACCTGGCAGCGGCCATTGCTGCTGGCCGATTCACCACCCAGCGTGCATGATGCATCCACAGGCTCTATCTCAAACGACATGATGCGCCGTACAAATGAGCGCACGGCTAACACATCCGGTTTGCAGAAATTCCTGCGAATGTCACATTTGAAATGTGAGGCCAGCACACGTTGCTGCCTGGATGGGAACAAAGACAAACACTTGGGATGACAAAAACACACAGCAAATGAGATGAGCATCACAGGATGTGCCACTTCCAGCTCGAAACATGCCCATTGGAACCCAGCGACAGCAAGCTCAAGGAAAGCAGGACCTGCACTTGAGCGCATTTGTGACCCCTGATTAAGGGCGAAGCATAGCAAAAGCACAGGGACCAATATCAAGCTGTGAGCACTGGGTTGATGTGCTCTTCACACTCCAGGGCTTGACAGTCAGAAGCTTAAATCACACAAATAAAACAGCGCCACACCCATGGCAACATCCACGCAGCCGCAGCCAAGATTACACTGACCTGAAATCATGCTCTCCAACAAAGTGCTGGGCAGCCTCGCGCATGCGGGCAATGTCCAAAGAACACAAATCAAAGTCCACCTCCTCCACCTGTGGGGCCTCCTGAGTCCACCCCTGCTGTTGCTGCTGCTGCTGCTGCTGCTGCTGCTGCTGGCCACGCCGTTGGAAGTCGTGCTGTGGGGATAGTGGTGGGTCCGGACCGGTGGAGACAATGAAGTACTTGTACTCACGGTAGCTGGTGGAGAAACGTGCATGAAAGGAGTCAGGCATAGGCCGCCACCCCAGGACACGTATCTCCTCAGGGAGGATCTGAGAAGCAACAAAGAGAGTGGTACATGATGTTGGGCTCACTGTAATCTAGCATGTGCAGCTCAGCGCAACATGTGACGCAACTCTTTTCATGCATGAGGTAGGGATTAAGCAAGCCAGGGAGAGGCATCAAATGATTAGCTCAGGCATGGGACGAGGGCTATTCAAGCTCAGAACTGTGACTCTGGTGGTGTACATAAGTAAACATGCTTCCATCGCAAGCGCATGTTTAGTGATGTACACCACCAGCGTAGAAAAAAATACTCCAGAGCTCATCTGAAAACAAATGGGCTTTAAAAGCTTCTGCCTGCAGCCATAAAAAAAGGACCTGGCATTTGTATCGTCAGGACTCCCAATCGGAAGAGCTACAGCGGGGCAGGAGCGGACCTTGTTCAGGAGGAACGGATAGTCCAACTCTTCCTCTGGTGGGGGCAGTACAAAGGGTTGCGCATGACTGCCTGTCTCCATCAAATCCTGGGATCCAGTCTCCATGGCTTTGTGACCCTCCTCAGGCAACCCGCTTGCTGCTCCTGCTTCAGGCTGCCCACTTGTGCCTACTGTGCTTGGATGGTCCTCAACACGAGCTGCAGATCTCACTAGCAAAGCCACAACCTGCATGTAGCAAGCAGGGCAGAATCCACGGCACTCTGCGATGAGGGTATTTCCATCAGGCCGACAGAGTTTTATTGCATACGTCCAGAGCAAAAGAAGCAGTCACAGGGGGGCAGAGGACCAAATGCAGCACGGCATTGGGTATGGATGGTGGCACCAAGCCATGTATTTCATCCAAATTTGGGTCAGAGAGCTGTGACGCTTTTTAACATTTGCAACGAGCGTGCTGGGGGTCCAGCATGTTCTTTCCTACACACCACAACCACATGTCAGGAACAAGGAGGCACCGAAGCATGAGGGAAAAGATGAGACTAAATGGGTGGCCTGGAGGGTCTTCTTTTTTGCATACAAGTAGAGGTTGTCACCCCCTTGTAAATGCAAGAGGCTATGCACAGCACTACGCCTACTTTACCCTCTACTTTTGACAAACACGCAATCAACTCCCTGCAAACCTATCATATCAGTCAGCGACTGAGGTGCAGATGTGAGAATGGTCCATACAAACAGACTTGCATGTGAGAGAGGGGCAACGCATCCAGGGGTCAAATCACAAAGCAACAGAAATGTTGGCTGTGGAAGCCACACTGAGGCGGTCGAACAAGGGCAGCATACATAAAGAATGCTTGGGATCTCTCCTGCCTAGCACCACCGACAAGCTAAATGAACATACACCCTCCAGGACACATGTTAACATCGGACTAATACAGAGAAGATTAGAAGGGCCCTTGCGTGAGGATAACATAAACAACCTGATCCATGCAGCACAGTGGAGGGCAAGGTCTCTCGCGCCAGCACCACAGGAACCTTGGTGCAAGCCATGAAAAATTAGCCAACAGTGAGGGCCTGATGTGCCCACCGGAGTATGGACAATCTTATCTCTACAGCCACAGCGATAAAACAGGTCCTGCGTATCATCCTACCAACACTGAGACCATTGTCAAGCGATTACAAATATGTGGGATTGGTCAAAGAAGGTCATGCGTTTAGTGAAGGAGTCCGACAGAGGCTCTTTGGGCCTCGTTGATCCTCTCCAGAGCCTCATTTGACAATCGCTCAAGGCCCCACCTGCCCCGCACCACTGACGCCCTTGTCTGTACGGCCACAGCGTGAGTAGCGTATGCTGGCTGTGTCTGCATCCTCAGGGATGAGGCGCGTCTTTTTGAGCGCATGGAACAATTGCCCCTGCCAGTCAAGTGTGGGTGTTTCGCCGTTCAGTGCATGTGCTTCCAGGGCTTACGCTGACAGCTAAGCAGGTCCAAAGTTCTGGCGTTTTGCAGCTCAGTGCGTGTGATTGCTGCACTTACGTCGATAACCAAGCAGGTCAAAGTGTGGGTGTAATTTAGCTTTCATGTGCTTGTTGTGCTTACGCAGGTAGCCGGGCAGCTCAGTGCATGTGCTTACGCTGATAAGCAGCCAGCTCAGAGCATGTGCTTACAGTGCTTACGCAGGTAGCCAGGCAGCTCTGTGCATGTGCTTGCTGTCCTTACGCAGATAGCCAGGCAGCTTGGTGCAAGTGCTTGTTGGACTAATGCAGGTAGCTAAGCAGGTCCAGGGCCATCCCTTGCTTTGCATGCTTTCTGCACGCACATGTGGTCCTAGGTGAAATCCTAGATGGCAACACTCTGCATGCGTTCCCATCAAACGTCCTCAGGCTGTATGTTGCTGCATGCCAGGCTCAAGTGGTGGCCGCACGTGTCTAGCACACATAACCCTTGCGATGTCTGAGAGCTTTACATGGAGCTCATGAGGAGACCAGCCCATGAGGGAGTTGGGCGCCCTTTATCACACCCGGGAAAAGTCCTTGTCACGTTGATTATTTGAGGAGAAGCATGCAATATTGTGCAGCGATAGAATGTGATGGTTCCTGGGCAGGTTGTTGAGTGTGCAGGTTCCCTGGCACATCCTTCTATGGTAGACCTGATGACATAGTTTAAGAAGATTGTTTGTCAGCATTTACCTGCAGACCCAAATTTTGCTATTTGCTGGCAAATGCCACCTTCATAGGTACATCGTTTGCCAGCAAACTCAACACAGAGAACTGTTTGCTGCATACGAAGCTATGCCCTAGATCCAGGTCAGATGCATTGATCTCCACACCAATCGGTGTGCCGCATTCTGGCCTCCTCTGTGCTTGCTTGAACATTGCCACATGTGCGCCAGCCAGCCCGCCTGGCTTGTTGTCAAGGGTACGCACGCTCACAAGGTGCCAGGCAGTCAGAAGCAGCACCTTGACTGTACAGCTGGTTTCATACAGGTCTCAGGCTTCAAATTGCCTCAGCGGCTGCCCATTTCCCTTGCGCACCTCTATTGTGTTGTCAGTACTATCCTGCCATGCAAAGCCTTGAAAGCGCCACCCAACATACATGACTTCCAGGGCCACAAAGCGCTGCCCAAATTTATGGAAGTTGAAGGGCCGCTGGGCTGCGCATACAAGATCACAGGTAGGGCAGATATATATGATACATACGTCAAATGAGTTGTGCCTTATGGCTGCCTTGGTAGCTGCGTTAGCAGCAATGTTAGTGCAAACAGGTTCACCTCTGCTCACCTTTTTCTTTTTTGTGCCGTTTTGGTTGGGGCACATCTCCCTGTTTCCCCTCCCCTTTGTCTGGAAGATTATCTGATAATGGGAATAGCACATGGTGATCAGTGGTGTGCAAAGCAGGGACATGTCGGCCTCTTGAGTGTAATGCATGCTCGTGTACAGAATTTACTCTGTGCGCCTGGGGATGTAGGCAACTGCCCAGCAATGTCCAGCAGCTCCTGTCTGAGCCATGCAGGGTCCTGGTTTATAAGCTCCCGGGCACTCCCAGCTGCATGCTGGAGGCGGTGCAAAACCTTTTCAAAAGTATCAGATGCCATTTATTTCATCTAAAGGCCATAAATTAATTTAAATTAAAACGTTAGCTTTGCCTAAGATATTACCCGCCCTCTTCTAATTTTGTGAAGTGGTTTCAGAGTGTATGCTGCGCATGAGCCAAGGAGTAGCAAAAAAGCTAGGGACAGCTGCTCACACGGAAAAATGCCACTCCGCGAGCAAGTAGGTGTATACATATGTATACACGCATGCAAGCGCGCGCGCGCGCACACACACACACACACACACACACACACACACACACACACACACACACACACACACACACACACACACACACACACACACACACACACAAAAACAAACAAACAAACAAACAAACAAACACACACAGACAAACAAACAAACAAGCACACGAACAAACAAGCACACGAACAAACATACAAACACACACACATGAATGCATGCATGCAACGAGGTGTGCGTTTGCAAGAAGAAGATATTGAGACCATAAGACTCAACTTGCCCTAAAAAAACTGTCTGCTTGACTTGAGCCTGATGCTGTCAGCTATCATTGCTCTCGGTCGTCAATCAACAAACTGGTCCGTCAGCCTGCATGCCTGCATTTTCCCGAAGCCTGAGGACACAGCTTTTTTACCATCTTGTGTAAGACCTGCATGCTATCCTTCCCCGCCCACAGCTACGTGGTTATTTTTGGTGGCTCATGCACACTCACAACTAGCCTCAACAAGATTGGCACACTCACATGACTTGAGCCCATTTTGCCAGGACCCTTAAGCCTTTTACCTGCATGCTGCACGCTCTTAAACCTGCAGGCCCTGGCAACTGCACACCCATCATTATCATAGGGATTATGATTCAAGAGAGCTGTCTACGCGTGCATCTGTTGGTGATGGTGGTGGTGCAACAGGCCATCAGAGCAGCAGGGCAGCTGTGGATAAGAATAAGGACCAGCTTGACATGCTGCTTGGAAACCTGTCCAAGCTGAGGGCCTCACAGCCAGTGAGTGCGGGGGAGAGTGAGGAAGATGATGAATACTTTGGTGATGAATATGAAGAGGGCGAGGAAGGGGTGGACTGGGAGTGGTGGAGAGCTGATGGGGAGGACACAATTTTTAGTGATGCTAGCAGCAGCAGCGGCAGCGGCAGCGGCAGCAGTACCAGACAGACAAGCCCTCCTGAGCATGAGCCACAGGACTCTTCGCAGAGACAGAATTGGAGTGCCCAAAGGACTAGCTTTGCGCAAGTGGGCAGTAGAGCAGGGCAAGCAGGCAGGGGAACTCGAAGCAGGAGAACCCACGGCCTCCGGCAAGGAAGCAGAGCAGGACAAGGCAGGGGCCGAGGAGAGCTTGGGAGTGGGAACAAATTTAGCCAAGAAGGAGGGGAGAGGGTGGAGAGCCATTATGGTAAGGATGGGGCTAGACATCCAAGAAGGAGAAGCCCTGCCAAGGTTCCTAGAAAGGTGCAGGAGGGGCCTTAAGTAATGTGGGAAATGGTTCTGCTGCATACGCGGTATTTCTGTTCATTGGGGGATTCATTGTGGGAAGGACAGGGGGGGACTTGCAAGGAAACAGGCCTGTCAACTGAGCAAGCATCATGAAGCAGATCACTTGAGGCTGGTGTCCTGTCCCTCAAGTAGGCTGAGTATCCCTTCATACCCTCTGCAACGCTTTGAATGCCACAAGTTGACGCAGGTCATTTGAGTTGCGTTGATGATCCTTGCACTCTATGCATTTTTGGACCTCTTGCTTTTGGATATCACTTGTATCATCAGCTGCACTGACTGATGGGGACTTGGTGTGTGCTGTGTACAAAATAAGTGACCATCTGCACAGTGTTTGCTAATTTTCAATGCCTTCTCATGAATGCCAGCATGCATTCAAGGAATGTCCTTGAAAGCATGATTATATCATATGATCCCTTTGGAAGGATCTCATCTTCTTAATTAAGAAGGATGAAGCTCTTTCTGTAGTAAAGGCTACTTCTTTGAATATTTGTTAACAAAACATAAGCTTTACCCGCCCTCTACCACCAAAAGGTTCAGCTAATACAATGTAAACATGATTATTCGTACCTCTTTTCTGTAAGATAAGGTAAGGTAATGTTACATCGCTATATCCGCGTCTTTTCTGTAAGTACTGCCAGGAGCTCAAATAGGAGGGCAGATTCATCATTAGTCGTCCATCATGCTGCATACCAGGACCTTATGAACGTTTTCATTTGCAAATCTCACCAGGTTTCACAGGCCCTACCAAGATCAGGCACGGGGTACTACTCGTAAGACTCCTGATCCCCATTGATTTTCCTTCTCTTGGTGGGGAGGATACATGGTGCCTTAACCCTAGGTATCCCCTTTTCCTTATTTGATGTGGAGAGCGTTTACAGTGCCTGCGTAATTTTTCTTCTCTTTTACAGGCTTTACACAAAATCCAATTCAGGTAGTCCTGAGCTTTTGGTTGGCAAAGATTTGCCGGAGGTGGATGTGTCTGTTAGAAAATGGAGGGAGGTGTTTGGCTTTTGGGGACCCCCTTTCCAGAAAGTTCCAAAGCTATTTCTGCATTTTGAAACACGTGCTAATTGGGAATGATAGTACAGACGCACTGGCCTTTCAAGCAGCAAAGGAACCAGCCAGTTCTGACACCTCAGCCAACTAAGCAGGAGACCCATCTTCCATATATCCTGGTTAGCAAACAAAATTAGAAAATCTGGCTCAAATACAGAACAACTCTGGAGTCTCCCTAACTTGCATGATAAATTGAAGCAAACAATGTGCAAAACACGGACTGAGTGCGGCAAATTTTGATTTACAACAAAACATACAGCTACAACCATTGGCATAACAAAGAAAAAGAAAAATTCAAGCCAACCAAAAGGCCGCGTGCATTAAAGAAAGGTTACCTAACCAGCAAGCTAGCAAGGAAAGGAGAGGGTTACATAGCTGTACCTGCCTTCGGGTGCAGCTTCGCTGAAGCAAAACGTGCCTGTAACCAAACCAATCCAATCTAAAAGCAATGCTAGAAGCTCAATCACAGCATTTCAGGCATGCAGACACGAGCTTGAAAAATCCTAGGTCATTAGCCTGGTTCATGGAGTCTCTAAGACGTGTTGCACAAGCTGGCAAGGGTCTCACCAAAGGGCCCTTAAACCTAAACTAGATACAGCTAGCCTATGAGGAAGTCGTGTCTGCATGCCTGAAATGACTGAGCTTCTAGTGTTGCTTTTAGATTGGACTGGTTTGGTTACAGGCACGTTTTGCTCCAGTTAAGCTGCTCCCGCAGGCATGTACAGCTATGTAACCCTTCCCTTCCCTACGAGGAAGCCAGAAATAGAGCTAGTGAGGATCTGGGTTGTCCGTCATGCTCCTGGATGCCCAGGCTCTAAGGGTTACAAGGGAAAAAGGCCTCAGTCAAGACGTTTGACTGCTAGCCTGTTTATAAATTCACATGAGGTCATGAAGAAAAAAGGAAGTTTGTTGTTATCCTGAAAAGAAAAGAAAAACTACGTAGGCAGAGGAAACTCTCCCTACATCAATTAAGGAAAAGGAGACACATTGGCTCAGAAGTGCTGTGAGTCCCCTCCACCACGAAGCTACAAAAAGAAGACTCTAATGGGGATCTGGAGGGTTATTGGAAGCACCCGGCTCCATAACCAGGCTGCAAGAAGTACTCTTGTTTTCAATAGCACGCCTAGTGGTAACAAGCTTGTTGGCATACATGACAGAATGGGCATGAAGTTTGCGAGCAAGTTTATTGGCGCGTTGGTGGTCAAGTCCCAGTTGTTTAAACTGGTTAAGGGTGTGCTCAGTGTAGCAGGTCCCACCAACACCCAAAAGGATGGTATGGAGAGTCACAACTTTTGCATTAATGAGTTTGCAAAGGTCTGCATGCTGCCGCTGTGCCGCCTCCAACTGTTGTCCAGGCCTCGTGTCTTCACAGTACTTGATTTCAATCAAGTGCACATGCCGCTGGTTTACATTCAGTTGGTGGGGTTGCCTCACGCGGTTGGCTGTTGTGGCCCTCAGTGTGGGGTTGTGTCTGCTGCGTAACGCATGATGGTGTGAGCAGGAGGTAGAAGGAGAAGAAGTGGGATTGGCTTTATAGGGAGTAATCAGTATAGCATCAGGACGGCTGGAGGTGAGTCTAGATCTTTTAGAAAATTTTCTTGGAAAGAGGTAAGGGGGTATAATTCTGTTTGATGCATGTGCAGGGATTTGAAGGTTGTGCTGCGCCAACCTATCACCACTCCCTATGTCCATGTTAACCAAGCCTGCTCCCCACGGGCTTTTGCTAAGAACTTTGATGATCATTCTTCCTGCAACATTGTGGCGTTCAGTTTTCATGCTGGAGATGATATGATTTTGGCAGCCTGAAAGCATGTGGAGTGCGCTGTCTAATTGATGACAGCCTGTGAGAGGGCAAAGTGGGTTAGTGGACCTTTTGAAGCGAACCGCATGTTTCTGGTTATAGAGGGTGCCAGTGCGATATTGTAGGATGGTGCGCTTCATGGGTGTGGATATACAGGACATGTTCCTAAAGGCATTGCTGATTTTCTTATCTACATGTGGTAACAAACTCTGATAATATGAGTAGTAGCCTGTTTTGGGGTTGGCATATCCAAGTCTGTGTTTTGTATGCATATGAGACTTGAGAGCATTTTGAAGATTGGGGAGGTAGGTGATTTTAGGATTGGGTGTACGAGCTGTGGATGTGCCAGCATTGTGTTCTTTTTTTTCCTCTTTGGCTAACCAAAATAAATGGAAAAGGGATTTCCGCTAGGGCCTGCGCTAGGGATCCCGGTATCAGCCACATTATTATTGGCTTGGCTTGCTTGATATTTTGCAATAGCATCTGCACATTCGTTACCAGCAATGCCAGCATGAGATTTTACTTTGTAGAAACGAATATTTGTTTGTGAGTTGCTAATGAGGGTAGATATGGGTTTTAGGACATCCCCTTGAATATGTTGTTTGTGCTTCTCTGGGTAAATAAGTTATTTACGTACTTGATGAAGAGAGGTGAGACTGTCTGAAGCAATGTGTGAATAAGAGTATGTGATGGCAGCAGAAATGCTGCTAATTCAGCTCGACATATGGTGTTGGTAATTCCAGCACCGTTGGGCTCGACAAAACTTCTGCTATCGGTGAGAGGACAGTAGACTCCTGCTCCAATTTCTTGTTTGCCATTCTGGATTTGACAACTACCATCAGTGTAAGCCCATGTCCTCCAGTCAGGGACTTTGAGCTTGAGGGTTGGACTAGATTGGTTAGGTACAAAAAATTCTTCCTGATTACCTACGTGTGGAGAGGTAAGATATCTAGATATTTATTGTTTGTCAGAGGGGAGACGTTGGCATTTATTGAATCCAGGCATATCAGCATTCATTGTATTGAGAGTAGAATGGTTGCCTATACTGCGCAGCTTCCAGTTAACTTCTGGTACAGCCGAAGCCAGGTCTTGTAGCCAAGCTGGGTTATGATTCAATTAAACAAGTTGTTTAAATGAATCCTTGCAGCTGTGTTCCATACTGCAATTATTTGTAGGTCCCAGGTGTGCTGAGAAAGGGGTATTTCCTGGTTGATGGAGGATTGTGGATCGTTGTAGCAAAGGTTGGTACGAGCGATGGTTCCAAGTTCACAACAGAGATGTGGATAGGCAGTGATGAGTTTGGAATAGGGGTTAGTTACCGTGTGTTGTCCCCATACAGGGAGGAACATGAAAGTAGCAGTGGCCTCTGTGTTGAGAATGATTGAGTAGATAGCATGGCGTAAGGCCTGAGTCATAGCTTCCTCGGTGTAAATGGGATGGCAGACAGAGAAACCGGAATATCTGGATGAGAGGGAGTTATGGTGGGCACCAAAGAGAGTGTCTCGGGGGTCAGTGCTCCAGTAATGTTGGTATTGTGGGTTGTAATCCAGCGGGGAGGCCATTTTTTCTTGAGTTACCAGGGCCCATTCTTTAAGGGCAGCGTGGATGGGGGTTGGCAGGGCCCGCGAAAAGGAGTCTTTAATCTTTTTACTAGCGTACTTGTTTTCTAGCATAGTCTTGCGAGCAAGGAGCCCCTGCAGCTCAGATGCAAAGCTAGTAGGAGCAGGTGTTATGGCTTCATGCAAGCCTGCAAGCTTGGCCCTATAGAAAGCCTTGTAAAGGGTTTGAAATTGGCTAGGGGTTATCATCCCAACACATTTACCTTGTGTGTTGTAAACGCATGCCATGTATGCTTTGTAAATTTCCGGGAGGAGAAGGGGAGGTGGAGCACGAGAGTTGGGGCTTTGTGATTCAGTGTCTAGTGATGTTAGATTGGGGTTTTGTTTTACTTTGTACTTGACAAGGTCAATGTCATGCAGCCAAAATTCACTGCAACCAGTGGGTTTAATGTCTTTTTGTGGGTTGGTGGGGTGTATGTCTAAGGAAACTTTATTGCGGAGTTCTGTGTCTAGTTTTTGCCTCCAAGTATTGATAGCGTGAGGCTTATCAAAGCCTTGTCTTTCAAGGTTAGAAAGGGCAGAGTCTGCTGTGGGTCGGGAAAGGTCTGGTTCACTTAGCTTGGCTTCAAATTCAAGCAGACGCTGTTGGAATTTAGGCCAGGTCTCTCTAGTTTCCTCAGGCTCCCAGGAGGGCATCCAAGTGACCATTATGAGCTCCTCTCTAAACTGGCATTCTCTGTCAATTTTCTGTGCATTGTCAAAGCCTGCGCAGGCGGGACAAGCCCATGTGTCAGCTGCATCTATCTCTTGTCTTTGCCCATCAGTATAGCAACTTGAACCAAGTTCTTTCATGCATTTCCAGTGGTACGTTCGTTGGCAAACATCACAGATATACATATCAAGGTAAGGAGGTTCAGAGTTGATAGGTTCATAGCCACCATAGTAATTGCATATTTGGCAGCAAGCACACTCAACATCAGTGCGAGCAGCAGTTGAGGTAGTTGCAGGCTGAAGGCCAGCTTTCTTGAAGAAAGGCAGGGCCCACTGGGAGAAGTGGCACTTCTCAATAATCATTGGGGCAAAATGGGTGTGGTATTGCACTTGATGGTGAATGAGGCTTCTCCATCCGTCTTTTTTATTGACCGTGCAGTTTCTCCAACCATCTATATGGGTTATGTCAAAATCATGGTTATATATAGCGTTGATAGCATGGCTAGCTGTTTTTGCTTTTGTAAGCTTGTGGACTGAGTTTTTCTTATAATTCCAGACCTCAGAGGATTGGCATAGTGAGCTCCTGGTTTAGAAAAAGAATTGATATCCTGGTTTAGAAAAAAGAATTGATATCCTGGGAATTCACATGGTGAATGGTGCCCGGGCTCTAAAGGAAAAAAAATGAAAAGAAAAGGAAAAAAGTCTACGCCAGCCAAGAGGCCGCGTGCATTATGGAAAGGTTCCCTGACTAGCAAGCTAGAAAGGGTCTCATCAAAGGGCCCTCAAGCAAAAACCAGACTAAGCTAACCTAGGAGAAAGCCCGGGCTCTCTGTGTGTGTGATTATCACTATCTTTTACTGTAATTAGCTTGTATAGCAAGCTGAGGTATGCTTCCCTTGGTTTTCTTGGGTTTTCTGGTTGCAGTGCAGCTGAATTGCATCTAAAGAGTGGCTAAAACATTTTCTGAAGCTGTTCATCCGCTTCAGACGCATTTCAGCTAAGTCAGGAAATTTCTGACGAACACTGATGCCTGCAGCTAGAGCTTGTCAGGATAGCTATGATGCTTCTTTCTTCAGGTCAAATTGCCAAGGCCAGTGGCCTTGATAGCAGAGCAGTTGACACTTCTGAACTCAGCTCAAGGCTTTCAGTTGACATTCACACAAGTTTAGTTTGGTTTGTTTACAGGCACCTTTTGCTTCAGCTAAGCTGCCCTTGTAGGCAAGTTTGTTGTTGGTCTGAGAAAAAGGCTGCGAGGTGTGCGGAATGCTGATACCTTGGCAGAACATGGTGACCACACGAACAAATTAGCCAAGTATCATCACTGGATGGCACTTCCTTTGAGACTCTTGTCTGTTCATGGTGCGCCCTTTCCTGTCCCCAGGATGCATGTTCGGGTTTGATGAAGACGTTGTGCTGGGAGCCTCATATATCAATCCCCAGAGTAATGATTTTACGGCTAAAGACGTAGAAAACCACTTCACTCACCTGTTTGAGGACGTGCTCGATGCGCTCCAGGTGTCCCCTAACCTTGTGCTTTGTGGTGACTTCAACGCTCATGTGGGAGTGCTGAGTGAAGTGAGTGATGCACACTACAACTTTGTGGCTGACTGCCCTGAATTTTTAGATGCTAGAAGGTGCAAGTGCCCTAATGTGAACAAGGCAGGCAGATTACTGGTGGACTTAGCGGCAGCATCAAGCATGGCTATCACTACAGGGCGTGTGGAAGGGGATTATGGACAGCCGTCTTATGTCGGTTATCATAAGGACAGAAGCAGCAGGCCTGACCATATCTTGCTGTCACCTGCTGTATATAAATCAATGAAAGGCTTTGACATGATAGACAATCTTGCATCTGATCACTGTGGCTTAAGCATGCTTTTTAAAGTGGGTGGCAGAACAGGAAGCATGGATGCAGCACCTGAGAGGGACCATGTTTGTAAGGCAGGGTTGTGTGGCAACAAGCTGATTTTGCGATGGAGTCAGGAGAAGGCTCTTGCATTTACAGAGCATATAGTCAACAATGTGGAACTCTTGAATCAGTTCCAAGAAGCAGAGTCCGCTGGTGATGTTGACAAACTTGCTTTTTGTGTGCGTTCTTTAATTGTGCAAGCTGCAAGCGATAGGGCAGTTGGCATGACATCCTTGGCCAAGTGTGCTTTTGTGCGTGCGAGGAAGCAGAAAGGGCCTCTGAGCCCTGTCTGGTTTAATGAAGAATGCAGAATGAAACGGAAGATGTTTATTGAGGCAGTGAAGCGCGGTGAAGCAAAGCATGCATGCCAATTCCTGAGGAAGGAAAGCAGAAGGTGCAACCGTGCGACAAAGCGCAGTTATAAGAGGCAGCAGTGTGCTGTTTTCCTGGATAGATTGTTTAAGAAGGACCCCCAAGTCCATGCCATGTTACGGAAGAGGCAGACCTCACACATTACTCCAGTCGCAACAACAGCATGGAACCAGCACTTGCAAAGCCACTTTCGAGTACAACCAACAGTTGTGCCGCAAGAAGGAGGGCATGGTTGTTCAACAAGGACTGCTAGATTAACTTGCTTGTCAGGAAGAGATATGGCTGTGCCTTTAGGTAGGAACCACGCACCCCCAGAGGTGCTCTTGAGACAAGGTGCTGAATCTGGGTGGGTTCCTCAACCTGACTGCTTGGAGACTCCTAGTACAACAGTTTTGGAAGGAATGGTCGGGTCCCATATCAAGAAATTAAATGCGAGTGCTTCATCTGGATTAGACGGTATTCCTATACCCTTCCTTAAACATGCCTGTTTGCCCATTGAGCGTGGTCGGAGAGTGGATCATGTTAACGTGCTGGTGCCTCTGATAGCACGCATGTTCAGGGTTTTTCTGAGTAAAGCTAGGATCCCTGCATGTTGGAAAGTGGCAAAACTGAGTCCCCTTCACAAGAAGGGAGCTTTATCAAATCCTGGGAACTACAGGATGATTGCTGTCAGTGGGGTGATGTACCGTATTTATGCCAACGTGCTAAAAGACTTGGTGACGGATTGGTGTATCCAAAAAAATAAGGTCCCAGACACCCAATTTGGTTTTTACCCCGGTAGGAGCACTCTGCATCCACTCTTCATCCTGAGGCACTTAAGACATGCTGCAAGAAAGCTCAAGCCACGGCAATCACCTAGGCTGCATGCTGCCTTCATTGACTTCTCTCAAGCCTACGACACTGTGCCCCGTTTGCAACTTTGGGACCATCTACAACGCATTGCCATGCCTGCATTACTTCTCCAGGCAATTAAGGAAATGTACCAGGATGATGAATATATTCTGATGGATGGGGATAAAAGGGCAAGTGTGCGTCCAACAAATGGAGTCAAGCAAGGTTGTCCCCTGTCCCCTTTCCTGTTTTCTCTATACATCAATGATATGGGCAGAGATATTAGTGAAGGTATCAGAGGTGCTGTGACAGGGGATGGAGTGAATGGCGTTTCATACATGCTATATGCAGACGACTTGAGTTTAACTACCAATGACCCAGGTGAAATGCAAGTTATGCTGAATAGATTACGAGCTTATGCAATGAGAAAGGGGCTGACTGTCAATACATCAAAGTCAGAGGTCATGCATTTTAAAAGTAGGTCGTGTTCTTCTCTGCCTACTTTCATGTATGGAGACGTGGCTCTTCCAGAGAAAGAGCAGTTTAGATACCTCGGTATGCTTGTGGACAAGCACATGAATCTGAAGGTGTCTGAGGAGCATGCAGTGCGACCTTACATGGCTGCCCAGCGAAGGATCAAGGAATTTGTGCATGAACATGATCTAAAGAATAGGCCGCATGCTCTGATTTGACTCTCTAAGGTGTATGGCATTCCGGCTGGGATGTACGCGTGCCAAGTGTGGGGTACAGAGTACTTACGAGAAGGCAGTGAATTCAAAAGCCATTTGCAAAAAAGGCAACTATGCTCTCTAAGGCGTTTTCTAGGTGTGAAAAGTACTGCCACGAACTGGCCAGTATTGAGAGAGTGTGGTCAAGAGCCCTTACAGTTTTATTGGTTTAGGGCTACTGTTAAATTTTTCAACAATATGCTCAATTCTAACAGTAAAACATTATGCCAAGTGCTGAAGGCAGATTTACACCTTGCTGATATGGATGAGTCTTGTTGGTCTGCTCATGTATCTAAGTCATTTAATGGCATGCGCAATGAGGAGGTGTTTAAACGGAAATTACTGAGTGCTTTCAAGATACCCATGCAGGATTTTTTAGGGGATTTGAGGTACAGACAGCAGAAGGTTTGGAGGGAAGCAGACGCCCTAAGTCCCCAAGAGGTGAACAGAAAAGCAGTGACTTACCATCATTGGTGTGGAGTACCTTTGAATCAAACAGGACGCACACCCTTCTGTATCCCATCATATTTGTTTAAGGATCTGGATAAAGGAGTCATGAGGAATGTGAGTAGGTTTAGGCTTCGTGCCCACTGCTTGAAGGTCGAGTCCTGTAAATGGTTGGGTGGTTCAAATATTTGTGATAAGTGTGGATGTGCTGAAGTCCAGGACGAGAAACATGTTCTTTTCTACTGCAATTGCTATGAGTTGTGTGAGCTGCGCAGAAAATACAAGGACCTGTTCATTGATCTTTTTAAACCGTTACACACTTTTGCCCAGCTTCCAAACACTGATTTTGTTCCTTTCTTGGCGAGCTTTCACGTTGTGACTAATCTTGAGGTCAATGTTTTTCTAAATCAAGACTCGCACAGATTTTCAAAATTTTTGTCTGAACTGGTTTCAATTTTTGATGCTGGATGAGAATGTATCACCAGCAGCCGATCAGCCAGATTTTCGGGCTGTAGGCCAACCCCTTGTAACCCTTGTAACCCTGTCCCCAGGATTTGCATCTTGATTTGGGCAAGCGCGCGCTAAGAAACATAGCACGTTTTCGCTGACATGCTCATACTTTAAGAGTTGAGACATCACTTTGGCGGGAGCACACATCAACTTGTGATAGGTGTGAACAAGGACTCCAAGATGAAAAGCATGCGGTGTTCCTTTGTTCTTGCGCTTCTGTGTGTTCTCTTCGAGAACTTATGCACAGTTTTTTCTGACTTCCCCTCTTCTCATAGAATTTTTCTGGACGAAACAGGCACTTTCTACTATTCTTAAGCTAGCTCTGAGGATGCTATTCATTTCTTGCAGAAGCAAACTAATGAGACTTATCGTTTTATTTCCGATCTCGTGGATATTTTTTGTGCAGTTGGAACAGTTGAGCAGACCGAGCAGCCAAACTACCTGGCTGAAGGTCAACCCCATTGTAACTCATTGTAACTCATTGTAGGCAGGTACAGCTATGTAACCCTATCCTAATGGCAGAGCACAATGCTGCTCCCGCTTCAAAAGGTCAGGCTCAGAGCACAAGGACCACAGAAAAAGACCGAGTGGAGCCAATGGCCCAACTTCTACTCCTGCTGTCAATCTCCTGGCGAATGACTGCCTGCGCCCAAACCTTTCAGGCATCTTGTTTGTCTCCTGGCATGAGAGGATACCTTGAACTATTGAATTTCTTGAAGCCAGCCATTCAGGAAACACTAGTGATCATCAACTCCTCATTAATTGGGGTTGCAGGATTGATGGGTATGTGTCGGTCTGTGTCCCAATCTCAATAGACAGCGCATAGCAAATATGAAAGGTATGCAGCTGCCAGCACCTCTGCTATGAAAGCGTGAAGCATTGCTCACCAGCTCATCATGTACTACCACCTGCGCAGTTAGGTCATGATGAAGCTACAATTCCCACACAGAGCAATGGCATTGTTCGATAGTCATCCAAATCAGCATTGCACAGTGCGTAAACGCACTCACGCAAGCTTTATATTTACAAGTGACAGCTAGAAATAATGTCAAACCGGACTGCAGACCTGATCTACGCTGTGTGCGCGCCAAGCTTTAACGAGTGTAGCGTGTTTCTTGGCTGTCGTATGCATTTGTGGCCCCTAGAATTTGGCTCCCATCAAAGCCCATGCCACCCATGGGCGGCATTCCCATCCCAGCCCCACCACTCATTTTCATCTGGTAGTCTCTCCAGACAGCCTGCATGCCATGGACAGTGAGCGAGCAAGAACAAGGGCATTTGTGGCAATGACCAGTACCATATGTTTGCCGAGCCAAGTGTCACATGACAAGAGAGCCTGTTGTGACGAGAGTTTGTGCTACAAGTTCTGTACATGTTTGTTGAGCCAAGTGCCATATGACGAAAGAGTCTGCTTTGACGAGAGTGTGTGCTGCAAGTTATGGCTGCGTCAATTTCTCTTCCTGACGATTCAAGACATCTTTGCTTGCATAGAAAAGGGGGGTGCTGCAAAACAGGGGTTTGTACAACCAAAATAAATTTCCAAAATTGAGTTGGGGCCAAACAATCTGGTGCAAAAAAAGCCTGGAAAAGACCGGCAATAACCAATTTGAAGGCAATTATCAACGGCAAATTGTGTACACACTGGCGTGCTCTTGTAACTTGGCCATCTTAACCATGCCATCCATAGCCATTTCCTCTTGCATGCATACGGCTTGTGCATTGCATCAGCAAAGTTGCCAAGGAACTCTGCAAGCTGTCTTTCAACCTTACACGTTTTTTCCTAGGGAAATTAAGCCATGAGTTTACCTGGAATTCATCCCGCGCGCTTGTAAACCTGGCTTTTAAGTTAGGCGATCGAAATGTCATGTGTAGTAACATGAAGGCCCAGGCAAAAGACATGCGCACCAACTGCGTGTGAAGGCGTTCAGAAAGCAAAGGATGAAATGCGGCAAAGATGACAATTAGTGTCTATGAAGTGCACCATGGCAAGGCATGTGTCAAACTAAGGAAAGGGTCCCATCAATTGGAGAACCAGAGCCTGCTTGGTAACAATGATTGAATGGCCTTTTTCAGATCATTAAATGCTCGCAGAGAGGCTGAGCAGAGAAGGCAGTCTTTGTGTTTCGTTCAAGAAAGCATTCAAGCCAAACAAGCACCCCAGAATTGCCGGAAGTTGTTTTTTTAAATAAGGAAGGTATCTGTGCTTTTTGCAGACACGCATGCTGGTCACGGGATATAAGAAATACCAATGATAAGTCTCTGTACCATCTCTCAATGTCTAGTAGCACATGGCTGCAAGCATGCTGCACACTTCCTGTTTACGCCAGCGTGCACGCACCTGTTCACGGATGGACCATCTGAAATTCAGCAGCAATGCCCCAGCTAAAAGCATGCCTGCAGCTGCAGCCCATCTTGGCAGCATGAGTATAAACAACCGCTTTTTCCCACGGCCCCTTAGGCTCCTGCGTTGAAAGGAAACATACACGTGGCGTATACCATACCTGGAGATAACTCGTCAAGACATCGATGGAAAGATAACTAGCATGGACGAGTTTAGCACAGAGTGCCAATCACATTTTCAGGCAACACTACTCCAGTCACAGAGTAAGCCACTGACCTCTTTTCAGTTCCCACCAAGGGGATTTGGAAAGACAGGACACTAAGTTCCAAGCCAGGCTGCATGCATGAAACACAGACTTCTAGAATTGCTTTAGGGGCTTGCTAGGCCTGTGCCAAGATGCTGACCAGCCTAGCCAATGCCATGCCAAACGAGCCACCAAAACAGAGCTCATGGGGACCTTGTGGGGCTTTCCAGGTGTGAGGTTTCAGGAACCTGGTGGGCTTTTTCCAGCCTAGACAGAGCCAGAGGAGCTATGAAGACACAGTTTACGAGGACCTGGTGGGCGACTTCCGCAGCCTCAATTTGGGTCCTCGCTGTCTATCTTGGTTATAGGCATGTCCTCCACTTCAGCTGAGGTGCACTCTCAGGTAAGTGCAACTGTGTGTGTATGTGCCATTTCCTTTCCCTTTGCCATGGATGGATTTGCATCCTTCTGTCAGGCCGGCCGGTCACTGCTGCTTTGACCTCCCTACAGCTTCCCTGCCTTGGCCGAACACAGTGCAATATCTGATCCTGGACCTCCAGCGACTCCCATTGCACTTAGTCCCCTACCTGCCTATCCTGTCAAGCCACACACTGCATCCATGGCCCTCTGCTGCAGGCAATCTCTCCCTAACCTCTCTGTCTCTGTGTGCACAGCTTTTTTCCCACGCGATCTTGACCTCTTCCTCACGATTGGACTCCTCGTTCCCACGTTTCACTCTCACCCTGTGGCCTAACTCCCGTCACACTGCAGCGCCTGTTAAATCGGGTTGGGTAGGCCCCGTACGTAAAAGAAGAGGCTGTGCAAATGAAAAACAGGCTGTGTGCATGGCGGAGTCCAATTAGTTGCCAGCCTGCTGCCAGAGCAGAGCCCACTTCACCAAAATATAGTTGGAGCAGAGCAGATACGCCTTTGCTCCTTCATCCAGCCTGCTGCCAGAGTTGACCCATATCGCAGGAGTGCCAGACCAGAGCCTCTACTGCAAATCACAAGCATCATTGTATGACCGCAGCACGCCCTTACCCTAAGCTCCCCTCCGGTTGTGCCGCACTGGCGCGTGCTCTAAGTTTGAGTGCAGAAGGGGGATGGATCCGCCTGACCACGCGCAGCAACTTGTCATTGAAGCCACCGGCAAAGGAGTCGTTTCCACACAATACTGCCAGCGTCAGCAGCACCAAGGCTAGGAGTGTGGACAAGCTGCGCACCAGCAGCAGTATGGCACAGAGCACGCACAGCAGCACGTAGCTGGCACGGTAGTAGAAGGCCTGCGTCAAGAGCAGGAGAGTGAGCAGCATGAGCCTCCTCCCATACGGAAAGATCTGACAGAGCTTGCAGGCACACAAAATGAGCTTAGCACATGTGCTTCTAGAGGTGTTCAGACATTCCTCCACTGATCAAGCTGATTCTTTAGCAACTTTAGTCTTGTCACTCACGTTTGCTTTGAGTCGTGCGATCCACTTGGGGACATCACGTGGTACAGAGAACTTGCCAAAGAAGTCACGCAGAGGCCTGCGCTTGTGTAAGTGGATTTGGATTTGTTGAAGACACACCTCAGCTCCCTAGATGCCCGCAAACAGAGTTCCATAGATCTGTGTGTGCGAGGTGAAAAGGAGGCAGGTTTTTTCCATACCTAGGTCTTCCCCAGCTGCTTGCATCCCGGATGGCTTCAACAAGCTCCTTCGTGCTAACATTGCCCCAATCCTGTTTGATACAAGCAAAATGCACGTGTTTCCAGAAATAGGCTTGCGTTTCCTGACTATGTGTGTTTGTGTGTGCATATGTGAGTGTGTGAGAATGTGTGCGTGCGTATGTGCGTGTGTGTGGACACATGTGTGTGTGTGTGCGCGTGCGGCGTGTGTGTGTGTGTGGGTGGGTGCGTGTGTGTGTGTTTATGTATGTGCGTGTTTGTGTGTGTGTTTATGTATGTGCGCGTGTGTGTGTATGTAAGTGCGTGTGTGTGTGTATGTGTGTGAGTGTGAGCGTGCGTGCGTGCGTGTGTGTCTGTGTGTGTCCATGTGTGTGTGTTTGTGTGCGCGCGCATGCATTCATGTGCAAGAGGGAGTGAAGTGTGTGCACGCTCACGAGTGCATGCAAGTTCCAGTTTCAGCATGTGAAGGATTGCCCGGGCTTTCTTTGCTTGCTTAAATCAGCATCAACACAGAGCATTTGGGACCATATCACCTACCATCAGTCAACGGAAGTACCTCCAGCTAGATGTGGTCTCAGCTCGAGCAAGATCGAGGCGGGGAGTCAAATGACATTTCCGTATGCGATGATATTTCGGAAGTTAAATTATTCAGCCAACTAAGTAGCTCAACTACAGCCAACTAAGTAGCTCAGCTGTCATGCACCAACTAAGTAGCCCAACTACAGCTAACTAAGTAGCTCAGCTGTCATGCACGGCCGTCCACGCTCATACAAGCACAAGCTGAAGGATCCAAGTGCCCAGGAATCCTACAAGAAAAAGGTAACAGAGCATGTATCAAATCTGCAAACACACACGCACAAGCGCGTGCGTGCGCGCGCACACACACACACACAAACACGCACGCACGCACGCTCACACACACACACATACACACACACGCATGTACACACACATTGCATACACACACACATACGCACACACATACATTCACACATATACACTCACTCACACTCGCAAAACACACACACTTATCAATGATGCATATAGTCAGACTTGCACATTGATGCACACAAATATGAGTTTAGGCGTTGAATACAGTTCATAAACACGTCTGAATGCTTCCATTTGCGTGCTTACATACTGAACTGCTCTGATTTGCAAAACCGTGCAAGAGTTCACAACTAGATGTCACATATTTCAGTCCTAATGTAATGACACATTACACTCGAACTCGGTGCTGTGATGTCATAGTTTCGGGTTCCTGTGGCCAATGGGTAGCTTTCTTGCCTTTTGATTGGAGAAAAAGCACATCAATACATTTGCTCAGCCCTTGTTGCTGTTGCTGTGTTGCTGCTGCTGCTGCTGCTGCTGTTGTTGTTTAATGCAACATTGGAATTTCAAAGAGGTTTTCATTCCTGCATAAGCCCCGTCCTTTTCCCGTGAGCAAGCCCCGTGCATTCCATGACAAGCTCTGTGA
Organism: Dunaliella primolecta; assembly: GCA_914767535.2. Lineage (NCBI taxonomy): Eukaryota > Viridiplantae > Chlorophyta > Chlorophyceae > Chlamydomonadales > Dunaliellaceae > Dunaliella > Dunaliella primolecta. Next base: position 9,898,475 of record OU611755.1, on the reverse strand, counting down.
GGAACCCCTTTCCCCCAACATCCACGGTATCCAGGTGGATGCCATAAGAAACGGGACTGGCCTGGTTCTGCAATGCCGCAAGCAGCAGCGCTATGACCCCGTGGTCATGGATGCCTCAGCAAAGCTCCTCAAAGTCGTGCCAGAGGTGCGTGAAATGGGACGGGCGCCGGAAAGTGAGCAGCAGTGTACCCCCTCTTTTAAGGGAGCCATGGGCGTGCTCTGTTTGGCTTCACCATTTAATGCCCGTCCACGTGCAATGCATGGCACATGCCTGCCCATGCATTGCACATTGGTTGATTTGTTGGACTAGACTGTGACTATTGGACCAGACTGTGTGTTGCTTGGCTTTGAATGAAACAGGGTTAGTGCATGAGGTTGATCTCCCAATGTTTTTTTTTTTCCGCGTGATGCGCTGCCTGGAGCAGCACAAAAGTAAATGGGGGTAGAGTGTGACAGTTTCTGGGCATGGGGTGGGGCGTGAAAGGAGGCCAATCTCGTGTACATCCTCAACATTCTCTCTTGAGCAGCACACAGCAGCTTGCAATGGCCATGGGTTCCTTTTGTTGGGTGCTCATCAGGCGCTTATTGTGATTGTTGCGCATACACACACACGGACCATGTGACACGGAATTTACGCGCATGCAGATCTACACCATCTGGAACTTCAGACGTGAGGCCCTGACGCCCGTGTTTGAGGCGGGGGGTGAGCCAGCGCAAAAGGCCTCGAACACAGAGCTTGCACTGACGCAGGTACAGTGAGCACGGATGGCTTTTTTGTTTTGGGGTGTGGACGGATGTTTGTCCTTTAAGCACAGATGGCTTTTTTTGTTTGACACAGGTGCAGTAAGCACAGATGGCTTGATTTTTGGAGTGCAGACGGCTCTTTTTTCCAGGGACGGCGTTTATCCTTTGTATGCAGATGCCTTTATTCTTAAACCCAAATGCAGTGAGCAGGGATGGCTCGTTTTAGGGGTGCGGATGTCAGGGATGGCTTTTCTTTTTTTAGCACAGATGGCTTGTCATCTGTGTCGGCCGTTATACTGTCGCCAGGAAGGGCCTATAAATCTGAATAATGAGGACCTATAAAGCTGAGTGATGAGGACTTGTACAGCAGAATGATGTGGCTTGGAGAGCTGGGGCTTGGCCTGTGCCCATTTCCTACAAGTGAGCTCCCCCTCCTGCTGTCCTTCCAAGGCCAAGTAGGATCAGCTGGTCCCTACTGCTTGCTCTTCTGTAATGCCCACATTGCCTGCCTCTCTATGATGCCCCCCACCAAAATCTCAGCTGGGGCCTCCAAAGCTAAGGGGTGCTTTGCACTCCATGGAGTCTGAGTGCATGTATCACCAGCAGAGGATGGAGTGCTCATTGCAGGCTTTTGAAGCTGTGCTGGTTTGCGGCTGAACCTGGCCTGCTGTAAGGGAGTGACCATAAGGGTAGTGAAGAATGGGTTAGGCAGAGAACGCTCCTAATACCTGGCCAAACCAGTCAAACCCAGAGCCTAAGCCTGGAGGGCAATTGGTATATTCAGTGATCTGATTTGGACACAAAAGCATGGTATCATTACACCTGCGGCGTCTGCTGAATGAACCGTGCATCGTTTTGCCTTTCATGTTATGTGGATCATGCAGTGTGTATCAACAGGTCGCATCTCACTCCATGCACACCTTCGCGTCATGTGGATCATGCAGTGTGCATCAACAGGTCGCATCTCACTCCATGCACACCTTCACGTCATGTGGATCATGCAGTGTGCATCAACAGGTCGCATCTCACTCAATGCACACCTTCACGTCATGTGGATCATGCAGTGTGCATCAACAGGTCGCATCTCACTCAATGCACACCCTCGCGTTATGTGGATTATGCAGTGTGCATCAACAGGTCGCATCTCACTCAATGCACACCTTCACGTCATGTGGATTATGCAGTGTGCATCAACAGGTCGCATCTCACTCAATGCACACCTTCGCGTTATGTGGATCATGCAGTGTGCATCAACAGGTCGCATCTCACTCCATGTGCGTCATCAGGGCAAGCAGCACCTTAAATGATACAATGAGCCTTTACACCGCCTATAAACTTGTTCTTTCTCTATTGTTAGGACGAGCAGGCTGGGGAAGGGGGGCCAATCATGGACTGGGGCTGCTTCCCTCTGCTTGACTGCTCCTCTAAGGGAAGCAAGCCTTCACTCTCATGAACTGCTTGGTTGCAGGCTTGCCTACTGGAAAACCCAAAATCGTACTCCACATGGCATCACCGGAAATGGGTAGTGCTGAAGGGGATGTGCAACCTCGAGGCAGAGCTGCGCTTGGTGTCAAAGTGGGTGATGGGGGGTGGCTCATTTTCTGATCTTTCTATTGCTACGCTTTGGATTTTGGTGTCAAGTGGTGTATGGTGCGGGCCCACCATCTGGTTATTCTTGTGGCTCCTTTTGATCTTGCTGCCTCCCTATGTTTTTTTAGCAGCTGGTGATGTGCGCACCATACGTCCATTGTGCAACCAAGTGCAAAGGAATAGCAGGGTGTGTGGAGTACCAATGAGATGGGGTCCTCAAAAAGCTTCAGCAGAAGGGGGCGAGCACAGAGTCACTCAGAGACAGTAGGCAATTGCCTGTGCTCACAGATAAATCTGCAGAATGTAGCATTTCATGGCAAATGTCTTGGGTGCAACTTTCCAAATGATAAATGTCTGGGTCTTGCCTGAGCGAGTCCTGTTTTGGAAGGCGCCAAATTTAGTGATGGGGACTCAGAGACTAGAGAATTGGCAGGCCCCATAATTTTGTCCGAGGTGGATAACCTACCCCCAGGATCAGCATGTTTTTTATATGCTCCCAGCATAGGTGGGCCAACAACTTGGCCTACCGAGCTTGGTTACAATGTAGCCGAGCTGTCTGCACTAGAGCTTGGTTGGCCAAGGTTTCGGCCCATATGTACAATTAGCCATAATTAGCCATGGCATGAACCCTACTTTTTGGCCACAAAATCTGCATACCCGATCACCCACTGCACCAATTTGGGTGTTTTTTTAGTGTTTTGGAATTCTTGTATGAATGGATTGTCATTGCAAATGGACATTGACAATGGAATGAAGAAACCCAGTGGTTGGTGAGATACATAATTTCAGCCATTTCCCTTGGAGAAATGAGCACAAGGGGTGACAAAAAGGTCAATTTCTGGCTTTTTTTCCTTGTTTGGACATGCAGGACGTTAGCATGATATATGGAGGTCACATAACCATATTTTGGGGAATGAAAAATGGTCCCAGGGTGGGGCTGTGGGCCCTTTTTGGGTGATCTGGGGTCCTCTGACTTTCATCATTCTTTGTTGAATGTACTATTCTTATGAAAGATAATGGTTGACAGGACTGCAATTGAAAAAGGAACACGAGAAAGAGCATGTTTGGCAATACAGGCCAGTTGACCCCCTCTGTAATTTTGTAGGCAGTTGGGCTGCACTCAGAAGGCAATGGCTTTGAGAAAGGGCATAAAAAGGCAATTAAGTGAACCACAGTTTTATCAATTAGAAAAAGTTAAGGAAAGATGAGCGTCATCCCCTTGTTTGAAAGGAAGCCACAATGCAAAACCGCGGAACCTCTGGCCAAGAAACCAACATGTCCTCCTCAATGAATCAATGATTGCACATCTGGACCACTCACATGTTTGGCTTGCAGCGCACTTGATGCTGATGAGCGCAACTTCCATGCGTGGAACTATCGGCAATTTGTAGTGCGCCTCATGAAGCGTCCCCTGCAAGAAGAGCTGCTGTATAGCGAGGACAAGGTGCAGTACATGGTTTGCACGATTTACTCAGTCAAAGCGCATGACTGCTAGGTATCAAGTGAGGACAAGGTGCAGTACATGGTTTGCACGGTTTACTCAGTCAAAGCGCATGACTGCTAGGTATCAAGTGAGGACAAGGTGCAGTACATGGTTTGCACGATTTACTCAGTCAAAGCGCATGACTGCTAGGTATCAAGTGAGGACAAGGTGCAGTACATGGTTTGCACGATTTACTCAGTCAAAGCGCATGACTGCTAGGTATCAAGTGAGGACAAGGTGCAGTACATGGTTTGCACGATTTACTCAAAGAAGCCATCAGTCAAAGCGCATGACTGCTAGGTATCAAGTGAGGACAAGGTGCAGTACATGGTTTGCACGATTTACTCAAAGAAGCCATCAGTCAAAGCGCATGACTGCTAGGTTTTAAGTGAGGATAAGGTGCAGTTCAGCTCAGGCATCTGTTTTTACCTTTGTGTGTTCCTGCTGCCTTGTTGGATGTGCTGTCGTGACCTCATATTATTACGTCTGCACGCAAGATCTGCTTGTTCTCCTCCCTATTTGTGCACCAACGTACAAACATAGGCTTGGCTCCAGGGCATCAGCTTTGATCGCCACAAGCGCTCGCCATCAGAGCTTTGTAGCATTCCACACGAAAAAATTTGCACTCAAAGCACTAGGACGCCCTCGACAAGAGCACGCAATCAATGGATGAGCACATTAGTGCTTTTACCACAGGTAGGAGCTATGGTCTCATACATTTGCTGGGCTTCAAACAGCTCTCTGATGCACCATGCAATCAATGCATTGATACAGCAGCACAATTTTGCCCTGGGCAGGATCTAATACACTTGCAGGGCTGCAAACAATTCTGATGCATACCGGCTAGCTCCTAGCGCAGCCTTGGTCCCTCTGAATGTCCTTCCCTTTTCCACACCGAATATGGCACTGAAATCCTTGAAGTGATTGGTGATTGGTGTTGTGTGCTTGCTTAGAACCTGGGCCCTTCATACGTTCCTGAGATAGAGCCTCTTGAATGCACACACGCTGGTGACCTTCCTCTCATGCACTGTGCTTGCTTTCGAATCTTTGCTTCTCTCTGAACCAAGTATGGCAATGATTTTTAGTGAATGATGCAGGGTTGTTCAGTGCAGCGAACAGCGCACTTTATCGAACTCGCACTTAACACGCATTTTATCGCATTTCGAAAGTGCCGTTCGTCAAAATTTTACCCCCCTCTGCGAAATGCAGCCTGCAAAATCCACTTGAAGGCCACTAGAAGGTCACCTGAAGGCCCCTGTTATTGCACATTAACTCGTCAGGACTTCCCATCTTCATTAACAACGCTTAAAGTTGAAAGGTCAAGGGATGGAAGGCCGGGGCAAGCCTGTATGGGCTCTGCTGACCCCTGTCCCGGCCACCCACCTCCTCGACCAAACGTGCGATCAAACACTTTGACAAACTCGCATTTTACAAGCATTTTATCACATTTTTCCTCTCAGACCGTCGCACTGAGCAACCTTGGATTGATGTACTGTGCACACTTGGCACTCCTCCTTTGCTCATGCATGGGTCCACGCCGCGCTGTCCGTGTGCTCTCAGGTGGCCCAGAACTTTTCAAATTACTCAGCCTGGCACTACCGCAGCATCCTGCTGCACAGGCTGCACTGCACAGCAGACGGCGCTGGCGCTGAGCATGCAAGCATCTCTGCAGAGCTGCAAGGCCTGCATGTGGGCACAGGTGAGTGGTGGAGACGGGGGCCGTCAATGCTGATGGTATAGCCAACAGCTAATCCCTTGTGCATGTATGTGTGTGTCCTGTGCATGCTATGTAGGAAAGCTACTCAATGTTGCACAATCTTGCATGGTGTTGCATGATCATGATGTTGCATGATCGTGATGTTGCATGATCATGATGTTGCATGATCGTGATGTTGCATGATCGTAATGTTGCACAATCTTGCATGATGTTGCATGATCATGGTGTTGCGTGATCACCGTCCCTGTTTCTGCTTCCATGTGCTGGGAGATGCTCTTACAAGAATCAAGCCTAGATCGTTTTGAGCCACATGGACAAGCGCTCTGTAAGCTCAGCTGCATTCTCCGACCAAAACAATCAGTTGTGGGGATGATTTTATATAACTTTGGACGGATGATGTTCGTGCGTGAATGGCACTTTTGCACCCTCCGTATGAAACTGTTCACATGCATACAGGAGCTGATGCGTTATCCATCCAATCTGCTGCCCCTGCTTCCTCTTCTCATGAGGCTGATGCGGAGACAAGCAATCAGCAAGGGGTTTGTAGCAGACAGAGTAGGCAAGGGGCAGTGCTGTCTGGTGGAGGAGGCCCTGAGGGGTGCCCTGGTAAGGCTGTACTTTGTTGTGACCATAGTTTTGAATGCCCAATAAGGCCCTGAGGGTTGCCCTGGTAAGGCTGTACTGTGTTGTGACCATAGTTTTGAATGCCCAATAAGGCCCTGAGGGGAGCCATGGTAAGGCGGTGCTGAACGATGACCATCATTTGTAAACGTCCACAAAGGACAAAGGCCCAGAGGGGAGCCGTGGTAAGGCGGTGCTGAATGGTGAATGGTATATATATGTATATATATATACAGTTGATGCAATGGTCGCAAAGGGCAAGGCGCAGAGGGGCAGCATTATTAGTCAGTGCTTATAGGCGCCACATGTGGCGCACTCACACGCGTGCATCAGGCAAAGCACTCGTGTGCACTCAAAAGTCAATGATGATTCCCTTTCCATGTGCATGCATGGGTCCTGTCTTATTTTTGGACTGGCAGCAGCGGAGTTGCAGCAGCAGGTTTTCCAGCTGCGTCGTCCTCCCTGAGGTCAGCATTTTCACAGTTTTTCTGACGCAAAGTGGCACAACGCACCTCCTGTCTGGCAGGTCTGCCAAGCACGACAGGAGAATTCCTGGGGTCGGCCACGCAGCAAGTGCCTGTTCCTGTGGAGGTGAGCCTGAAATCCCACAGGCTTGCATGGCAGGTTCCCATGGCAAGTTCCCTGTGGTAATGATTAGCCTGAAGTTATACAGTCAAAGCAACTGTGCCTGGTGCCTGTCCCTGTGATGACCTGAAACCCCACAGGTGGGCCTTGTTAGAGCACTCTCTTAAGCTGCCCAGGATTGGTGTGGATTTTTTTTTCAATTCGATTATCTGTTGGGTATTGCATAGGGCAAGCCACATCAAGCGATCTAGCCCTGCTTCTCAATCCAGACCTGCTTCTGTTGCTGACATTAAACTTAGACGCCCTGTCCTGCTGCTGCTGCTGCTGTGGCTACTACCGCAGCACACCCATACCACCAGGCACTGGACGACGCCATTTTAATAGGGCATATATTGCGGCCTTTTCTTAGTGCATGTGGCCGGGAATGGCTATCACAGTCCTGTTCCTCTTTTCACTCCTGAAGCAAGGTGACACCTGACATACAGGGTGGCACCTGACACACAGGGTGACACCTGACACACAGGGTGGCACCTGACATACAGGGTGACACCTGACACACAGGGTGGCACCTGACATACAGGGTGACACCTGACACACAGGGTGGCACCTGACAGCATTCTACAATGTGCATGCATGCCTCAGGCTGCGCGCAGGTGCTCTGAATGAGGGGTATGAGTTGGTCTCCCAGATGACCACCAAATGATGAAATGATCCAGTGGCATCGTGCCTCGGGCTGTGCGCAGGTGTTGGATGAGGAGTATGACATGGTGCACCAAGCATTTGCCACAGACAGTCGAGACCAATCCCCATGGATGTACTACAGGTATGGGACTTGCTCCTTGCATCGTCTACCTTCACTTCCTGAGCCCCTGAGGTCATGGACGCACACATCGAATCAGGCTCATGGCCACCAAGCAGGCCTCAGGTTTATTAGAAGTATGCCCAGCTGAGCATTAAATGACCGCCAAGCAGCTGTCAGGCATTTTTAGTATGTGGCTACCAAGGTTTAGTACGTGGCTACCAAGGCTTAGTATAAGGCTACCAAGGCCTCAGGTTTGTTAAGTATGCCAAGCTGAGTGGTACATTTCCACCAAGCAGTTGTCCAGCTTTATCAAGTACTTGATTTTTCCCAAGCTGGTCTCAGGGGTTTTATAGTATCATTAAGCAGTGTGCTGGTTAGAGCAGTACATGAGCACCAAGCAGGCCTCAGAACTGTTTGATTAATGCTGTGCAGAGCGCAAGGCCCATGCATAGGCCCCAACTCAAGTGACCAGTGCCACATCGCAAGCCCAATGATGCAACATGGCAAGCCATTTAATGCAAATCCAACGGTGCAAACGTTGCAAGGTCATTCATGCAAGCCCACTGGTGCAAATGTTGCAAGCCCATTGATGCAAGCCCCACTGATGCAAATGTCGCGTCCCACTGAGGTAGACCCCACAGATGCAAATGTTGCAAGTCATTTGATGCAAGCCCACTGGTGCAAGTATTGCAAGCCCATTGATGCATATGACCTCACTGATGCAAACCGCTAGATAGTGCAAGCATTGCAAACCCACTAATGCAAACAGTGCTTTTTCCCCCTACTTTCCTATAGCCCTGAGAGGTCGTGAATTGAGGATGTCTCCAAAGTCTTGTGAACAGGAAGTCTGAGTGCTTTATCACTCTTCCTCCTGCAGCCCTAGACACCGGGTGTTTTCATTAAAAGGACAAATGTGGCAACCTAAGATCATCATAGCTAGACGTTCTTACCTTCTTCTCGCTTTTTTGCACCTTGAGGATATGCTTGTCTCTGCTGTCATGATCCCCTGCCCTAAAAAATCTAGAGCCTCTACTGCACTTTTCTGTGATGCTGGTTATCGTTCTGTAATAGAGACAATGGTGATGGTGGTGGTGACGGCTGTGTTGGTGGAGGTAGGGACGATGGCAATTGGCAAATGACAGAAGTGATGGTGAAGAAGTGACTCTCGGTGGCCCTCCGACTCTTGGTACTTCAAATGGCTGGTTCCGAAGAAGCTCAAGCGTTATCCACTTGGTCAGTTTATGCGGCCTTGGCTCTTGGTGCTTCAGGTGGCTGGTCGGCAACAGCCTTGCACACTTGGAGCAGGCCAAGGGAACTGAAGCAGAGGCGCAGGCGCGTGCAATTTTGGAGGCGGTGAGTGCCACTCCTTCATGAACCATGAAAGATTCACGTTGCTGGCACTGACCCAGATTTAAAATGAAATCAGATGCTCTTCCTTCTATCATTGAGCGTAATCCTTGTTTCGCTGTATCGACGCATTTTGGCCAGGTTGCATGGAGACAATCATACTCTTGGCCTGCGAAAGGGACCGTGCCTTCTCATATATTTTTGCACTCACTTTCAGTCTTAACAAATTCATGACTACCCCTGACCTTGATTCTATACTGCAGGCACCGTAGCTCGCTGCATTGCTGTTTTAAACGAAGTGTGGTTGTACATGCTGATGTCCCTAACGTTTCCCATGCAAATCCTTTCGCATGATGCATAGCACTTGCACTTAGGCCACCTCGCATTGCTACATTCAACAACATGTGGCTGTGTGTGCGGCGTTCTCAACACTTCCATTCAGGTCCTTGCTCGTGAAACCCAGCGCTTGCGCGTAGACCACCTTGCGGCTGACCCTGACGCCAAATGGCCCTTGCTGACGCTGGCTCGGCTCAGGGAAGCGCAGGTAAGGTGCATGCATGTATCTTCTGCAGATCCTCAAAGGGCATGTGCGTCTCTTACGTAGGTTTGTATTTCTGTAGGTCCCAATGCCGAGTGGCCCATGTTGATGCTTGGCTCAGGGAAACGCAGGTAAGGGGCATGCATGTATTTCCTGCACATCCTTACCCACGCAGTCAAGGCAGGTAGATGTGAACTTGAAGTGTGGCAAAATGTGCCCCTTTTGACACTTTTTGTTACTAAATCCTTCCTTTTGCTCTCTCAAATCAGAGCTAATTTAATTCTGTAGTGAGCTGGAAAACGTATTTGTCACGTTTTAGTGCTGTACAAGACAATTTCAGCTCCTCGTGTGCTGCAAAGATAGAGTTTGCTGCCAAATTTGACAGAGGTGGACAACTCCCCTCAGGGCCTGTACCGCTAGAAATGCTCTTTTTCTTTTTTAAATCTCAAATCTACCCATGCCAACCATTCTCTTTCAAGAAACATTGCATCCACCAAACAAAGATGAAAATTGAAGTACCATAGATCACTCTCCTTGCCTCAGACCACCCCAAAAAGGCCAACAGCTCCACCCAGAGACCACTTTGCACTCCCAAAATTTTGTGTTTGTTACCCTTACCATATGAACTTTGTTGATTTTGCGATTATTTCAATGAACAATTATGAGGCCTTCTCGCAAACTGGAAAGTTCAAAGAAATAAAGATTAGCGGAGTCTCGCAAAATTATAACAAGCATTGAAAAGTAAAATGGAAGCCTATCCTGGGCAGGGGTACATGTTTTTAGCTTTGTATGGCTCTTTCAAGAGGCCCCACACTTGGGTGAATGGCCCTCTGCTCAGTGTCAAGCGAATCAGGTTCACACAATGTTAGGTGCAAGCAGGGATGCAGGAGCAGGAGATGGAGCGCAGGGCAGAGGCTTCAAGAGCCAATGCCCCAACTGCCAGGCCCCTGGGCAGGCCGCACATGTTTACAAGCATCAAGAATAGGACGATCAAGCAAGGCAGTAAACTGTCCACGTGCATGAACGCTGCGCATCTTCTCTCCTACACCATCATTGTACCGCTGCAGCACTAGTGGTTTGCGGTGCCAGGTTGGGTATATGTGCCAGAACTGGCAGGTTTGAAACCCTCTTGCTACAGGGAAGTCAAGTTTGGGACCTGCACATTTGGGCACACATATGCAGGGAGCATGCAAAAGACAGGCAAAATCAGGCCTCAGATAACTCCCTCTGCTGATATGCGTATGTTCATCCCCACGGCTGGACCCCCTCACTAGGAATGGCCAACTGCACTTCCAGGCCCTAAGTCCACCTCTGTGTACCTCTGTGCATGCTCTGAGTAAACCAAATGTGTTGTCAAGTCACTAGTATTGAGGAACGCAGAACAATTGGCACGTGGAGGTGCGCTGTGTGGCTCAGAGACTGTTTTGCACCCAATTTGGCAGGAAACCAAATGACCAGCACCAAATGACGAGCACTTCTGGACTGAAGGGTTCTAATCAAGCTGTGATGTCAGATTTTGCGGGGGGGCATTGGGGGAGCGTGCTGGTGGGGTGACCCATTGGGATGGGTGTGCAGCCGATGCAGGAAGTGACATTGTATTGCAACCGCTGCGTCCCCCGGCAACCTGAGCACATCCCCGGGTGCTGCCCAGCATGATGCGTCTACTGAAATTTGAATGAGGCCAATCGGTGGTCTGTAAGAGGAATGGCGTGCTTTCCTGCTGCCCATACACTGCACCTCACCTGACCATCTTTACACCCGCGGGTAGAGCAAAATATCAGCTACCCAGCGCACCTTTCAGGTCCTGGAATGGTGCAGTGGGTGCTGAGATATGCTAAACAGCAGTAAATGGCCACTTTTTGCCTAGGAAAGGGTGGGCCAGCCATGGGGATGACTTTATGTGTTGTGCAACTATTTGAGAATTTCTGTTTCCAGGACGTTTGAACCTGTTTGGATTGAACATACACTCCTGGGCTCAGAAAGCCCCTGCCAAAAAAGGCCTCCCAGGCCTTCACCTCAGGTTCCAAAACCCTTCATTGGGTTGCTCAAGCAAACTTGCAGCAAGTCAGGATCCTGCAGGACCCAACAGGACGTCTGAATAGGTGGCAGCTCGGTTGCTGTCGCATGAGATACAGCAGTGCAAGCAGAGTGGAAGTTGTGAGGTGGGATTGCATGCTAAAGGCATTGTCTTTTTGAAGACCCTGCCTGCAAGCAGAAGCTTTACTTCCTGATCTTTTGTAGGGCCGACTGGGACTGTGTGATAGCGAAGGCAGCGACACCTCAGCAGCAGCGGCAGCAGAGGCCAACTCAATATATGAGCGCCTGATCTGCCTGGACCCATTACGAGCTGGGTTTTACAAGGACGCGTTGGAAGGCAAAGCGTTTGTAGTTGTGTCAGCTCTTGGGAGTGGGGCGGTCTGATGCAAATCTCAGGCTGTCCTGTGGAAGGTGATGGTCTGCTTTTGTAGACGATGGTGACGGCAAGCTGTGATCGATCACCACCTTACTATGAAGCATGTAGAGATGAGGCTCTGTTCACACCAGGCAACCTTAAGACTTCTGTGCAGCATCTAAACATTCTGAGCTAAACCGCTTCAAGCAGGATATTCGTGATGAAATGACCTATTGAAGCATGCAGGATCATCACAATGAAAGGTAAGTTAAAGCAGGATCATCATGATGTGGCATCACCAGATCATGATGAGCAAGGCGTACCGTTGCCATGCTACAATGTCCAGGTGATTTAGGAAAAGAGGAAAAAGGTTAGAAACTCCGCAGTCGGCAGGAATTCACATTTATGAAGGGAAAGGGTGTGCTAGGGGCCAAAGCATCGTGTCCCTGCTTCATTAAAGGGGAAAGAGAAAAGTAAGAGTTACAAGGGTTACAAGGGTTACAAGGGAAAAAAGGCTTCAGTCAAGACGTTTGACTCCTGGCCTGTTCATAAATACACATGAGGTCATGAAGAAAAAAAGGAAGTAAGTTGTTACCCTGGTTTAGAAAAAATATTGATATCCTGGGAATTCACATGGTGAATGGTGCCTAGACAGGGCATCCTGTGGGAGACGTGGAGGTGTAGGAAAGAGAAGTTGTGCTCAAAAAGTGAGGCATACTTCTGATGGAGAGAGCAGACCTGGGGATTGAGTTACAATGAGTTACAATGGGGTTTGACCTTCAGCCAGGTAGTTTGGCTGCTCGGTCTGCTCAACTGTTCCAACTGCACAAAAAATATCCATGAGATCGGAAATAAAACGATGTCTCATTAGTTTGCTTCTGCAAGAAATGAATAGCATCCTCAGAGCTAGCTTGAGAATAGTAGAAAGTGCCTGAATCGTCCAGAAAAATTCTGTGAGAGGAGAAGTCAGAAAATAGCTGTGCATAAGTTCTTCAAACAGAACACACAGAAGCGCAAGAACAAAGGAACACGGCATGCTTTTCATCTTGGAGTCCTCCTTGGTCACACCGATCACAAGCAGATGTGTGCTCCTGCCAAAGTGATGTCTCAACTCTTAAAGTGTGAGCATGTAAACGAAAGCGTGCTATGTTTCTCAGCGTGCGCTTTCCTAAATCAAGATGCAAATACCTGGGGACAGAAAAGGGCCTGAGGATTGGAGCATCTGAACAACACATGTTTTTCATCTTGTATGTCATCAGGATCACGGATATCACAGACCGGAGAAGTACTATTGACCAAGTAGCTTGTTCAACTCGGAGAGCGTGCACGCAGCCTGAATCTGGCAGTGTTGCGAAGGACATGATGGGGAAGATCCAAGTACATGTATTTAGGCATTGTATAAGGTGGGTAAATGGCATGTGCATTTCTGACAGGGAGAGCGCACCATTGATGGTAAGTCAGCCGCTTACTATTGCTTACTCCTGGATCAGGGGCTGTGAATTGGTTCCAATAGCCCAGGTGTCTAGATCTCAGGTCCACCACAAATTGACTGAGGTTCACAGGGTCACAAGCCATAATTTGACGTTTCATCAGATCCGAGTGAGCCAAACCATCCAGCGCAGAGAAGAGGTGGGACGTCCAACAAGAATCAGTCATGGAGCTAAGGCTGATGTCAGCGTGGAGAACCTTTTTTAGAAGGAGACTGTTGCACTTAATAAGCGAGTTATAGAAGCGCATAGTGGCACGAGACCTGTTGAACTGAAAAGGTTCAATGCCACATTCTCGTAAAATGCAAAGGGAAATTTGAAAAGTAAGAGATATAGCAAAAAGGAGACACAATGACCCATTAGCCTCCATCAGCAAATAGGAAGCCTATTGGAAATCAAAGAAGGAGAAAGTATATATCTGGCAGTACTTCAAGTGTCTTCATGTCAGCTTGAAGTGACTCTCTTCTCTCTTGCTTGCTGTTATGTCAGCTTCGCTTGCCTTGTTAGCTTCACTGATGCATTCAACCCCTGCACCCGCTTTCCTACTGCACACATTTGTGTGCATGCCCCATTCCCACACAGCATCCTCTGCCCTCTCACACAGCACCTCTGCATCCTGTTTTTAAAAGTGCGTGCACACGCATCCTCATGCATACGCACTGCGGTTCCAGAATACTCCTGCTGCATCCCCAGCATCTTGTGTTCCGCAACTCGTCTCCTCCAGTGTATGTAGCCCTCATCTCCTCCAGTGTCCTCTTTTGTATTCCGCAACTCATCTCCTCCAGTGTCATCTTGTATTCCGCAACTTATCTCCTCCAGTGTCATCTTGTATTCCCACTAGTGGAGCACTCAACAGTTTTCCACTATAGAAAAGAAAAGAAAACTACGTAGGCAGAGGAAACTCTCCCTACATCAATCATCCCCAAACAATTATGGTTACAATGGTTACAATGGGTTTGACCTTCCAGCCTGGCTGAGGTGGTTTGACTGCTCGGCCTACTTAACTGTTCCAGCCACACAAAAATATCCATGAAATAAAATGACGAGTCTCATTAGTTTGCTTCTGCAAGAAATGAAAGGTATCCTCAGAACCAGCTTGAACACAGGAAAACTTGCTTGACTCTCCATGAGTTAGATACAATAGGGTTTGACCTTCAGCCAGGTAGTTTGGCTGCTCGGCCTGCTCAACTGTTCCAATTGCACACAAAAAACCAAGAGATCGGAAATAAAACGATAAGTCTCATTAGTTTGCTTCTGCAAGAAATGAAAAACATCCTCAGGCTAGCTTGAGAATATTAGAAAGTGCCTGAATCGTCCAGAAAAAATCTATGAGAAGAGGGCAAGTCAGAAAATAAGTGTGCATAAATTCTTCGAAGCAAACATACAGAAGCGCAAGAACAAAGGAACATGGCATGCTTTTCACCTTGGAATCCTCCTTGGTCAAACCTATCAAAAGCTGATGTGTGCCCCTGCCAAAGTGATGCCTAAACTCTTAAAGTGTGAGCATGTAACCAAAAACGTGCTATGTTTCTCAGCGCGCGCTTGCCCAGATCAAGATGCAAATACCTGGGGACAGAAAAGGGCGCGCCATAAGCAGACAAGGGTTTCAAAGGAAGTGCCATCCAGTGATGATATTTGGGTAATTTGTTCGTATGTCCACCATGTTGACTCTCCATAAAAAGCTCTGTGAGTGGAGGGGACTCCCTTCGAAATTCAGAGAACAAATGTGCAAAAGTCCTAATAGGACACATAGGAACGCATGAAAGGAATACGATATGCTTCTCGGCCCTGATCACACCTTTTACATCCAGAAACTACAATAGGTAAGGCAAGATTACATCGCTATATCCGCCTACAATGGCAGCTGAGCGGAAACACTGAGGCCTGTAACCAGACCTGGTCCAAAATGCTCAACTCATAAAACTTGGACTGCAAAGAAAACATACCAAAATCATGTTTGTTGCGGTCTGGTTTTGTACAAGCACGCCCAAAGGCTTTAAAGTTGAAATATCAACATATATGTTTGATCTTGCATTTTAACTTGGGATTTTATTGGAAATGAAATGGTATGAATCCTTTTCTTAGGACAAAAAGCAAGCGCAGGCCAAGACAGCCGAGCTTCCTTCCAGGAGCCTCCTGAGGCATGGGGCCACTGGAGGATGGGTTGGGCCTTCAAGTTATGAGAATGGGCCTCCAGTTTTCTGAATTCCGCTTGTAAGTTATTTACGGGGATCCTGTATTTTCCTGGGAAATTATGCAGGCTAGCTGCATAGCGTGTCTATGGAGGAGTAAATATGTGTCTTCACCATTTGGTTGCCAAATACAATCCTAACATGGAGCTCTGCATGGGCATATTTGAAACAAATGCTTCTGGAACATATGCACATTGTTCATCAAATGTTCTGAACATCTATCCGACCCAACAACTTGTTGGCTGAAGTTAGAAGCCTTTGAGCATAATTCACCTCGTGCTGTTTCATCAAACATAAGACCGAAACAAACATGATATGATATCATATGATTTTTATCTTTCAATTCCAAGTTTTATGAGCTGAGCAGTTTCTTGGCCGGGTCTGGTTGACAGGCCTCAGTGTTTCCCCTCAGCTGCCCCTTGTAGACAGTTATGGCGATGTATCTCCATGTTTCCTTACCTTGCATCTTAACTTACAACTCCAATTGAAATGAAATGGTACCAACTTGGTTGCACCCTTTAGAAGCTGTTCCATTGAGTATAAGCATTCTTTCTATGTATTTTCTGGTTATCATCATGATAGTGAGCCTAAATTCCAGCTGGCTACACTGCCGTTTGACGACTTATGCCTTTCCGCATGCCCTACTATTTAGAATCTCTGAAACTCATTAGAGTTAGAAGCTTCAAGAAGTCCTCGTTGCAGGTGGTCTGCTTTCTGCCATGAGCATCTCCAATCCTTAATTGTGACGCAGTCTCACAGTAGACTTTTTTGAGGGCCTGGGAAATGTGTGTAACAGGTCTATAGACAGAGCTTTGACTTGAGGTTTCAGCGAAGTGCGAGAGACATTTGCAGGGATGTTCGAGGTTCGAATCCTAGGTCGGACTGGGGCTCGGTCTAGACCCCTTCGGTGGGAGTCGATAGGAGACTCTTTCCTTAATGCATGTGGCCGAACGGCAAGCGTAAATCAATCTTCCTTTTTTTGCAGGGATATCTCAAGCTTAGACTTTCCTCTAACACAGACACGTTGGAACAACTTAAGCACTTATCATTATTCTGATTCCATCTTTGTCGATATCATCTATCTCTTGAAGGAGCACTGCTCCTGTGGCAGACAGAACCAGACAAACAAAACTTGTTGTTCGACTCCTGAAGCTGCGCATTTTTCTATTTGGCTTGCGTACCCCAACAAGCCAAGCAGAAAAATTACTTGGCTGAAGGTCAAATGCCCGTTGTAACCTAAGAGCTTGCACTCGTATGCCAATCCTTTATAGGGGGTCCATGGCAAAATTGCGGGCTTCACCTAGACCATGAACCATCACGAGATTGATAAACATCAATTGCCACAAGCATCTTAAGATTGAATCCAATGAATACCTGCTCCAAAGGGTTCATGTCGCACATGGAAATCTGTTGTACTTCATCTGCATCAAGTCAAGGGTGCATGTGCTTCTAGCCATGCTTCATGTTGGCGTTGTTGCCATTGCAGCAAGCGT
Organism: Dunaliella primolecta; assembly: GCA_914767535.2. Classification (NCBI taxonomy): domain Eukaryota; kingdom Viridiplantae; phylum Chlorophyta; class Chlorophyceae; order Chlamydomonadales; family Dunaliellaceae; genus Dunaliella; species Dunaliella primolecta. The sequence goes on along the minus strand of OU611755.1, from coordinate 9,881,484 downwards.
TGCACATGCAGCGACAGGTGCTTGGCCCCTGCAGCTCCTTCTTCATGCAACTGCCGGACACCCCTACTCATAAAAAGGAGCCCTCTCTTGTCAGGAGTCAAGTGCTGCTCATTGCATCGGGTGGTGTGTTGCTCGCCATGCTGGACATAATTCTGCTCAGGTAGCGAGTGCTCCCCTGGGCCTTGTACCCCTTGCTGCTGCTCATCCTCTATGCTGCCCCCATGCATCTGCTTCTTCTGCCGTGGGTTTCTGCACCGCACCAGCGGCTGAGGGGTATCGCACTCATCCTTGGCTGTGCTCAAACATCCAGCACCCTCAACAACAGGGAAAGCATCCTGAGCACTCTGAGCTTCCTGAGCAGGGGAAGCAGCCCAATTGGAGCCCAGCGCATGCATCTGAATGGGATCAGGTGATTGACGCAGCAGACGCAATGGCTGCACTTGCTCAAGTAAGTATCTCAGCTGCCGACTTCCGTCCCGCCACGCATGCCACCTGACACAACCATCGCTGTCACCTCCCCCCTTACCATCGCTGCCCACTTTTTGAGGGCCTGCCTGTGCCCCACGCAATGCACCCACCAGTCCTGCCTGTGGCCCATGCACTGCACCCACCACCACAGATTGTGCTGTCCCCAGCGCCCATGCGCCTCCCGCCGCAGCTGCCGCACAAGCGAGCACCACGACGGACAGCATGAATCGCAGCACCGGAACCAGGCCTGCCCAAGTGAGTGCTGCCCGAGTGAGTGCTATGGGAGCGTGCAAGAAGGACAGGAGCATGAGCAGGGTCTGCTGCGTGGCAGCTGGAGACGTGAGGAGGTGGATCAGGGCTCCCATGGTGCTGAAGGGGGCAGGTGGGGATGGGTGTGATGGGGTGGGTGGGCTGGTGGTGCAAGGGGGGGTGGCAGGTGTCTTTGTTGATTGTTGGGGGCCTGCGGGCACACATTCAGAAGGAGGAGAGCACTGAGGCAAGGACCAGTCGGTGAGGACATCCTTGCAAGGCAACTTCTTTGTACATGGTTCAGGGGAGGGGCAGCCGTGTTCATTGGTTGTTGAGGGCCTGCGGGACCGCATTCAAAAGGAGGAGAGCATTGAGGCAAGGGTCAGTCGGTGAGGATAGGCTTGCAAGGTAACTTCTTCATATGTGGTTTAAGTGTGGGGGGAGATGTTCACTGCCTTTTAGGGCCTGCGGGACCACATTTAAAAGGAGGAGAGCATTGAGGCAAGGTCCAGTCGGTGAGGATAGTCTCGCAACATGACTTCTAAACATTTGAGCTGTAGTTGTGGCTTCTTGAGCAGCAGCAATCTGTGCACGGGCTCAGGTCAAAATCATGCCTGGCTGTGCGAGTAGATCAGTATTTTCCTTGCCGCCATTCCTGTACATTGGTACGGTCACTGGATTGAATTGCTTCACTCCAGGGATTGTAAGCCAAAAACAACAGGACAATTTATGTTGGTATGCATCTTCAGGCCAGCAAGAAAGCGTCAAGCTCCAAATGATAGCACAGGTTTCACACTGAGCAGCTGCCAAGCAGTGCACTCAGGACCAGAAGAGATGGTCAGACAAGGTAAACACTCCACTCACCATCACATCAACCAGCGCAACACGCACGAAACAACCCTTGGTTGCTGAACCTAAGTCAAATTACACCAAAGTGGGCACTCTCCCCTTACTTACCCCCGCACTGGCCACACATCTCGGCAAGAGATAGACATCTGGCTCAGAGCAGGTAGAGGACAGAGGTACACACCTGGATCAGAGCAGCGCCTCAACAGCTGCAAGGCTGGCGCATGGCGTGAGTAGTCAAGGACGCACCTGGAGAAGGACCAGGAGCGTGCACACATTTTTCACATCATGTTCCAACAGCATGTGCAAGTGAGGGTTTGCACACACAATTCAAGTGAGGCATCAGCTGCAACTGCACGGGCATACAAAGGTGCAGGAGCACTTTGACTGCTTGCTGGCTGTAGGGCCAGACACCAGCATGGCAGGGTCTTGCCCTTTGAAAACTGGAGTTTTGAGAGCATGTGATTGCACCTATCATCCAGCGTTGCTGTTCTGTGTAAGCATATGCGTGGGCAGCATTCAATCTTAGCCCTGTTGCGTACCTAAGAATGTCCATGAACACAAGGTCAGACCACAGCTTGTCCAGAAAAGAAAAGCATTCAATATAACCCAAGTGCCTTACCTAAGAAAGTCCACGAACGTAAAGTCAGGCCACAGCTTGTCCACAAAAGCGAGGTGCGCATGGGAGGCCTGCCACACAAGGAAGTCGGAGAGCCGGGTCTCGCCAGAGGTGCGGATCAGCAAGTCTACTGGAGGGCAGCCCTACAGATGATGAATGTGGGACATAAAAGCATACCAATTTTCAACATGGCCTTTATGCTCATATCAGTGGAGAGAGGAGCGGAGCAGCACGTCAGCTGGGGGGCAGCCCTGCGGTATGCGCAAGTGCATGTGTGGCACGTGAGAGCTCATGCCGACATGCTTTTATCATTTTCCTTTAAAGGAGAGGTGCAGACCAGCTGGTTCACATTGAGGCACAGCTCAGCAGGATGCGCAAGTGCGTGAATCAAGTGCAAGAGCTCATGCCTGCATAACCTTGTCAGTCCATGTCAAAAAGAGAGGTGCACACCAGCTGGTTCCCAACAGGACAGCCCAGCAGACGGCAAGCACAGACAAGCGTGAACGAGCTTGCAGCCAGAAAGAACTACTTGGGTCAGTTGAAGGCTCTGACCCAGACTGCCTTCCAGGAATTCGTAGGAGGTTTGCAATCTCTAAATGATCCTCAGTCAACCCATCATGAATAAATATTACGCGCAAATGTGTGACTCGTGGGCAGGCGGCGCCTTCATATGAACACAAAGGAAGAACAACGCCCAGAAGCCGTTGTGCACGAGTGAGCATCAAAGCAGGGTCGTCCTCTCAGAGACAAGAACACTTACAGCAAAGTGGACCCACCTTTGTACGCAGGCAGCGCACTAGCAACTCAGGCGTCACATCTCCTGGGGTGACCCATCCAGCATGCTGCGCACGCTGCAACATGTCCACTGCATGCACCGTCTCTTCAGTGGACCTGCAGCAAAGCAGCAGGCTAGCAGTCGGACGTCTTGACTGAGGCCTTTTTCCCTTGTAGCCCCTTGTAGCAAAGCAGCAAATCAAGGCAGCAAATCGATGAGAGGGGTGCAACAAGCTAATGAGGTGGGTGCAACATGCTTCCAATTACACTTGAGTTATGAGCTGCACTTTGGAGCTGGTTGTCTTGAGACGTGTGTGGACTGTTTGTCTGCAACCATCGCACACATATTGAAGCTTTGGCAACATGAGGGGAGGAGATGCAAGCACCTATCAGGAAACCGTTGCAAGAAATTATAAATGGCAAAAATCTTAGAAAAAAGTATTTTCAGGTGACGAACAAGAAAAAGACCGAACCTGGACTAAGGTGAGCTGACAAACAATAGCACTTGCTTTCCATATGTTGGACCTAAGAGCAAGTTATGAGAATAAAATGGCTCAACATTGACCTTGGTGCACTTGCGTTGTATAGAACACGGCTCTGTATGAGCACGAAGATTTTTATCCAATTTAAGGTATGCAATCCTGAGCCAGCGTTTTCCAGCTGTGTTTTTGTCCCAAGGAAAACCTCTTGTATGACACTCCTGCATTGTTGTCGTCAGGGAAAAATACTAACGCGATGTCTGCTAAACTGTGTTATAACTGCTGCTGGAAACCATGGAGCAGCCTCGTGTGCAGATCAACGTGCAAATTTACAGTGGCACGCTTGCACTTATTAGCAGGCTGTGGTATGGACAGTGGTTTGCTGCGTACATGCAGTGCACACTTGTCTGAACAGCAGAGCATCAACCTCAGCAGCCATCCACGCACATAGCACACAACCTACACCCACCTGTGCGCATGATCAATGCCCTCGAGCTTACAGGGGCTCTCAAGAGCGCACACCGACACCACTCATCACTGATACAGTAGCTAGCTAGCTGATACAGCAGCATGAATCCCTCGTGAATTATCAGGCATAGCCTGGGAAGGCACACTGCACACGGCTGGACACGGCCTGAAAAGCGCGCTCGCAAATCAACCTCGCCTGAGGCTCACACAACTCATGTATGCGCCAAGCCGATGTGAAGCACCTCTTGCAGGACACACGTGTACACGAAATAGACGTTGAGCACCCCTTGCAGGACTCACGTGTATGCGAAACAAATGTTGAACACTGCCTGCTTGTTGCGGATGGCGGCGGTGGCCTGCATGAGCCGAGCAGCAGCACCACACACGCTGGCAGGCGCCAGGTCAAGGTCCCCAAGGATGCGCACTTCCACACCCTCCTGCTCTGGGAGGCCCTCCTCCTATGGACGCAGCAGCAAAGGGATGCACGAGGACTCATGAGCAGCAGAAATCCACGTGATCTCTTGCCATCAGTGCAAGTGGTGAGGGCACTCAAGAGCAGCATGAGTCGCAAAGGGGCACGCAGCACTCATAAGCAGCAAGAATTCACTTGATCGCTCGCCAGCAGCGCGAGCAGCGTTGTTCACAAGATTGAGTTGGTTTGGTTACAGTCACCTCTTTTGCTTCAGCTAAGCTGCCCTGGTAGGCAGCTACAGCTATGTAACTCTATCCTATCCTATCCAAGCAGCCAAGGCACCCATGAGCAGCATCAGCAGCAAAGGGATGTGCAGGCTCTCATGAGCAGCTCAAATCCACTCGACCGCTCGCCAGCAGCGCAAGCAGCGAGGGCACTCATGTGCAGCGTAAGCTGCAAAGGGACGTGCAGGCTCTCATGAGCAGCAGGAACTTACTTGATCTCATGCCAGCAGTGCAAGCAGCGAGGGCACTCATGAGCAGCGTAAGCTGCAAAGGGAAGTGCAGGCTCTCATGAGCAGCAGGAATTTATCTGATCTCATGCCAGCAGCGAGGACACTCATGAGCGGCGTAAGCTGCGAAGGGACGTGCAGGCTCTCATGAGCAGCCTCAAATCCACATGGGCACAGGTAGAAACAGAGTCCTCACGCAGCTGCACAGGCACTTTTCCGCAGAACCTGGTTGACGTGGGCAGGTACAGCTATGTTACCCTTTCCTGCAAAGGCACTTTTCCGTGCAGATCATAGTTTCTGCGGGCGTCATGCTGGTGGGTTGGCGTGAAGATGGTGGGCATGCCATGCCCAACCTTTCCATCCACATCCCCCGTGACTGCCAGAGGTTAGGCATGGCTTGAACCATGGACCTACAGATATTTGCTGCACTTTTTTGACGAGACTGTAGACAAGGAGGCGCCCAAAAGCACCAGGAAATGACAAACACACTCACCCATGCAAGTGACATGACTTATGACGGGCTTCTAATAAAATGATGCAAGTGCTGAACCCAACAGCTCTACACCTACCGACTCTTTTACTTAACGGACAATTGCCTCAGTTCACACCTGTGCAAGCTCCTTGTATTTACTCTCAGCCAACTGCATGAGAGCGCTGACTTCGTCATGAGAGCGTTGAAAGTTGTCGATGGAGAAGGCATACACGCTCACGTACTGCACGCCCAAGTCCAGGCACCAATGAATCACCTCAACCATCTGCATCAACGCGTTTGCAAGTGTGTGTGTGTGTGTGTGTGTGTGTGTGTGCGCGCGCCTGTATTTGTGTGTGCGCGTGCATGCATGTGTGTGTTTTGTGTGTGTGCGTGTGTGTGTGTGTGTGTGTGTGTGTGTGTGTGTGTGTGTGTGTGCGTGTGTGTGTGTGTGTGTGTGTGTGTGTGTGTGTGTGTGTGTGTGTGTGTGTGTGTGTGTGTGCGCGCGTGCGCGCGCGTATGTGCGAGTATATATGTGTGTGTATGTGTGTATGTGTGTGTAAAATTCTGTTTTAACTAAATTGTATGTAGGACTTGCTAGCATCCTAGGCTTCACCCTGTGCACAGAGACATGAACGGCATGGTGTTTGCAAGAGGCTCTTGCCTTGGAGTAGCCCATGGAGTGGCCGTCCAGCTTGCCAATGTGCTGGAGGTTGGCAAACCGGCGGTTTCCATCCATGATGAAGGCGACATGCTGCGGCATGCTGGCCTCCCCAGATGATGATGCACGGGTGAGCAGCAGCCCTAGGCACTTCCGTAAAAGACCCAGCCACATTCCAGACACTGATGTTAGTCAGCACATCTCAGTGAATGCAAACCAAGGTAGTGAGAGCTGACAGGACTGATCCTCCAAAATGAGCACTACAAAGTGGGATGCTAAAATAAAATAATATAATAAACGGTCATTGACATTCATTTACAATCTGTGCGCCAAAATGCGCTGCTCTGTAAAACCTGCAAGGCCAGCCTGCGCGCCAAGCAGGGCGGCATTATCCCCAGTGGCCACACAGCGAGTGAACTTGAGGAGGTTCCCCACCTGCTCTGCTGCGAGCCAAGACCCCGCATTCTACTCGACAAGGATACTTCCCAGCAATACAACATGGCTCCTGTCTTTTGTGCAGGGTGAGTGGGGAATGTTTGTGTGTGTCTGGGAACTGGACTGTGCTTGGCGTGCGTGTGCACCGCTTGCACATGTGTGACACAAGGTCGATTTCGATGTATCTCGGGAGGAAACCCTAAAGGGGCACTGAGGAGTACGCAGGGGAACAGGGCAACCCCTGAGGCCTCCTACTCACACACATGTGCCTGCTGTGCTTGTTCAGTTGTGAAAGCCGTTGTGCAACGGCTCAAGAACGGGTGTGTTAGAGAGGAACTGTCTCGCTGATCCATATATCTCCGGAGCTCTCTCCTACGAACAGAATGCACATTCTGTTTTTCTATTGCTTGTTACCATTCCTGGGCACAGCTCCCGCGTCAAGTATGGCTAGCTTGCTGAGAAATGTGCTGCATGTGTCTCTCCCAGTAACTGTGGTTAAAAGAGTAGTGGTCATACCACTGTGGTATACCAGCTGTCTGTACAATGTACACCCAACTCAACCTGGAGCCACCCAATAAATCCATTCAACAGGAACTCCTCACTGCCACAATGCGCAGACCGCTTCTACTCCGTCCATGGCTCTGACTTCGTCATCAAGCGAGGCGAGGAGAGCGAGGAGCAGGCACGGCCTTGCAGGGGCAAAAGTAGGCGCATGCTTGCGCCTCAGAGACCTTGTGACAAGCATGCAGACATGGTGAGCCGCACCAGGACGAGGTGCCTCTGTTTCTCTGTGCTCCTCTTCCCCTGTGACATGACGCTTCCATCAGATCACCTCACCAACCAGCTGCCTCACCAGAACAACTTCCTATTTTTGTGGTTGTTCTCATCTTCCCGTCTACTGTGCATCAACCGCTTGATTGTAGGCATCCTGGGCTGCAATCATCATGTGCTCTCCCAGACTCTGTGACTGACAGTGCTGACAAGTGACAATTCCGCACCCCTCTCCAAACAATTGTTTCCCAATCCCCCATTGATGTTGCACCCCTTTTAATCCTGTGCATTTCCAAATCATTCAAGAACCCCTCTCTGTCGGGGCTGGTCAGAGTGCATGCTGTTGGAGCTAAGCCTTTCTAAAGGCTTGGTGTCCTGACTGCATAAATGACCAGGATAACCTCGGAAAGGACGATCTTAGGGAAAAAGCTGATGCTTTTTAGAAGAGCTGTATTAAGTTGGGCAGTTTAAGGTTATTTTCCATGCAGCTGCTGGTGCAAAAAATTTTATATACCGCTTGCTGCCTTCCACGATAGGTTGCTGCTGCTGCTGCTACTACTGCTGCTCTTCAAAGAAAGGAGAAGTCACCTCTTAAAGCAGCTTTCCAAGCTATCAACGCCTGCATAAGGGCTGTACCTCCTGCTCACAACATTAAGAATTTATCAAACCAAAGTTGTTGTCTTTCCCGCAAACTCCTGCAGTCCCAGGGATAGTTATCTATTTGGGTGCACACAATCATCCTGCACCCCTCAAATTTAAAACTAAGGCAATTCTTCTGCAATACTGTACACCACTTGTACGTCACCTTCAAAATGCAACACATGATGCCGATCAGCAGGTTTTTGTTTTCCATAAAAATGTCCAAAAATCAACTCATGCTATGTCCAGCGACATACATTCAAAGTAAGCATGCATGCAGAATAGACCACCTTCCTCCTCCAAAATATCATTCCAGGCCTCCAGTCCCTCTATCATACTTTTTGGCACTCCTCAGGCTGTGTCCCACGCAATCCATCATGTCTTGCAGTTTGCAGTGTCTTCAGTTTTTCCGACACACACACACAAGCGTCTCTTCCATTCATTACGCAAGCGTCATGCATTTCCTAACTGTGTGCCTCCTTGTTCTTTGACTTGCAGGTGCATAAGGCTGTCTGGCAAGCCCCTCCAATCCAGCTCATGCTGGAAGGTGGAGTAGTTGATGTGGATGTCGACCTGGATGGTCTCATGGAGACGTACAAGGAGGAGGAGGTGCCCTCCGCTCCTGCCACCACCTGCACCGGCATCGTGTCTGTGACGCCTGCGAGCAATGAGGTACGCAATCACAGGCGGGTAGGGTTGGCCATTTATTTAATGTATACATAATCATGTGTGTCCAAAATATGTAAGTACGCCGTATTGTTCCACTCTTTTGCAGGTAAATTATTAACTCATATGGCCATGAATGGGATTGACCGACATTACATGTTGTCCTCTCCCTGCACAATTACGGATTGGCCTCTTCAGGGATTTGATTGGACTGTGCCACTCCACAAATAAGGTTTTCCTAGGCATCATGCTATGGGGGGGTTCAACAGATGCCAGTAGACAAAGATGCATTGTTTACACACAGGTGGCTGGTCCAGGGGCATATCCCAGATAAGCCTTGGTGGTTTGAAGGTTTTCCGAAGCGGCCTGTGCTTCCTTCTCTAGTGTTTTTATGCTTACATCATGTGGTAATCAGGGGCAGCATTCAAAGATTAGGGAAGTCCAATCTCCATTACGATATTCACTTTATGTATTCCCTACCTGCTTTCGCTCTTGATATGTTTTATTCGAATTCATTTTAACATGCCACAGTTGGTGCTCAGCATTTCACCCATCCTGTATGGGGTGAGGTAAGGAGTTGCCAATAAGTTTCTATTCGTTGGTGAAAAACCACAATACCAACCTTTAAAGAACTCCTAGAAGGCTGCGCCAGGCAACCTCGTCTGAAAGGGGGAGCCCTTCTCTACTGAGCTTGAGTTGATGGCACCATACTTCTTTCTCTGTGTGTCTCAGGATGAGAGCACTGCCGATGGACAAGAGGGCATCTATGTCACCGGCAGCGCCTCCCCCCGCCGGACAAAAGTCGTTGGCTTTACGTGCCTGAAGTGCGGGGCCAGGAACCACAAGGCCGTCAATCCCAAGTCCTACCTTTCAGGTGCGGAGAGAGCCAGCTGCAGCAAATTGTGCCTCCCATTCCAAAGGGCTTGACCATCAGCGTAATCCCTCCTGGTCATGTTTGCCTGTGCATGTTTTGCCACGGTTGTGCGAGCTCTCTGAAGGTGCACGGCAACTGAGGTGCAGCCTCGGCTTCCATTTTGAATGGACGCGACACTCTCTCCTCCGTTTTGTTTCAAGAGAGTCAGTGTCGCTCTCTTGTGCAATCTTAACAAAATGTATGGTCCATCTGAGCTGAAATGAACGACATGATGGCTGCCGCCTTGCTGGGACTCTGGTGGGCCGGTATATCTGTCCTGCTCTGGACCCCCTTTGTTGCTTTGGACTCTGGTGTGCCAGTATGCCTTTGCTGCCTGTTTGCCACCTTGCAGGGACGCTGGTGTGCCAGTGTGGCAAGTGCAGCAGGAAGCACATAGTCACGGATCATCTGAAGCTGTTCAGCTTGTACAAGCTGGATGGTTCTATGCGCAAAGCTTCAAAGGTGCGGCTTTGACGTCCTGAGGTCTGCCGGCTGTAGGCTGCAAGCTACCGTGCTTCTCCATGGTTCTAAAGAGACGTTCTTCAGGGCTTGATGGTGGTCCTGGTGTTAACAGAGGACAATTTCGATTTTTTTGGCCCGTCAAAAGCATGATCGCACCTCCAAAATCATTTGAAGTTGTGATTTTGCATCTGTTTGACATTAATTGTGTAAAGTTTTATACATTTCTCCAGGATGCTTGTGTTGAAATCCCTTTGGGGGTTTCCTCATCACGCCGCATATCTAGCTTCTGTGCTTTTTTTGTTGTTGCTGCTTTTCCTGCTTCAACTACTAGCTACCCCCCAAAACACATGGCACAATACACACGCACACATGTACGCACACAGGGACCTGAGTCTGAGGTAAGGCTGTCAGAGGACGACATCCCCGCTTCCATGCGCAACGTGGATTTCAGTGTCTTAGAGCAGAGCGTGAACGAACTCAACTGAGCCTTGCGCACCTGCCAGTCACAGCCTGGGCTGCTGCAACG